>JAWNPS010000007.1:0-189764 GCA_035047385.1 Drosophila tripunctata
CTGAAAATAGCATCAAAAGCGGACTATAATTAAAAAAGTTTTTGATTCAACGAAAATCGTTTCTTTCAAGCAATGCATAGCCACGTGCATTGCACTGTGCTGTGCACACAAGCAACGAAAACGAAAAACGAGATAGTCATACAAATATGTGTGCATGTTAAGTTCTTGCGGCAGCTACTCCAATTTGAACTCATATAATTGGAAACGAAGCTCAGAGGGTATTACACGGTTGACATGTATGACTGAAATTTTCTGTCTTGTAAATTTTTCATGTACCCTGACATTTTTGAAAAAAATTCCAAAAAATTTTTCGTTTTCAAAATCTATAAACTGAAACTTGTTTTAACTGAATATTGTAACTTAATTTTTTTATAATTTTTCATGTACCCCGACATTTTTAAAAAGAAATCCAAAAAATTTTTTGTTCTCAAAATCTATTGTCTGAAACTTGTCTTAACTGAATATTGAAATTTGATTTTTTTTTTTTTTTTGAAATTTTTTTGTACCCCGACATTTAAAAAGAAATCAAAAAATTTTTCGTTCTCAAAATCTATTGTCTGAAACTTGCTATAACTGAATATTGTAACTTAATTTTTTTTTTAATTTTTCATGTACCCCGACATTTTTGAAAAAAAATCCAAAAAATTATCGTTCTCAAAATCTCTAGTCTGAAACCTGTTGAAACTGAACATTGAAATTTGATTTTTTTTTTTGGAAATTTTTGTGTACCCCGACATTTAAAACAAAAAATCAAAAAATTTTTCGTTCTCAAAATCTATTGTCTGAAACTTGTTATAACTGAACTTAAGTTTTTTTTAATTTTTCATGTACCCCGACATTTTTGAAAAAAAAAAACAAAAAATTATCGTTCTCAAAATCTGTAGTCTAAAACCTGTTGAAACTGAATATTGTAACTTAATTTTTTTTTAATTTTTCATGAACCCCGACATTCTTAAAAAAAATCAAAAAAAATTTTCGTTCTCAAAATCTATTGTCTGAAACTTGTTATAACTGAACTTAAGTTTTTTTTTAATTTTTCATGTACCCCGACATTTTTGAAAAAAAAAACAAAAAATTATCGTTCTCAAAATCTGTAGTCTAAAACCTGTTGAAACTGAATATTGTAACTTAATTTTTTTTTAATTTTTCATGTACCCCGACATTCTTAAAAAAAATCAAAAAAATTTTCGTTCTCAAAATCTATAGTCTGAAACTTGTTATAACTGAATATTGTAACTTAATTTTTTTTTTAATTTTTCATGTACCTCGACATTTAAAAAAAAAAAATCCAAAAAATTTTTCGTTCTCAAAATCTATAGTCTGAAACCTGTTGAAACTGAATAATTTGTAATTTGATTTTTTTTTTTTTAATTTTCTTGTACCCCGACATTTAAAAAAAAAATCAACAAATTTTTTTATGCATTTTGTTCTCAAAATCTATAGTCTGAAACTTGTTATATAACTGAATATAGTAACTTAATTTTTTTTTTAATTTTTCATGTACCCCGACATTTTTAAAAAGAAATCCAAAAAAATTTTCGTTCTCAAAATCTATTGTCTGAAACTTGTCTTAACTGAATATTGAAATTTGATTTTTTTTTTTTGAAATTTTTTTGTACCCCGACATTTAAAAAAAAATCAAAAAATTTTTCGTTCTCAAAATCTATTGTCTGAAACTTGTTATAACTGAATATTGTAACTTAATTTTTTTTTTAATTTTTCATGTACCCCGACATTTTTAAAAAGAAATCCAAAAAATTTTTCGTTCTCAAAATCTATAGTCTGAAACTTGTTATAACTGAATATTGTAATTTAATTTTTTTTTTATACCCTCTGAGGGGTATATTGGGTTTGTCAGAGGCGATTTGTATGTAACAGGCAGAAGGAGGCGTGGCAGACCCCATAAAGTATATATATTCTTGATCAGCATCAACAGCCGAGTCGATATAGCCATGTCCGTCTGTCTGTCTGTCCGTATGAACGAAAGGATTTCAGAGATGGTAAGTGCTACAATATCCGTTTTAGTCAGTATCGACCACATATTTATTCAGTCAATACAAGTATGTTTCCTTTTTTTGATGCCACGCCCCATTCGCCCACAATAAGTGAAAAACCAGACATACCTCGGAAAAAATACATGTTTTTGGAAAATATCTCAGTTAATATAACACCTAGGGACTCCAATTTTGGCATAAAGGTTGCTATTTGCAATATAAATATAATGCCATCAAAATTTATTGGATGCCACGCCCCCCCTTTTAACGTATAGTTTTGTAACTTGGTGTATAATTAGAGACAAATAATATCAAGCATACCTGAAAATAGCATCAAAAGCGGACTATAATTAAAAAAGTTTTTGATTCAACGAAAATCGTTTCTTTCAAGCAATGCATAGCCACGTGCATTGCACTGTGCTGTGCACACAAGCAACGAAAACGAAAAACGAGATAGTCATACAAATATGTGTGCATGTTAAGTTCTTGCGGCAGCTACTCCAATTTGAACTCATATAATTGGAAACGAAGCTCAGAGGGTATTACACGGTTGACATGTATGACTGAAATTTTCTGTCTTGTAAATTTTTCATGTACCCTGACATTTTTGAAAAAAATTCCAAAAAATTTTTCGTTTTCAAAATCTATAAACTGAAACTTGTTTTAACTGAATATTGTAACTTAATTTTTTTATAATTTTTCATGAACCCCGACATTTTTAAAAAAAAATCCAAAAAATTTTTTGTTCTCAAAATCTATTGTTTGAAACTTGTCTTAACTGAATATTGAAATTTGATTTTTTTTTTTTTTGTAATTTTTTTGTACCCCGACATTTAAAAAAGAAATCAAAAAATTTTTCGTTCTCAAAATCTATTGTCTGAAACTTGCTATAACTGAATATTGTAACTTAATTTTTTTTTTAATTTTTCATGTACCCCGACATTTTTGAAAAAAAAATCCAAAAAATTATCGTTCTCAAAATCTATAGTCTGAAACCTGTTGAAACTGAACATTGTAATTTGATTTTTTTTTTTTTGAAATTTTTTTGTACCCCGACATTTAAAACAAAAAATCCAAAAAATTTTTCGTTCTCAAAATCTATTGTCTGAAACTTGTTATAACTGTAACTTAAGTTTTTTTTAATTTTTCATGTACCCCGACATTTTTGAAAAAAAAAACAAAAAATTATCGTTCTCAAAATCTGTAGTCTAAAACCTGTTGAAACTGAATATTGTAACTTAATTTTTTTTTAATTTTTCATGAACCCCGACATTCTTAAAAAAAAATCAAAAAAATTTTCGTTCTCAAAATCTATTGTCTGAAACTTGTTATAACTGAACTTAAGTTTTTTTTTAATTTTTCATGTACCCCGACATTTTTGAAAAAAAAAACAAAAAATTATCGTTCTCAAAATCTGTAGTCTAAAACCTGTTGAAACTGAATATTGTAACTTAATTTTTTTTTAATTTTTCATGTACCCCGACATTCTTAAAAAAAAATTCAAAAAATTTTTTGTTCTCAAAATCTATAGTCTGAAACTTGTTATAACTGAATATTGTAACTTAATTTTTTTTTTAATTTTTCATGTACCTCGACATTTAAAAAAAAAATCCAAAAAATTTTTCGTTCTCAAAATCTATAGTCTGAAACCTGTTGAAACTGAATAATTTGTAATTTGATTTTTTTTTTTTTAATTTTCTTGTACCCCGACATTTAAAAAAAAAATCAACAAATTTTTTTATGCATTTTGTTCTCAAAATCTATAGTCTGAAACTTGTTATATAACTGAATATTGTAACTTCATTTTTTTTTTAATTTTTCATGTACCCCGACATTTTAAAAAAAAAAATCCAAAAATTTTGTTTTTGCATTTCGTTTGCAAAATCTATAGTCTGAAACTTGTTATATAACTGAATATTGTAACTTCATTTTTTTTTTAATATTTCATGTACCCCGACATTTTTGAAAAAAAAAAATCCAAAAATTTTGTTTTTGCATTTCGTTCTCAAAATCTATAGTCTGAAACTTGTTATATAACTTTCATGGACCTTGACATTTTTGAAAAAAAAAATCGAAAAATTTTGTTTTTGCATTTCGTTTTAAAAAAATATAGTCTGAAACTTGTTATAACTGAATATTTTAATTTGTTTTTTTTTTCTTAATTTTCATATACTCCGACATTTTTGAAAAAAAAAAATCAAAAAAAATGTTCGTTCTCAAAATCTATTGTCTGAAACTTGTTATAACTGAATATTGTAACTTAATTTTTTTTTTAATTTTTCATGTACCCCGACATTTTTAAAAAAAAATCCAAAAAATTGTTCGTTCTCAAAATCTATAGTCAGAAACTTGTTTTAACTGAATATTGAAATTTGTTTTTTTTTTTAATTTTCATGGACGCCGACATTCTTAAAAAAAAATCAAAAAAATTTTCGTTCTCAAAATCTATAGTCTGAAACTTGTTATAACTGAATATTGTAACTTAATTTTTTTTTTAATTTTTCATGTACCTCGACATTTAAAAAAAAAATCCAAAAAATTTTTCGTTCTCAAAATCTATTGTCTGAAACTTGTCTGAACTGAATATTGTAATTTGTTTTGTTTTTTTTTTCGAAATTTTCATGTACCCCGACATTTAAAAAAAAAATCTTTCTTAAAATCTATAGTCTGAAACCTGTTGAAACTGAATATTGTAATTTGATTTTTTTTTTTTTAACATTTCTTCTACCCCGACATTTAAAAAAAAAATTCAAAAATTAATTTTTGCATTTCGTTCTCAAAATCTATAGTCTGAAACTTGTTTTAACTGAATATTGTAATTACATTTTTTTTTAATTTTCATGTACCCCGACATTTTTGAAAATAAAAATCCAAAAATTTTTTTTTTGCTTTTCGTTCTCAAAATCTATAGTCTGAAACTTGTTATATAACTGAATATTGTAACTTAATTTTTTTTTTTAATTTTTCATGTACCCCGACATTTTTAAAACGAAATCCAAAAAAATTTTCCTTCTCAAAATCTATTGTCTGAAACATGTCTTAACTGAATATTGAAATTTGATTTTTTTTTTTTGAAATTTTTTTGTACCCCGACATTTAAAAAAAAATCAAAAAATTTTTCGTTCTCAAAATCTATTGTCTGAAACTTGTTATAACTGAATATTGTAACTTAATTTTTTTTTTAATTTTTCATGTACCCCGACATTTTTAAAAAGAAATCCAAAAAATTTTTCGTTCTCAAAATCTATAGTCTGAAACTTGTTATAACTGAATATTGTAATTTAATTTTTTTTTATACCCTCTGAGGGGTATATTGGGTTTGTCAGAGGTGATTTGTATGTAACAGGCAGAAGGAGGCGTGGCAGACCCCATAAAGTATATATATTCTTGATCAGCATCAACAGCCGAGTCGATATAGCCATGTCCGTCTGTCCGTCTGTCTGTCTGTCCGTATGAACGAAAGGATTTCAGAGATGGTAAGTGCTACAATATCCATTTTAGTCAGTATCGACCACATATTTATTCAGTCAATACAAGTATGTTTCCTTTTTTGATGCCACGCCCACAATAAGCGAAAAACCAGACATACCTCGGAAAAAATACATGTTTTTGGAAAATATCTCAGTTAATATAACACCTAGGGACTCCAATTTTGGCATAAAGGTTGCTATTTGCAATATAAATATAATGCCATCAAAATTTATTGGATGCCACGCCCCCCCTTTTAACGTATAGTTTTGTAACTTGGTGTATAATTAGAGACAAAAAATATCAAGCAAACCTGAAAATAGCATCAAAATCGGACTATAATTAAAAAAGTTTTTGATTCAACGAAAATCGTTCCTTTCAAGCAATGCATAGCCACGTGCATTGCACTGTGCTGTGCACACAAGCAACGAAAACGAAAAACGAGCGAGCGAGATAGACATACAAATATGTGTGCATGTTAAGTTCTTGCAGCAGCTACTCCAATTTGAACTCATATAATTGGAAACGAAGCTCAGAGGGTATTACACGGTCGGCATGTATGACTGAAATTTTCTTTCTTGTTAATTTTTCATGTACCCCGACATTTTTGAAAAAAATTCCAAAAAATTTTTCGTTTTCAAAATCTATAAACTGAAACTTGTTTTAACTGAATATTGTAACTTAATTTTTTTTAATTTTTTATGTACCCCGACATTCTTAAAAAAAATTCTAAAAATTTTTTGTTCTCAAAATCTACTGTCTGAAACTTGTCTTAACTGAATATTGAAATTTGATTTTATTTTTTTTTTTTTTGAAATTTTTTTGTACCCCGACATTTAAAACAAAAAATCAAAAAATTTTACGTTCTCAAAATCTATTGTCTGAAACTTGTTATATAACTGAATATTGTAACTTAATTTTTTTTTTAATTTTTCATGTACCCCGACATTTTTGAAAAAAAATCCAAAAAATCATCGTTCTCAAAATCTATAGTCTGAAACCTGTTGAAACTGAATATTGTAACTTAATTTTTTTTTTAATTTTTCATGTACCCCGACATTCTTAAAAAAAATCAAAAAATATTTCGTTCTCAAAATCTATAGTCTGAAACTTGTTATAACTGAATATTGTAACTTAATTTTTTTTTAATTTTTCATGTACCCCGACATTTTTAAAAAAAAATCCAAAAAATTTTTCGTTCTCAAAATCTATAGTCTGAAACCTGTTGAAACTGAATATTGTAATTTGATTTTTTTTTTTAATTTTCTTGTACCCCGACATTTAAAAAAAAAATCAACAAATTTTTTTATGCATTTTGTTCTCAAAATCTATAGTCTGAAACTTGTTATATAACTGAATATTGTAACTTCATTTTTTTTTAATATTTCATGTACCCCGACATTTTTGAAAAAAAAATCCAAAAATTTTGTTTTTGCATTTCGTTCTCAAAATCTATAGTCTGAAACTTGTTATATAACTGAATATTGTAATTTGATTTTTTTTTAATTTTCATGTACCTTGACATTTTTGAAAAAAAAAATCCAAAAAAATGTTCGTTCTCAAAATCTATAGTCTGAAACTTGTTATAACTGAATATTGTAACTTAATTTTTTTTTAATTTTTCATGTACCCCGACATTTTTGGAAAAAAAACAAGAAGGAAAATGTCAGTCGGACATGCCGACCGTGTATTACCCTCTGAGCTTCGTTTCCAATTATATAAGTTCAAACTGGAGTTGCTGCTGCAAGAACTTAACCTGCACACATATTTGTATGTCTGTCTCGCTCGCACGTTTTTCGTTTTCGTTACTTGTGTACACAGCTCAGTGCAATGCACGTGGCTATGACTTGTTTGAAAGTAACGATTTTCGTTCTTTGAGAAACTTTTTAATTATATGAAAATTATCGTTTTCAAAATCTATAGTCTGAAACCTGTTGAAACTGAATATTGTAATTTGATTTTTTTTTTTTTAATTTTCTTGTACCCCGACATTAGAAAAAAAAATTTTATTCGTTCTCAAAATCTATAGTCTGAAACTTGTTATTAACTGAATATTGTAACTTAATTTTTTTTTTAATTTTTCATGTACCCCGACATTTTTGAAAAAAAATCCAAAAAATTATCGTTCTCAAAATCTATAATCTGAAACCTGTTGAAACTGAATATTGTAATTTGATTTTTTTTTTGAAATTTTCTTGTACCCCGACATTCTTAAAAAAAATCAAAAAAATTTTTTGTTCTCAAAATCTATAGTCTGAAACTTGTTATAACTGAATATTGTAACTTAATTTTTTTTTAATTTTTCATGTACCTCGACATTTTAAAAAAAAATCCAAAAAATTTTTCGTTCTCAAAATCTATAGTCTGAAACTTGTTGTAACTGAATATTGTAATTTGATTTTTTTTTTTTAATTTTCTTGTACCCCGACATTTAAAAAAAAAATCAACAAATTTTTTTATGCATTTTGTTCTCAAAATCTATAGTCTGAAACTTGTTATATAACTGAATATTGTAACTTCATTTTTTTTTTAATTTTTCATGTACCCCGACATTTTTGAAAAAAAAAATCCAAAAATTTTGTTTTTGCATTTCGTTCTCAAAATCTATAGTCTGAAACTTGTTATATAACTGAATATTGTAACTTCATTTTTTTTTTAATTTTTCATGTACCCCGACATTTTTGAAAAAAAAAATCCAAAAATTTTGTTTTTGCATTTCGTTCTCAAAATCTATAGTCTGAAACTTGTTATATAACTGAATATTGTAATTTGATTTTTTTTTTAATTTTCATGGACCTTGACATTTTTGAAAAAAAAATCCAAAAAATTTTTCGTTCTCAAAATCTATAGTCTGAAACTTGTTATAACTGAATATTGTAATTTAATTTTTTTTTAAATTTTCATGGACCTTGACATTTTTGGAAAAAAAAACAAGAAAGAAAATGTCAGTCGGACATGCCGACCGTGTATTACCCTCTGAGCTTCGTTTCCAATTATATAAGTTCAAACTGGAGTTGCTGCTGCAAGAACTTAACCTGCACACATATTTGTATGTCTGTCTCGCTCGCACGTTTTTCGTTTTCGTTCTTTGAGAAACTTTTTTAATTATAGTCCGATTTTGATGAAATTTTCACAATCGTTTGATATTATTTGTCTGCAAGTATATACTAAGTTACAACACTATACGTTAAGAAATAAGTAAGCCAGCCGCTTGCAAAATTACAACGTAATTGTGCTTTTGGTGGGAAGGAGGCGTGGCATCCACCAAATTTTGATGGCAATGTCTTTACATTGCATCTAGCAACTTGCATGCCAAAATTGGAGTCCCTAGGTGTTATATTAACTGAGATATTTGCCAAAAACATGTATTTTTTTCGAGGTATGTCTGGTCTTTAGCTTATTGTGGGCGAATGGGGCGTGGCATCAAAAAAAGGAAACAAACTTGTATTGACTGACTAAATATGTGATCGATACTGACTAAAACAGATATTGTAGCTCTTACCATCTCTGAGATCTGTTTGTTCATACGGACAGACGGCCAGACGGACAGACGGACATGGCTATATCGACTCGGCTGTTGATGCTGATCAAGAATATATATACTTTATGGGGTCTGCCACGCCTCCTTCTGCCTGTTACATACAAATCGCCTCTGACAAACCCATTATACCCCTCAGAGGGTATAAAAAACAAAATCCAAAATTTGTTTTTTTGCATTTCGTTCTCAAAAAATATAGTCTGAAACTTGTTATAACTAAATATTGTAATTTGATTTTTTTTTTAATTTTCATATACCCCGACATTTTAAAAAGAAAATCCAACAAAATTTTCGTTCTAAAATTTATAGTCTGAAACTTGCTATAACTGAATATTGTAATTTGATATTTTTTTTTAAATTTTCATGTACCTTGACAATTAAAAAAAAAAAATTCAAAAATTAATTATTGCATTTCGTTCTCAATATCTATAGTCTGAAACTTGCTATAACTGAATATTGTAACTTAATTTTTTTTTTTAATTTTTCATGTACCCCGACATTAAAAAAAAATACCAAAAAATTTTTCGTTCTCAAAATCTATTGTCTGAAACTTGTCTTAACTGAATATTGAAATATGATTTTTTTTTTTTAATTTTCTTGTTCCCCGACATTTAAAAAAAAAAATCAACAAATTTTTTTATGCATATTGTTCTCAAAATCTTGTTATATAACTGAATATTGTAATTTTTTTTTTTTTAATTTTCATAGACCTTGACATTTTTGAAAAACAAAATCCAAAATTTGTTTTTTTGCATTTCGTTCTCAAAAAATATAGTCTGAAACTTGTTATAACTGAATATTTTAATTTGATTTTTTTTTTAATTTTCATGTACCCCGACATTTTTAAAAAAAAATCCAAAAAAATTTTCGTTCTCTGAATATTGTAACTTAATTTTTATACCCTCTGAGGGGTATATTGGGTTTGTCAGAAGTATGTAACAGGCAGAAGGAGGCGTTTCCGACCCCATAAAGTATATATATTCTTGATCAGCATCAACAGCCGAGTCGATATAGCCATGTCCGTCTGTCCGTCTGTGCGTCTGTGCGTCTGTCCGTATGAACAAACAGATCTCAGAGATGGTAAGAGCTACAATATCCGTTTTGGTCAGTATCGACCACATATTTAGTCAGTCAATACAAGAATCTTTTTTTTTTTCGATGCCACGCCCCATTCGCCCACAATAAGCGAAAAACCAGACATACCTCGGAAAAAATACATGTTTTTGGCGAATATCTCGGTAACTATAACACCTAGGGTCACCAATTTTGGCCAGCAGGTTTCTGTTTACAATATAAATATAATGCCATCAAAATTTATTGGATGCCACGCCCCCTTCGCCCACCAAAAGCACAATTGCGTTGTAACTTTGCATGCCGTGACATGACACTTATTTCTTAACATAACGTTTTGTAACTTAGAATATATTTGAAGACAAATAATATCAAACGATTGTGAAAACTTCATCAAAATCGGACTATAAATAAAAAAGTTTTTCATACAACGAAAATCGTTCGTTTCAAGCAAGTCATAACCACGTGCATTGCACTGAGCTGTGCACACAAGCAACGAAAACGAAAAACGTGCGAGCGAGATAGACATACAAATATGTGTGCATGTTAAGTTCTTGCAGCAGCTATGTTACTCCAATTTGAACTCATATAATTAGAAACGAAGCTCAGAGGGTATTTCACTGTCGGCATGCCCGACTGACAATTTCTTTCTTGTTTTTTTTAATTTTTCATGTACCCCGGCATTTTTGAAAAAAAAATCCAAAAATTTTGTTTTTGCATTTCGTTCTCAAAATCTATAGTCTGAAACTTGTTATAACTGAATATTGTAACTTAATTTTTTTTTTAATTTTTCATGTACCCCGACATTTTTGAAAAAAAATCCAAAAAATTTGTCGTTCTCAAAATCTATAGTCTGAAACTTGTCTTAACTGAATATTGAAATTTGATTTTATTTTTTTTTTTTTTTGAAATTTTTTTGTACCCCGACATTTAAAACAAAAAATCAAAAAATTTTACGTTCTTAAAATCTATTGTCTGAAACTTGTTATAACTGAATATTATAACTTAATTTTTTTTTTAATTTTTCATGTACCCCGACATTTTTGAAAAAAAATCCAAAAAATTATCGTTCTCAAAATCTATAGTCTGAAACCTGTTGAAACTGAACATTGTAATTTGATTTTTTTTTTTTTTTTTAATTTTTTTGTACCCCGACATTTAAAACAAAAAATCAAAAAATTTTACGTTCTTAAAATCTATTGTCTGAAACTTGTTATATAACTGAATATTGTAACTTCATTTTTTTTTTAATTTTTCATGTACCCCGACATTTTTGAAAAAAAATCCAAAAAATTATCGTTCTCAAAATCTATAGTCTGAAACCTGTTGAAACTGAATATTGTAATTTGATTTTTTTTTAATTTTCATGGACCTTGACATTTTTGAAAAAAAAAATCCAAAAAAATGTTCGTTCTCAAAATCTATAGTCTGAAACTTGTTATAACTGAATATTGTAACTTAATTTTTTTTTTTAATTTTTCATGTACCCCGACATTTTTGGAAAAAAAAACAAGATAGGAAAATGTCAGTCGGACATGCCGACCGTGTATTACCCTCTGAGCTTCGTTTCCAATTATATAAGTTCAAACTGGAGTTGCTGCTGCAAGAACTTAACCTGCACACATATTTGTATGTCTGTCTCGCTCGCACGTTTTTCGTTTTCGTTACTTGTGTACACAGCTCAGTGCAATGCACGTGGCTATGACTTGTTTGAAAGTAACGATTTTCGTTCTTTGAGAAACTTTTTAATTATATGAAAATTATCGTTTCCAAAATCTATAGTCTGAAACCTGTTGAAACTGAACATTGTAATTTGATTTTTTTTTTTTTTAAGTTTTTTTGTACCCCGACAAAAAATTTTACGTTCTTAAAATCTATTGTCTGAAACTTGTTATATAACTGAATATTGTAACTTCATTTTTTTTTTAATTTTTCATGTACCCCGACATTTTTGAAAAAAAATCCAAAAAATTATCGTTCTCAAAATCTATAGTCTGAAACCTGTTGAAACTGAATATTGTAACTTAATTTTTTTTTAATTTTTCATGTACCCCGACATTCTTAAAAAATAATCAAAAAATATTTCGTTCTCAAAATCTATAGTCTGAAACTTGTTATAACTGAATATTGTAACTTAATTTTTTTTTAATTTTTCATGTACCTCGACATTTTAAAAAAAAAATCCAAAAAATTTTTCGTTCCCAAAATCTATAGTCTTAAACCTGTTGAAACTGAATATTGTAATTTTATTTTTTTTTTTTAATTTTCTTGTACCCCGACATTTAAAAAAAAAATCAACAAATTTTTTTATGCATTTTGTTCTCAAAATCTATAGTCTGAAACTTGTTATATAACTGAATATTGTAACTTCATTTTTTTTTAATTTTTCATGTACCCCGACATTTTTGAAAAAAAAAATCCAAAAATTTTGTTTTTGCATTTCGTTCTCAAAATCTATAGTCTGAAACTTGTTATATAACTGAATATTGTAACTTCATTTTTTTTTTAATATTTCATGTACCCCGACATTTTTGAAAAAAAAAATCCAAAAATTTTGTTTTTGCATTTCGTTCTCAAAAAATATAGTCTGAAACTTGTTATAACTAAATATTTTAATTTGATTTTATTTTTAATTTTCATGTACCCCGACATTTTTAAAAAAAAATCCA
Source organism: Drosophila tripunctata (assembly GCA_035047385.1). NCBI lineage: Eukaryota > Metazoa > Arthropoda > Insecta > Diptera > Drosophilidae > Drosophila > Drosophila tripunctata. The sequence continues at coordinate 12,741 of JAWNPS010000007.1, forward strand.
AAAAAATTTTCGTTCTCAAAATCTATAGTCTGAAACTTGTTATAACTGAATATTGTAACTTAATTTTTATACCCTCTGAGGGGTATATTGGGTTTGTCAGAAGTATGTAACAGGCAGAAGGAGGCGTTTCCGACCCCATAAAGTATATATATTCTTGATCAGCATCAACAGCCGAGTCGATATAGCCATGTCCGTCTGTCCGTCTGTCCGTCTGTGCGTCTGTGCGTCTGTCCGTATGAACAAACAGATCTCAGAGATGGTAAGAGCTACAATATCCGTTTTGGTCAGTATCGACCACATATTTAGTCAGTCAATACAAGAATCTTTTTTTTTTCGATGCCACGCCCCGTTCGCCCACAATAAGCGAAAAACCAGACATACCTCGGAAAAAATACATGTTTTTTGCGAATATCTCGGTAACTATAACACCTAGGGTCACCAATTTTGGCCAGCTGGTTTCTGTTTACAATATGAATATAATGCCATCAAAATTTATTGGATGCCACGCCCCCTTCGCCCACCAAAAGCACAATTGCGTTGTAACTTTGCATGCCGTGACATGACACTTATTTCTTAACATAACGTTTTGTAACTTAGAATATATTTGAAGACAAATAATATCATCAAAATCGGACTATAAATAAAAAAGTTTTTCATACAACGAAAATCGTTCGTTTCAAGCAAGTCATAACCACGTGCATTGCACTGAGCTGTGCACACAAGCAACGAAAACGAAAAACGTGCGAGCGAGATAGACATACAAATATGTGTGCATGTTAAGTTCTTGCAGCAGCTATGTTACTCCAATTTGAACTTATATAATTAGAAACGAAGCTCAGAGGGTATTTCACGGTCGGCATGCCCGACTGACAATTTCTTTCTTGTTTTTTTTAATTTTTCATGTACCCCGACATTTTTGAAAAAAAATCCAAAAATTTTGTTTTTGCATTTCGTTCTCAAAATCTATAGTCTGAAACTTGTTATAACTGAATATTGTTACTTAATTTTTTTTTTAATTTTTCATGTACCCCGACATTTTTGAAAAAAAATCCAAAAAATTTTTCGTTCTCAAAATCTATAGTCTGAAACTTGTTATAACTGAATATTGTAACTTAATTTTTTTTTTAATTTTTCATGTACCCCGACATTTTTGAAAAATAATCCAAAAATTTTTCGTTCTCAAAATCTATAGTCTGAAACTTGTTTAAACTGAATATTGTAACTTAATTTTTTATACCCTCTGAGGGGTATATTGGGTTTGTCAGAAGTATGTAACAGGCAGAAGGAGGCGTTTCCGACCCCATAAAGTATATATATTCTTGATCAGCATCAACAGCCGAGTCGATATAGCCATGTCCGTCTGTCCGTCTGTGCGTCTGTCCGTCTGTGCGTCTGTCCGTATGAACAAACAGATCTCAGAGATGGCAAGAACTACAATATCCGTCAGTATCGACCACATATTTAGTCAGTCAATACAAGTTTGTTTTCTTTTTTTGATGCCACGCCCCATTCGCCCACAATTAGCGAAAAACCAGACATAGCTCGTAAAAAATACATGTTTTTGGCGAATATCTCGGTAACTATAACACCTAGGGTCACCAATTTTGGCGTGCAGGTTGCTATTTGCAATATAAAGACAATGCCATCAACACTTTTTGGATGCCACGCCTTCTTCGCCCACCAAAAGCACAAACTTTGCAAGCGGCTGGCTCACTTATTTCTTAACGTATAGTTTTGTAACTTGAAATTTAGTTGCAGACAAAGAATATCAAACGATTGTGAAAATTTCATCAAAATCGGACTATAATTAAAAAAGTTTCTCAAACAACGAAAATCGATACACTCAAGCAAGCCATAGCCCCGTGCATTGCACTGAACTGTGTACACAAGCAACGAAAACGTGCGAGCGAGATAGACAGACAAATGTGTGCGCATGTTAAGTTCTTGCAGCAGCTACTCCAATTGGAGCTCATATAATTGGAAACGAAGCTCAGAGGGTATTACACGGTCGGCATGCCCGACTGACATTTCTTTCTTGTTTTTTTAATTTTTCATGTACCCCGACATTTTTGAAAAAAAATCCAAAAATTTTGTTTCTGCATTTCGTTCTCAAAATCTATAGTCTGAAACTTGTTTAAACTGAATATTGTAATTATATTTTGTATACCCTCTGAGGGGTAAAATGGGTTTGTCAGAAGTATGTAACAGGCAGAAGGAGGCGTTTCCGACCCCATAAAGTATATATATTCTTGATCAGCATCAACAGCCGAGTCGATATAGCCATGTCCGTCTGTCCGTCTGTCCGTCCGTCCGTCTGTCCGTCTGTCTGTCTGTCCGTCTGTCCGTATGAACAAACAGATCTCAGAGATGGTAAGAGCTACAAGTTCAAACTTGGTCAGCATCGATCACATATTTAGTCAGGCAATACAAGAATCTTCTTTTTTTTCGATGCCACGCCCCATTCGCCCACAATAAGCGAAAAACTAGACATATCTCGGAAAAAATACATGTTTTTGGAAAATATCTCAGTTAATATAACACCTAGGGACTCCAATTTTGGCATAAAGGTTGCTATTTGCAATATAAATATAATGCCATCAAAATTTATTGGATGCCACGCCCCCTTCGCCCACAATTGCGTTGTAACTTTGTATGCCGCTGGCTTAGTTATTTCTTAACTTATAGTGTTGTAACTTAGTATATATTTGCAGACAAATAATATCAAACGATTGTGAAAATTTCATTAAAATCGGACTAAAATTAAAAAAGTTTGTCATACAACGCAAATCGTTCCTTTCAAGCAAGGCATAACCACGTGCATTGCACTGAGCTGCAGCAGCTACTCCAATTTGAACTCATATAATTGGAAACGAAGCTCAGAGGGTATTACACGTACGGCATGCTCGACTGACAGTTTCTTTCTTGTTTTTATACCCTCTGAGGGGTATATTGGGTTTGTCAGAAGTATGTAACAGGGAGAAGGAGGCGTGGCAGACCCCATAAAGTATATATATTCTTGATCAGCATCAACAGCCGAGTCGATATAGCCATGTCCGTCTGTCCGTCTGTCCGTCTGTGCGTCTGTGCGTCTGTCCGTATGAACAAACAGATCTCAGAGATGGTAAGAGCTACAATATCCGTTTTGGTCAGTATCGACCACATATTTAGTCAGTCAATACAAGAATCTTTTTTTTTTTCGATGCCACGCCCCGTTCGCCCACAATAAGCGAAAAACCAGACATACCTCGGAAAAAATACATGTTTTTGGCGAATATCTCGGTAACTATAACACCTAGGGACACCAATTTTGGCACGCAGGTTGCTATTTACAATATAAATATAATGCCATCAAAATTTATTGGATGCCACACCCCCTTCGCACACAATTGCGTTGAAACTTCAAATGCCTCTGGCTCACTTATTTCTTAACGTATAGTTTTGTAACTTGGTGTATCATTAGAGACAAATAATATTAAGCAATACTGAAAATTGCATCAAAATCGGACTATAATTAAAAAAGTTTTTCATACAAACTTAAATTTTAATCGCAATATTAGTGCACTGCTTTTGTTTACGCTGCAGTGTTTACAAGCAGTGCGCAAGCAGTGCTTGTGTATCAAAAACTTACTCAGTGCACTGCTTGTGTGTATAAAATTTACTCAGTGCACTGCTTGTAAGCAGTCCAAAATGAATTCATATAATTGGAAACTAAGCTCAGAGGGTATTACACGGTCGGCATGCCCGACTGACATACAATATTCATATTGCGGCAGTTAAATTCAAATAATAAAAAAAATGCTCCGACAAATATAAATATAAATATAAATATAAATATAAATATAAATATAAATATAAATATAAATATAAATATAAATATAAATATAAATATAAATATAAATATAAATATAAATATAAATATAAATATAAATATAAATATAAATATAAATATAAATATAAATATAAATATAAATATAAATATAAATATAAATATAAATATAAATATAAATATAAATATAAATATAAATATAAATATAAATATAAATATAAATATAAATATAAATATAAATATAAATATAAATATAAATATAAATATAAATATAAATATAAATATAAATATAAATATAAATATAAATATAAATATAAATATAAATATAAATATAAATATAAATATAAATATAAATATAAATATAAATATAAATATAAATATAAATATAAATATAAATATAAATATAGATATAAATATAAATATAAATATAAATATAAATATAAATATAAATATAAATATAAATATAAATATAAATATAAATATAAATATAAATATAAATATAAATATAAATATAAATATAAATATAAATATAAATATAAATATAAATATAAATATAAATATAAATATAAATATATATATATATACATACATAGATGAAAACAAGTGTCTTTCAATTGACTTTCACCTACCCTTATATGAACTCGATAGTTGAACATTTTAAAGACAGTTGTCTAGGTAGATGTAATATTAACAGAACCTACCGTTTTTTTCTTTTTCCCACCCCCACTCTTATTTTCAATGAGTGCATTACCTGTTATGTTGAGAAAATAAATTGCGGAAGTGAGAACATGTTGTTTTCTCCCTCAATTATCCTTGAATGTGGGTAAATAGTAAAAAATGTATACCATTGATTTTTTTGATCACGTTTCTTTCTCATTGATTATCACTGCATACATTTTTTAAACACATTGAAAAGGTAGAATATGTTGCTGGGGAAAGTGTATGAAATAGCATACAGTTTTAAAACACATTGAAAAGGTAGAAAGCGTATATAAATGCAACTCTATTCTCGACAATGCATCAATAAGAGTTTTAAAGTCAAAAGTGAAACTATCAAACTCAGAGTTCTTACAAACAAATTTCTCTGTGTTTTATAATAAACTATAGTAAACCAATTTGTTCTTAAATTTTAACAACAAAGTAAAATATATAAAATTATGGAGCCATCAACATCGTCATCATCCAAATCTTCTCTGATGAAGGAAATCTTCAAGTGCCCAACTTTTTTTTTGTTTTTTATACCCTCTGAGGGGTATATTGGGTTTGTCAGAAGAGGAAAAGTATGTAACAGGCAGAAGGAGGCGTTTCCGACCCCATAAAGTATATATATTCTTGATCAGCATCAACAGCCGAGTCGATATAGCCATGTCTGTCTGTCCGTCTGTCCGTCGGGCCGTCTGTCCGTATGAACAAACAGATCTCAGAGATGGTAAGAGCTACAATATCCGTTTTAGTCAGTATCGACCACATATTTAGTCAGTCAATACAAGTTTGTTTCCTTTTTTTGATGCCACGCCCCATTCGCCCACAATAAGCGTAAAACCAGACATACCTCGGAAAAAATACATGTTTTTTACGAATATCTCGGTAACAATAAATCCTAGGGTCACCAATTTTGGCATGCAGGTTACTAAATGCAATATAAAGACAATGCCATCAACATTTTTTGGATGCCACGCCCCCTTCGCCCACCAAAAGCACAATTGCGTTGTAACTTTGCATGCCGTGACATGACACTTATTTCTTAACATAACGTTTTGTAACTTAGAATATATTTGAAGACAAATAATATAAAACGACTGTGAAAATTTCATCAAAATCGGACTATAATTAAATAAGTTTCTTAAACAACGAAAATCGATTCTTTCAAGCATGGCATAGCCACGTGCATTGCACTGAGCTGTGCACACAAGCAACGAAAAGAAAAAACGTGCGAGCGAGATAGACAGATAGATAGATATATGTGTGCATGCTAAGTTCTTGCAGCAGCTACTCCAATTTGAACTCATATAATTAGAAACGAAGCTCAGAGGGTATTACACGGTCGGCATGCCCGACTGACAATTTCTTTCTTGTTAATTCTTTAATTGACTCAGTAATATATATAGTATACATAGATAACATACATAAGCAGAAACATTTAACATTTAAATACAATGAAAAGAAAAGAAAATAAAAAAAGGTAAAAGTTAGTCCAATCCCTGCGGTACGGCCGCAAAGCAATGCTTCGCAGAGACAATGGATTCACTTAAACTCTTGGTCTTCTCTGGCGTTCGCACCTATGCAGTTCTTGGATAACGGCTGCTGCAAATTTGTTAAAGGCCGTCCAGATCTCTGAGGCTGAGATCATTGCCTCAATAAGAGTGTCGGGGGTGAGTTCACGACCAGCGGCTTGCCATAGTTCAGCTCGATGCTGTGAGAAACGCCCACAGAGGAATATGGCATGCTCAGCGTTCTCCACAGTTCCGCACGATCTGCAAAGCGGTGAGGGATCGTGTCCAAACCTATGGAGGTACTGAGCGAAGCATCCGTGTCCGCTGAGCATCTGCGTGGTGTAGAAGTTCACTGACCCGTGTGGCCTACACATCCAGCGACTGAGGTCTGGTATGAGGCGGTGAGTCCAGCGCCCGTTTATGGAGTTGTCCCATCTTCTTTGCCATTCCGCAAGATTGTCAGCCTCTATGAGTTTTCGAGCGTCTTTTTTGTTAGCGCCCAACTGAGAAGCCTCTGCAACCCTCTTTTCACCTGTCACAACAAGGTCGATTGGCACCATTCCTGCGATGATTAGTGCTGAATCGTCAGAAATTGTGCGAAAGCCTGAGCACACCCGTAAAGCACAGAGCCGATGGGTTAAATGAATACTCCTGGCGTAGCTGCTCACTCGAATACCGTCGGCCCAGATTGCTGCAGCATACGTGATGATGGAGCGTACCACGCTAGTAAGAAGCAGTCTTCGTTCTTGTCTGGGACCTCGTGTGTTTGGCATGATGCGGAATAGAGCTCGGCTTGTGTTAGCAGCTCTCTCCTGTACGTATGCTAGGTGTTCCCGAAACGACAGTCTGGTGTCGATCATTACGCCTAGGTAACGGATGGCACGTTTCGACTCTATCGTTTGAGCCCCAACCTGGATAAGCGCCGTCTCTACAGCCTCAGTCTTTTGAGCGGCTAATTCCAGGCCCATTGAATCTAGCCATCTTGCAATGCGACGAATGGCTGCACTGCAAGTAAGCTCCACGCCAGACAAGAGTTTGCCGACCACAGTTAGTGCCACATCGTCAGCGTAGCATGTAAGTTGACAGCCTGCCGGCAGCGTTAATCTCATCACTCCATCATAGACGATGTTCCAAAGAAGCGGGCCAACACCGATCCTTGGGGGACGCCGGCTGACACGAGATGGGAGCAAACACCAGCTGCCGAGTTATAAAGCAGCACTCTCCCTTCGAAGTAGCTTCGTATTATTGTCCGTAGGTATCCAGGTATAGCCAGTTGGTCCAGTGCCTGTAGGATGCATTCCCATTTTATGGAGTTGAATGCATTCTTGATATCGAGTCGCCTTTCCAACGCGTGCCCTCATCATCGTATGGTATACTTAACATCGCTGATCCTATTATAAATCTACAAAATGGGATAGTTTTAGATTTCCCTGGACTCCAGTTCTCATTAGACTACAAAAAAATTGGCGATTTTGAGAAACTGAACCCAACTATAAGCATCAATGCCTTTGCATATCAGGATAACAGTGTTGTCGGGCCATACTACACATCCAGTCACGAAAAAGCAGTACACATAAACATATTGCTGCTTCAGGAGAATCCGCACTCCCACTTTGTCCTAATAAAGGATGCCTCAAGGTAAGTTAGCTTTAACTGAATATATATTTTTTTTTTTATTTCCTAGTTATTTAATAAAAATTTAATGTTTTTCATTTTAGCAAGCGGAAGTCCAAGAAATTCGTATGCAATGCTTGCCTATACTACACAACTCAAAAGGATTCTATGGAGCAGCATAACAATGGGGGTTGTCGCAAAAAAAGTCTCATGGGAAATGTCCCATCATTGGTAAGAATTTCCTAGAGTTTAAAAATTTTGAACGTTCGTTAGATGTACCTTTTGTAGTTTATGCCAATTATGAATGTATTCTAGAAAATGTCAACAAAAAAATAGGAAATAATACTGTACAAGTTAGAAAGCATACTCCATATGCATTTAGTTACTATGTAAAATGCACATTTGACTCTGAGCTAGATGAATTTGTAGTTGGAGTTGGCCCAGATGCTGCTAAACAGTTTGTAGAATCTATTGTGGTTTCAAGTGGATAGATGATTCCATTATCTCAAATATTAATTCCAACATTTATAATTTTACTATTTGTGCCGACTCAGACAGTACCATCGGTCAAATATATGAAGTTGACTTGTAATATCCACAAACCATTCTCGATTACCATAATGATCTCCGATTCTGTCCTGAAAACAAGACTGCACCTAACTCTAAGAAAAAAAAGTTGATTGCAGACTTGACCAGCAAATCTAAGTATCCTATTCACTATTTGGTATTAAAACAATGTTTACAAAACGGTTTGATATTAAAGAAAGTGCATAGAATTTTAGAATTTAATCAATCACCATGGTTAAAAAAATACATTGATTTAAATACAGTATATGAAGCCGAAATTTATGAGTAAATTAGAGCTGAATTATATGGACACTCATTCTTTTATTTATAGTGTTCAAACTGACGATTTCTTCCAAAACATAGCATGTGATATTGTAAATAAATTTGATACATCTGACTATCCCGATGAACTTATTGAAAAGTATCAGATTGTCAAGTGCAATAAAAAGAAATTGAGAATGTTCAAAGATGAGAGTAATGGTGGTATAATATCTGAATTTATAGGCCTTCGAGCAAAAATGTATTCTATTGCAACAGAAGGTCAAAAAGAAATGAAAAAGGCAAAGGGTGTAAAAAAATGTGCATTAGACAAAGTTTCTTTTGCAAGCTATAGAGAATGTTTACTAAATAATAAGATTTTTAAAGGAGATATGCTAATGTTTAGAACTAGACTCCATCAAATTTATTCAGAACGAGTGTGTAAATCCGTTCTTTCAATTGATGATAATAAAAGATACATTCATCAAAATAAAATAAATACCCTTGCATGGGGACATTATAAAATAAGTTCTAACTGTACACAAAATAATATAAACAATCATGAGGAAAAAGATTTCAAAGAAGAATTTTATAACAATAATTCAAGCTATTGTATATTTATGGATATTATCTAAATAATAATAATAATAATAATAAAAAAATAAAAAAAAATAAATAAAAAATAAAATAAATAAATTAAATTATACGGATTATGTCTTTTATTTTATATTTTTAATAAAGATTTCATTATAATAAAAAATAAGTATAAGAAAAAAAATTCTTGTTTTTTATTTTGGCTTTTATTTCATTTTCACTGGAGTCGCTAGCAATACCTCGATTCTGTATGCAGTCCAACAACAAGGAGTTGCAGTTGCATGGATTCTGTGACGCTTCCATTCGTGCATACGGATGCTGCATCTACGCACGCACAGTAGCAGTGGGCGGCAAGGTTCATGTTCACCTGAGCAGAGTAGCACCAACTCGAAAGCTATCGCTACCAAAATTGGAACTCGCTGCTGCCCACCTGCTGACCTGCTGGCACAACTCTACGTGAAAATAAAGGAAATTTTCACATTGAAACAACCAACCTATCTGTGGAGCAACTCGTCGATAGTTCTTCATTGGATACAGCAACATTCTGCGACACTATCAACGTTTGTTGGAAACTGCGTTTCTGAGATACAAGAAGCCACACCGGACTGTCAGTGGAGACACGTCCCAACACAATTAAATCCCGCCGATCTGGTTTCGAGGGGATGTGAACCCATCGAATTCAACGAATCAATCTTGTTTATGGTGCCGGCGTATCTGAAGCAGAGCCCCAACGCTTGGCCAAAGGACAAACGTCATGAACCAGATCCTGAAGTCATAACACTTGAGATGCGCAAGTCAGCATTTAAGGTTACGACGGATAGCAACTATCTACTCGACACTCTCAGAAACATAAGCTCGCATCGTCGTTGCTTGCGAATTGTTGCTTGGATGCTGCGCTTTACACACGCGCTTCAGAAACCCGTTGAGCTGTCTACCCCCTCGCCGACACCTCAAGAACTACAGAGTGCATTTAATTGCATTATCTGGAATTTGCAACAACAACACAAAAATAGGCAAATATTAAGTCACATTAAATTTCTTAATCCATTTTTACAGATTACAGACGGATACCTACTATTAAAGGTTAGTGGACGCCTCGAATTGGCAAATGCACCAGAGGTTCAGAAACATCCAATTCTACTTCCCAGTAAAGATGACTTCGTTCGTCACTACGTGCAGTTCCTTCATGTACAACACTACCATGCTGGCTCAGAGGCACTTGTTGCACTACTTCGTCTTCAATTCTGGATCGTAAATGCTCGAGACCTGGCTCGCTCTATCATCAGGAAATGCGTGCACTGTGTGCGCTACAAGCCAAGGCTGCAACAGCAACTCATGGGAAATTTGCCTGTAGAGCGATTGACTCCATCAAGACCTTTCGCTCACTGTGGTGTTGACTTTTGCGGACCAGACAACGTCTACCTTCGCATTCAGGGCAAGGCGCTTCGTAAGGCCTACATTGCCGTATTCGTATGCTTCGCCGCCAAGGCTGTGCATATTGAAGTGGTATCTGATCTCTCAACAGATGCTTTCTTAGCCGCTTTGAGGCGCCGTGGAATGCCTGTCGACATATTTTGCGATAATGCCACGAATTTCACTGGAGCAAGCAATCAATTAAAGGGACTCATGACGCGCAGTCTAATGAATGCCCGCTGCACGTTTGAGGAATTAGCCACAATCACAGCCGAAGTAGAAGCCATTCTCAACTCGCGCCCGCTCACCCCACTGTCATCAGATCCAAGTGACTTGGGTGCTCTCACACCTGCTCATTTTCTAATTGGAGACTCCTTGCGAGCATTGTCTGAACACAAAATAGAAGATGAACAACTGAAATCTTTGGACCGCTGGCGTTTGATAACTGGTATCAAACAACATTTTTGGCGACGCTGGTTAGCAGACTACTTCAATGAGCTGAACGTACGTTGCAAGTGGACCAAACCAGCACCCAGTATCTCTATCGGTGACATGGTTCTCATACATGAGGACAACATACCTTCTCAGAAATGGATAATGGGTCGCGTTACAGCTACAATTCCTGGACGAGATCAACGAGTACGAGTTGAAGATGTCCGCACTACCAAGGGCATAATCCGGAGACCAATTCACAAATTAGCTATTCTTGCTCTCTCTTGAAAGACTGCGTCATTCAATGGGGCCGGGATGTTGGGTCAAATCACTCATATTTGTTTAAGTGGAATTATACCTACATTCTTATATTTGGGTCCACCCTAAACCTTGTCTCTCTTGCATTGTTAAACTCTCCCATCTTACACTTATTCGCCTAACTTTAAGCAAGCTGCGCTTGCTCATACGTTTCTATTTTTAGTCTAACACGAGTACTTTGAATAAACGGTTGCGCCTACGATGCGCTGAATTTAATACACGGCTCATTAGTTTAGTAGAACAGCACCCCCATGTTCTGAAACTCATGCTGGACTGGAAAACGCTCCTGATCCTACATTTTGGCGCCCAACGTGGGGCAGTGCTGTTCAAAATTCCGTGCAACGTATTTAAAGTTAAAATTTGAATTATGTACATAAATATTCTGCATAAATATATATGTACATAAGCGGGAATGTTCCAACATACAAGGTGCTAACTGTGCATACATTCGCCTTGCCTTGCTATTCGCACCGCCGAGACACCGTTCATTCGCTTCGCTTTGCTTGACTTCGCTGTCGCTCTGTGACCCCCCCGCCGTCGCATCACCGAGTCATCTCTTTCGTTTCGTCGTTTTCTTTCACAGCAACTGCAGCTGCTGCTTTGCAATCGTCATACTCAACGCCACTTCGCTGTCCCTACGATCCCCCCGCGATCACAGCAGCAAATTACCGATACTGCGCTTTGCCATCATATTCGTTAAACGTTTGGACAAATCACGTTCGTCTAAGCAGAAACAAGTACAGCTGCATTCAAAACGCACTTAAATACATACATAGGCACCAACTGCGCGACATAGCATAACGGCAACAACAGGCATTCCACGGCGCCTCAAAGCCTTACGAGGAGCCTTGCCCTGAATGCGAAGGTAGACGTTGACTGGTCCGCAAAAGTCAACACCACAGTGAGCGAAAGGTCTTGATGGAGTCAATCGCTCTACAGGCAAATTTCCCATGAGTTGCTGTTGCAGCCTTGGCTTGTAGCGCACACAGTGCACGCATTTCCTGATGATAGAGCGAGCCAGGTCTCGAGCATTTACGATCCAGAATTGAAGACGAAGTAGTGCAACAAGTGCCTCTGAGCCAGCATGGTAGTGTTGTACATGAAGGAACTGCACGTAGTGACGAACGAAGTCATCTTTACTGGGAAGTAGAATTGGATGTTTCTGAACCTCTGGTGCATTTGCCAATTCGAGGCGTCCACCAACCTTTAATAGTAGGTATCCGTCTGTAATCTGTAAAAATGGATTAAGAAATTTAATGTGACTTAATATTTGCCTATTTTTGTGTTGTTGTTGCAAATTCCAGATAATGCAAATAAATGCACGCTGTAGTTCTTGAGGTGTCCGCGAGGGGGTAGACAGCTCAACGGGTTTCTGAAGCGCGTGTGTAAAGCGCAGCATCCAAGCAACAATTCGCAAGCAACGACGATGCGAGCTTATGTTTCTGAGAGTGTCGAGTAGATAGTTGCTATCCGTCGTAACCTTAAATGCTGACTTGCGCATCTCAAGTGTTATGACTTCAGGATCTGGTTCATGACGTTTGTCCTTTGGCCAAGCGTTGGGGCTCTGCTTCAGATACGCCGGCACCATAAACCAGATTGATTCGTTGAATTCGATAAGTTCACATCCCCTCGAAACCAGATCGGCGGGATTTAATTGTGTTGGGACGTGTCTCCACTGACAGTCCGGTGTGGCTTCTTGTATCTCAGAAACGCAGTTTCCAACAAACGTTGATAGTGTCGCAGAATGTTGCTGTATCCAATGAAGAACTATCGACGAGTTGCTCCACAGATAGGTTGGTTGTTTCAATGTGAAAATTTCCTTTATTTTCACGTAGAGTTGTGCCAGCAGGTCAGCAGGTGGGCAGCAGCGAGTTCCAATTTTGGTAGCGATAGCTTTCGAGTTGGTGCTACTCTGCTCAGGTGAACATGAACCTTGCCGCCCACTGCAACTGTGCGTGCGTAGATGCAGCATCCGTATGCACGAATGGAGGCGTCACAGAATCCATGCAACTGCAACTCCTTGTTGTTGGACTGCATACAGAATCGAGGTATTGCTAGCGACTCCAGTGAAGAAAGCGATGCAGTAAACGATTTCCAAGCTTGGCAAAAAGTTTGCGGCACAGACTCATCCCATTGCAAGTTGAGTATCCACAGCTCCTGTAGAATGATCTTTTCAATCACGATGACTGGCGCTACCAGTCCCAATGGATCGAAGAGTGAAGATGCTACAGATAAAATTGTCCTCTTAGTGATTACATCAGTGGAGCATTTCGGTCGAAAGGCAAATAGCAGTACGTCCTGACATTGATTCCAAGCTAAGCCCAATGTGCTTGTAACTGAACCATCTTCTAGATTCAAATCCTTGATAGTGCTGTCGTCGACAAAGTCCGGGTGGTTTGAATGCCATTTTGCTAGTTCAAACTTGCCCTTACCAAGTACCTCGATGACCTCTGCCTTGGGTTGTTGCAGGCCTTCCACTGTGTCATGCCCACACAGAAAGTCATCCACGTAGAATGATGAACTTATAGCTTGTGCACCAAATTTGTGAGTTTGCATATGTAGATCAGCCAAATATGTCATACTGCGTATAGCGAGATATGGTGCTGTGGCCGTACCATACGTGACTGTGTTTAGTTCATGCGTCTGCAGTGGTTTATCTGAGGAATCTCTCCAAAAATTGTATTGAAATTTGCGGTCACGATAGTCAACCAATACTTGCCTGAACATTTTCACAACATCTGCAGTGAGTACATATTTGTATGTTCGAAAGCGTAGCAGAAGCGTATATAGCTCCGTTTGAATGGTTGGTCCAACCATTAACAAATCATTGAGTGATCGTTGCGATGAGGTTCGATTTGAGGCATCGAAGACAACTCTGAGCTTCGTTGATGTGCTATTTGGCTTAAAGACGCAGTGATGTGGTATGTAATAGTGTGGCTCGTCAAGCCTTGGTGAGTTCACCGAACTCATGTGTCCCAGACCTTCATATTCGCGCAGAAACTCCGTATATGATGCCTTTAGCTGCGGATTGCGATTTAAACGCCGTTCCAACGACTCAAATCTCAGCTTGGCTGACTCGTATGAAGATCCTAGATATCTTGAGTCATCTTTAAATGGTAGCCGAACAATAATTCTACCATCTGCTTGTTGGCGTACAGATCGAGTAAACATTTGTTCACACTGCAGTTGCTCAGGTGTGAACTTGTCGATTGGTTTGCTTAAGTCTTCAATATGCCAGAGCCGTTCCAAATTGTTGTTGATTGACTCCTCTAATGAGAGCGAGTAGAAGTGAGCTTGTCGCTGCGTTCCTTCATAGCGTCCGAGTTGCGTATTCTGAAGCGTAGGAAGGCAGGGACCCAATTTGATTTGTCCCACTGCAAGAATTTCAAAAAAGGTTTCAGTTCCAATAAGTAAATCGATATGCCGAGTTTTGTGAAATTGCTCATCAGCTAAGGGTGTGTTCTTGGGTATGTTCCAAGACGAAATGTCGATGTCCGAATCCGGCTGATATGCAATGTGTGACGTCACGCAGAAATCAATGGGCATCTTAAAATCCTCCAAACGTGACTTGATTGTGGCCGGAGTGCCGAACTTGATGTATGTGTGTGAGTCGCCAATGCTACTGATTTGCATATGCCGTTTGACCTTTGGCAAGCGTAGTGATTGTGCGAACTGTTCTGAGATGAAGTTCACCTGTGAGCAGGAATCCAATAGAGCTCGTCCGATCCTGTAGTTTCCAGATGCATCCATGACCTCGACGATGGCAGTTGCTAGGATGACTTGGTCTGTTCGATTGGTGTGTGTATGTGTGACAACATTGTTTGAATTCGAAGCGATGGGTAGTGTAGATGGTGACCTAGTCGTAGCTGCCACACGATGTAGTAGGCTGTGATGAAGTCTCGAGCAGAACCGACATCTTTGGTTAGAGGGACACTTGGCTGCCTGGTGGCCCTTGCCAAGACAGTTTAGGCACAGAGCAAGTGGTTCGGCTGCTTCGTAGCGCTATGCAACCGACATCTCCTGAAGCCGACTGCAACGTGAAACTCGATGTTCTGAACTAAGACAAAGAGGACATGAGTGAGTTGAGCAATTAAAGGACAAACCGTGTCGCGTGGTTGTCTGGCTTCGTGGTTTACTAGCAGTCGCAGATCGAGTCTGGCTCGATTCGGACTTACCGCATGATTCCAAATATTGGCAATGATTCTCAACTACCTGTACACACAAATCCCACGTGGGTAACTTGGAATCCAATGATTCGTTCCATTTGCGATTAGTTTCCATATCCATCTTATCCATGACAATGGCTATAAACATTGCCTGCGCGATATGTGATTCGTTGCCTAGTGATTTTAGCGAGTTGTACAATGCTGTAGAGTTGTCAATCAAACTTCGAATTTCTTGACTATTGGACCTTGACACACTCTTGAGCATAAACAACGACGAGATATTATCCAAAAAGACTAAGGTTGGATTGTCGTAGCGTTGATTCAAACGATCAAGTGCCTTTCGATAGTTTTCAGATGTAATCTGAAATGCCTTTACCGTTTCCAATGCTGCTCCCCTCAAAAATCTGATCAGCTGATTAAACTTCCCGATGTTTGATAAGCAGTCCTGTTGATCCACCATTTGATGCACTAATGCGCTAAAATTCTTGTAGACTGGATAATTGCCATCAAATGTGGGTAGCGTAAGTCTGGGCAACTTGGTAGACGATGAAAATGTAGGCCCCGATGGCGCAGCGAAAGTTGATTCGTGCATTTATTCTGTAAGTTGTTCTGTAATGCAAACCTCTATGTCTACATACAGTTCCTCCAGTTCGGTGCGTCCTGTATCGGTTGGACATTCCTTTTCAATTTGAGTCTGTAAAGCCATTGCTTGCTTAAAGTAAGCATCCAAAATTCAGCTTGAATTGGCGCAGATTTTCATTGTCTTAATTTGGGATCAACGACATTACGAATGCGGCTTATATTCCGCCGAACTTAATTTCGCTTGCAGAATACTAGGCGTAGAAATGCAATGTAAGAGACGAATTCCACTTAACTATTGTTGCCGTTATGCTATGTCGGCAGTTGGTGCCTATGTATGTATGTAAGTGCGTTTTGCATGCAGCTGTACTTATTTCTGCTTGGACGAATGTGATTTATCCAAACAGTTGGAGCATATATTTTGCATATTTAGTTAGCTTAAGAGAAAACCAACGAATTTTTAGACTAGTGAAATGAACATATTGAATTTGCCTATATTGTATTCTAGTTCTCTTATACTTAAGCTAGCATGTAAGCCATCGTATGTTTGTATGCAACTGCAGAGATGTTGTGCCAGTCAGACAACATTAACTTTCGTTTGGAACAAGTTTTAAATATATTGTAATCATGATTGAACTTACAATATGTTATTAATTTTTTATTTCTCAATTTCTTATTGTCGACCGAGCAGGTACTTTCAATCGCGTTCGTAGGTCTATTTAGACAATTTCATATATTACATTTCATATGTACATATTAACTTTTATAAATAAAGCGCCGTCATTTATTGCACATTAAAGATATTGTCAATAAATAAATATTAACCGTTAACATTTTAAAAGTTCTAGTGTTTATATATATATTTATATGTACATAACTGTCGTTTGCTCTAATTCTGCAATTCGCCAAGATCTGCGTACATTCGGTGGTGGATTTTGATCTTCGTTTTATTTGTTGCTTGCACATAGATAACGGTGCCCTACATATATACATATTTTTATACCCTTTGAGGGGTATATTGGGTTTGTGAAAAGTATGTAACAAGCAGAAGGAGGCGTGGCAGACCCCATAAAGTATATATATTCTTGATCAGCATCAACAGCCGAGTCGATATAGCCATGTCCGTCTGTCTGTCTGTCTGTCCGTATGAACAAACAGATCTCAGAGATGGTAAGAGCTACAATATCCGTTTTAGTCAGTATCGATCACATATTTAGTCGGGCAATACAAGAATCTTTTTTTTTTTATGCCACGCCCCATTCGCCCACAATAAGTTAAAAACTAGACATACCTTAGAAAAATACATGTTTTTTGCAAATATCTCGGTAACAATAAAACATAGGGACACCAATTTTGGCATCCAGGTTGCTGTTTGCAATATAAATTTAATGCCATCAAAATTTATTGGATGCCACGCCCCCTTCGTCCACAATTGCGTTGTAACTTTGCATGCCGCTGGCTCACTTATTTCTTAACCTATCGTGTTGTAACTTAGTATATACCTGCACACAAATAATATAAAACGATTTTGAAAATTTCATCAAAATCGGACTATAATTAAATAAGTTTCTTAAACAACGAAAATCGATTCTTTCAAGCATGGCATAGCCACGTGCATTGCACTGAGCTGTGCACACAAGCAACGAAAACGAAAAACGTGTGAGCGAGATAGACATACAAATATGTGTGCATGTTAAGTTCTTGCAGCAGCTCCAATTTGAACTCATATAATTGGAAACGAAGCTCAGAGGGTATTACACGGTCGGCATGCCCGACTGACAGTTTCTTTCTTATTGATAAGTTAATTTCGCTTGCGCTATTCGCTATTGTTTGTTGTTCTCAACGATCAGCGCTCGCCTGCATAAACTTACATTGCAGTTATTGTTTTGTTTTTGGGTGCGACCCACCGCGTAACTTGTCACCAACTCCCAATTAACTTTAATCAGCCGATTATCGTTAATCAGTTGATTATCTTGCGCAGACACTTTCGATCTTTTGCTAAGTAGATCTCGTTGTTGTTTTTTTGTAAGCTAGCAATGCTGCTTTATATACGCTTGCGCTAGAGTTGATGTTATCTTTTTATCCCCTTATAGTTTCGCTAAACAGCCGATTGTCTTTAATCAGCTGATTATCTTTGAGTATCCAAATATCTCTAATCAACTGATTATTTTTTTTATATATACATATACGTGCATTAATTTAGAACCGAATTTTATAGAAATTCAATGTGGCACATAAATTAGACCCAAATGAGACCGTTGTTATTGATGGAGCACAATTGCTTGTCAAACTAGAAAAAGTTAAAAGCGATATTGAGCGACAGAGGAGTTTACTAAGTAATAAAATGGTGACTCCAAGCAAATTTGATCAACAGTGACTAGATATTCTTGACTCATATATATATCCGAGGCGATGGATCTGCAGTCATAAATTGATACAATAGATCCTGACAATACTAGACATGCGATGCTTGAGGAAACATGTAATCTTGCCCGCTCTTCATACATACCTACTCTTAGTGCACACGATGTATCGGAGAGCCCCCCTCCAGTTTCTGCCCAAACTTCAGTTGCCCCAATTCAGTGGTAAACACTCTGAATTTAGGCAATTCATAAGTCTTTTCGAAAGTTTGGTCAATTCTGATTGATCACTGTCAAATATAGAAAAATTCAACCAAAAATCATGTTTATCGGATGAGACTTTAGGTACCATTAAAGCGTACTAAGTCTCTGGTGCAAACTATCCAAAAGCATTAGAGAGCCTGAATCGAGTTTACGACAATAAATGCCTCATATTCTTTGACACTCTCGCCCAGCTGTTTGATATTGAGCCGATGACCAGACCATCGTCAAAAGGCATTCGCACAATGGTAGACTCGTTTTCAACAATTTTCGACTCGTTAATGTCAGTTGGAAACGAGCAAGATATAGTAATGTCCAAGGTAGATTCTGTCACGAAATCTAAGTAAGAGGAGAAGTTAAATTATAACAAGCTGCCGAAATGGTCTTACTGCGCTGTGGCTTTGAACAGACGATATCAGCATTTGTCGACTGAAGAAAGTTCAAAGTCCAGACTAAAGCAAAATTCTGAAATAAACCATGAAAGAAGCAGCAAATCTTCATTTGCGTGCAATAAGGTGGAAAAGCAAGCAGAGCCCCTGTGCCATTAGTGCAGTGCCAATCATTTGATTGGAAGTTGCCAAGGGTTCGCAGCGTTGCCAGTTGACGAAAGATTTAAGTTCGTAAAGTCGAGTCAACTTTGCATAAATTGTTTGTTTTTGGCACACTGCGTTAAAGTGTATAGTTTGTTCTCAGCCTCACAACACTCTTCTTCCGCCCCAAGTAACTGTCAAATCTGCCCAAGTGAACCATGTTGCAAGTAAAATCAATCAGGTCGTACTTGCGAAAGCGAAAGCATTTGCCAAAGATGTTTTCATTAATCAAGAACGAAAATTAGAAGTTCGACGGCAATCAGATACCGCCCTAGTTCTAACCGTAAATGGTTAACCGATTATGGTATTGAAGCTTCATTCACGATGGCAGTAAAATGTTTATTGTGTTTATATAAGTGGAGTCTTACCTGTTGGTTTGTCCCATTATAAAGACACTAGCTTATTAATTGGACAAATTGCGTCTGGCAATAATAAAATTGCGAAATAAAAGGTCTGTGATTTCTTAGATGTCCTGGGCTACACGCGCGTGTTATGTTCTCTGTTATACGTACGCGCTTCAAGACTTATGTAGTATTTCTATTGACGCTCGATGGGCACCAAAAAAAGTTTTTAAGTTTTTTAAGTTTTTTTAGGATTCCTACTGAAACTACTCATGCGATCGATTTGAAAAAAACCGACTAAATGAACTAAAACTCAAGTATTTAAATATTAACAATATTTATGAATATAATTTGATCGATGGTTAAGGTTATGGATGCGCAGAGACTGGGGTGATAGTTGTCTCTCGCTGTCTTTACCCAACCCGACCATGACTTTTCTAATATAGTTTTTAGACGTTTTTAAAAACGATCTTCCATTAATAATATCTCTGTCACACATTCTTATGTATGCTGATGATGTCAAGCTTTGTTTATCGAATTACGATCCTCACTCTCACTGATCTTGACGCATTTTCTTCTTGGTGTCGAGTGAATCTCTTAAATTTAAATAATTCTAAATGTAAAGTTATGTCCTTCTACATATCACAGCGACTTTACTCACAGTATTTTCTTAATAGCACTGTTTTGGAATGTCTAAACAGCACTACTAACGTTGTAAATGATCTAGGTATACACTTAGATCATAAACTCAAATTCGATAAACACGTTGAAATTACGGCTAATAAAGCTATGGGAGTTCTTGGGTTTATTAAGCGATGGTCCAGAGAATTTGATGATCCATACATTACTCGCCTTCTATACACATCTCTCGTTCGTCCCATTCTTGAGTACGGTTCATGTATTTGGTCGCCTCAATACGAATCTCACCGTGCTCGTTTGGAATCAGTCCAAAAACAATTTTTAATTTTTGCTCTTCGGGGCCTGAGCTGGAATTTAGATATACAGTGGCCATCTTATTCAAGCAGACTGCTATTACTAAATCTTCTCTCTGTTACTAACCGCAGAACTATGCTTGGTGTTATATTCTTGTATAATTTACTTCAGGGTCATATTGACTCTGTTAGTTTATTGAACAGACTTAACATCAATGTACCTACTAGAATTACTCGTAACTTCTACCCACTATTTCTTGAGCATTGTAACTCTAATTGGTCTCTTCATGAACCATTTAGAATCCTGTGTGCAGATTATAACAATCTGTACAGAGTGATTAGTTTCAACTGTTCTTTAGATTGTATTAAATCTTCCATTTTAACACACTTAACTAACTTAACAAACTAACGAAATAACTAATCTACCGGTCTGATTGGGTTTTTTTTCTGGGCTTTCCCCAATCAATATTTCAACAAATATTGGGCCTTGAATTTTTTTAATTTTTATTTTCTTTTTAAATTATTTTAAATTTAAATTTAAAATATAATTTTAAACTTTTAATTTATTTTTATTTTGCAACTGTAATATTAAATATGTCGACTGATCATAGTCTGACATTAAATAAATAAATAAAAAAGATACCCTATACAAGACTATCGACTCTCTCTTACAATGCCATATCTAACAGGATTACTAGCAAATATCTAAATGTATCTATATGTACAAAGCTGCATACTTTTGAATTCCTTATCCAAAGCTGAGAAACCATCGAACACAGTTTTAAATCTGCCGAAGATATCTCCAAAGCCTTTTTTTAGTCTGCCTCATGAAATACATAATGTCCTTTTCAGTATCCCTACATGCTTCACACGTCCACTTAATGCCCTTTTTTGACTCAACTAAGTCAATTACACGGGCATTGAGGCCAGCGCATTTTTCATGTGAGACGTTTTCACACAGCCAGCAGCAAACGAAACCCATTTTCACGTTTGAACGGCAATTATCTTTATAACAGAAATACATTTTTACAAATTTTAAATAATTATTTAAATTTATAAAAAAAAACGAAAAAAAAAAGATCAAAAGTTAGAAATTAAATAAATACACTACAAAAAGCAAAAAGAGTTATATTAATATATGGGCACTTTAGGGTTAATCGCTTTTGATGCTGCAAATGTACTTACGCAACAACAAATAGCACAAACAAAACAAACGACGCGAGCGCGACGATTAAGATAGAGCGCGACGGAATACTCAATCCAAACACCAACAACAATAGGAAAGTCCGCGAATGAGTAAGCGCAGCAAGAAGAGCGCGGAGAGAGAAAAACAGTTAAGCCCGAAAGAGAATATCGGATAGAGCAAGAAATAAAAAACAACAAAACCAACACAGCTCTGTATGTAAAAACACAAAAACAACTATCAGCGATAATGCAAGCAAGGCAAAACAAACAGAATGCTTGGTCACTGGTTGTTGTTGTATTTTAGTACAAATGAATTGTTTTAGTTGATCGCGGGCTTTAAACTTTATGTTACAACTTAACCGAAGTATAACATAAAGTCACAAAACGAATTGATATTATTATCTTAAAACAAAAAGCTGTTAATAGACAGGAAAGTGCGAGAGTATAGAGAGCGAGAGAAAACACGTCTGTCAGCGAAGGCGAAAGAAAACGATCTTTAATTGAGTGTATTCCGTGCCTACGTGTTTGGTGTGTTGCTTTTAATACCCTCTGAGGGGTATAATGGAGGAGGCGTGGCAGACCCCATAAAGTATATATATTCTTGATCAGCATCAACAGCCGAGTCGATATAGCCATGTCCGTCTGTCTGTCTGTGCGTCTGTCCGTATGAACAAACAGATCTCAGAGATGGTAAGAGCTACAAGTTCGAACTTGGTCAGTATCGATCACATATTTAGTCAGTCAGTACAAGTTTGTTTCTTTTTTTTGATGCCACGCTCCATTCGCCCAGAATTAGCGAAAAACCAGACATACTATACCTCGAAAAAAATACATGTTTTTGGCGAATATCTCGGTAACTATTACACCTAGGGTCATCAATTTTTGGACGCAGGTTGCTATTTTCAATATAAGGACAATGCCATCAAAATTTTTTGGACGCCACGCCTTCTTCGCCGACAAAAAGCACAACTTCTTTGTAACTTTGCATGCCTACGATTTACTTATTTCTTATCGTATAGTTTTGTAACTTAGCATATATGTACTTGCAGACAAAGAATATCAAACGATTGTGAAAATTCAAGCGGACTATAAATAAAAAAGTTTTTCCTACAACGAAAATCGTTCCTTTCAAGCAAGGCATAGCCAAGTGCATTACACTGAGCTGTTCACACAAGCACCGAAAACGAATAACGTGCGAGCGAGACAGACATACAAATATGTGTGCATGTTTAGTTTTCGGAACAGCAACTCCGATTTGAACTCATATAATTGGAAAAGAAGCACAGAGGGTATTACACGCTCGGCATGCCCGACTGACATTTTCTTTCTTGTTCTTACTGTTCGTTCTGTGTATATGAGTTGAAGAAGATGAGCGAGACAGGGCTATTGGCTGAATGTGTGCGGATGAGCAGGATGGCAAATGTGCCATAAGCAAGCCGCGCAAGCCGCTAGTTGTACAGAAACATTCGAAGTGCACAGACGCTGCTTTAAGAAAAACATTCTTACTATGGTAGCAACGAAGGGACCGGACACACTGCTCAAGGTGTAAAGAATCCAGACAAAACTGTCTCTTCGACATCAGAAGTGGGATTGGATCCACCTAACCTTCAGTTGTGTCAAATTTTGGAACAAAAAAACAGAAATTTTATTGAGTTGCTACGAACAGTGCAGGCTAGCGCAGCGCCTCGTGAGTCAAGGACGGTGACTCTACCAAAATTTAATCCCGAAGCTGCCGGTGCTGATGCATGTGCCTGGAGTATTGCTGCCGACATGAATTTTAAAGCTTTGGAGGGCAGTGCATCGCAATGGCTTTCACAGATCTGTTTTTCTGGTATGACTTGGGTTGAATTCAAGCAACTATTTACGCAAAGATTCGTCGCCGTAGAGACAACTACATGTCGGCATGTCGGCGTATACGTGACACAGCTGACAAGAGCTGTTTAATAAACGTTTTGAAACCATACATGGAACATTTTATCTCTGGAATTCCAAAAACACAGGTTAACACAGGCCAGTTGGAAATTCGGTTAATAGATTCAAATAAAACGGTACAAAGGCGAACATATAGGCTTAGTGTAGATGAGAAGCAAACTGTTCGCGCAAAACTTAACGAATTGTTGGCAGCAAACATTATAAGAGCGAGCTGCTCACCATTTTCTAGTCCGATTTTATTGGTTAGAAATAAAAACGGAGCTGATCGCTTATGCGTCGATTATAAGGAGCTTAACGCTAACAGAGTTTCGGATAAATTCCCATTGCCTCTAATCTCAAACCAAATTGCCAGGTTACGTGGGGGAAGGTATTTTTCTTGTCTAGACATGGCCAGTGGATTCTTCCAAATACCTTTTCACCCAGATTCAGTAGAGCGTACAGCATTTGTTACACCAGATAGGCAATTTGAGTCGGTGTTCCAGCGGGCAATAATAAAAGCGTTGGGCCCACTTTCGTATTCGTATGTTGTGGTTTACATAGATGATGTATTGATCGTGGCTGAAACTAAAGATGAGGCAATTTCAAGATTACAGAAAGTCATAGAAATTCTTAATCAAGCTGGGCTCTCATTTAACTTCGAAAAATGTTCATTTTTAAAATCAAAAATTGAGTATCTGAGTTACAAAGTAGAGGCAGGCGAGCTTAGGCCTAATCCTCGAAAATTGCAGGCATTAGGTGAACTGCCACCGCCGCAAACGGTTACGCAGTTAAGACAGCTCGTTGGATTAGCGTCATACTTTAGACAATTTGTGCCAAAGTTCTCCGAAACTTTAAAGTATCTTTTTTGTCTTACTTCTAAAGACAATGAAGGTTTTGATTGGAAAGAAAGTCATGAAATAGTGAGAAATCAGATAATTTTTGCACTGACCCGTAGCCCGGTATTAACCATTTTCGATCCACAATATCCGGTTGAGCTGCACACAAATGCTAGCTCTGTGGATTATGGGGCGATACTCAAGCATAAAATAAAAGATAAAAATCAGGTAATCGAGTATTACAGTAAATGTACAAGCCAGCTGAGTCAAGGTATAATTCGTATCTTTTGGAAACCCTGGCAGTATTTAACGCAGTAAAATGTTATCAACATTATTTAAAGGGTATCAAATTTACAGTATATACCGACTGTAACTCTTTAAAGGCAAGTCAACAAAAGATTGAGTTAGATGACAAGGTTTATCGATGGTGGTTGTGCTTGCAATCTTTTGAGTTCGATATTGTGTATAGGAAGGGAAAACGCATGTCGCATGTAGACTTCTTTCCAAGAAACCCAATAACAAACAAGAAAGAAAATGTCAGTTGGGCATGCCGACCGTGTAATACCCTCTGAGCTTCGTTTTCATTTATATGACTTTAAATTGGAGTAGCTGCTGCAAGAACTTAACATTCGCACATAGGTATTTGTATGTCTATCTCGCTCACACATTTATCGTTTTCGTTGCTTGTGTGCACAGCGCAGTGCAATGCACGTGGCTATGACTTACTTGAAAGGAACGATTTGCGTTGTATGAAAAACTTTTTAAATTATGGTCCGATTTTGATAAAATTTTCACAATCGTTTGAAATTATTTGTCTGCAGATATATACTAAGTTACAATACTATACGTTAAGAAATAAGTGAGCCCGCCGCTTGCAAAATTACAAGGAAGTTGTGCATTTTGTGGGCGAAGGAGGCGTGGCATCCAAAAATTTTTGATGGCTTTATATTTATATTGCATTTAGTAACCTGCATGCCAAAATTGGAGTCCCTAGGTGTTATATTAACTGAGACATTTGCCAAAAACATGTATTTTTCCTGAGGTATGTCTGGTTTTTCGCTTATTGTGAGCGAATGGGGCGTGGCATCACAAAAACGAAACAAACTTGTATTGACTGACTAAATATGTGGTCGATACTGACTAAAACGGATATTGTAGCTCTTACCATCTCTGAGATTTGTTTGTTCATACGGACAGACGGACAGACGGACATGGCTATATCGACTCGGCTTGTGATGCTGATCAAGAATATATATACTTTCTGGGGTCTGCCACGCCTCCTTCTGCCTGTTACATACTTCTGACAAACCCATTATACCCCTCAGAGGGTATAAAAAGTTACAGCCTTTTGCCAAAGCTCCTGAAATGCGCGTAGATTTAACTGAATTAAGTGACACCTGGCTTATAGCAGAACAGCAACCAGATCTGGAAATAACATCTGTAATCTCTAAACTACAAAACAATGAATTAAATGAGAATGTCGCCAGCAGAGAACGTCAAGAGTGTGACTTTTTTCCACCCGAATCACACTTATTCATTTAGAGTGCTTGTCGCACTCACAAACAGCAATAAAAGAATAACACACTCAAACGCACAAGTCGCTTTCCGTGTTTTTGTGTTTTTGCAATTTGCCACTAACTCAAACAGTAAGCGTCGATTGTTTTTCACCACAAATTATGCGAAGATAAGTGAACGGCACAGTGCACTCAAAGCAAATGTACAAACATCAACAATAGATCATAAAAAGCAATGCGCAATAATGTGGTGTGAGCGAAACACTCATGATTTACAGATATGATTTCGAGTGTCTTCTACTTTAATGCATGAGCTTGTAATAATTTTAAGCATTTGTTATTTTAATATTAGTCACTCAAGACTGCATTTACTTTTATTTTTACGAACATGCTAGTCTAAGATTAAAATTGATTCAAAAGGAAAACTATTAAGGACTGAATAATCTATTCCTTAAACTGTATGAATGATTTCAAAAACATATAAAATATATAAAACCTTTATTGTAAACATTAAAATTAAATACATAAGTACATATGAATATTTAACACGCAATGAGAGAGCAAAACACGGCTTTTTATTTTCATTTCACATACATATGTATGTATATATTGCATATTCAAATGAACACAACAACCCACACGTCTCTCACATATTGTCTGTCTTAAGTTTTGTGCTCTCAATTTTGCTCATTCCTTTTGCTTTAGCATTTTGCTCGGTCTTAACTTATGTATACATGCATATGTACATGGCAACAACCCTTATTTTAAAGTGTCGATCACACTCTAAGTGTCGTAAATGCGCAAATGATTCGGGTACACTTATTGTTAGGGTGTACCCTTGCCGTTCTATGATATGGCCCCAATAATCTGTGGTGGGCTTTGCACCGTTACTTAACGTATTCATTAAGTCATTTCAGACGGGACTAATGGATGTTCCGGTGGGTTTGGCGGCCATTTAAATACACACTCATGAACTAATTATTTTTTTTTACTTTTTCCCCCCCTTGAGATTTTCTCGTACCTCTACTAGTTTTGATATGGCCCCAATAATCTGTGGAGGGCCTTGTACCGTTACTTAGGGTATTTACTAAGTCATTTTCGGCGGGAATAATGGATGTTCCGGTAGGTTTGGCGGCCATTTTGATACACACTTATAAACAACAAATTTTGTTTTTACTTTTTAGGGTATTCATTAAGTCATTTCAGATGGGAATAATGGATGATCCGGTGGGTTTGGCGGCCATTTTAATACACACTTATGAACTAAACATTTGTTTTTTTACTTTTTTCCCGCTCTTGCGACTTTCCAATAGCACTAATGGTTTTGATAAGGCCCCAATAATCTGTGGTGGGCCTTGTACCTTTACTTATGGTATTCATTAGTTTATTTCCGGCGGGAATAATGAATGTTCCGGTGGGTTTTTCGGTCATTTTAATACACACTTATGAACTAAATTTTTTTTTCTACTTTCCCCTGTCCCCCTGCCCCTTTATGACTTTCCAATAACTCTACTTTCTTTGATTTGGCCCCAATAATCTATGGTGGGCTTTGTACCGTTACTTAGGGTATGCATTAAGTCATTGCCGACGGGAATAATGGATGTTACTGTGAGTTTGGCAACCATTTTAATACACACTTATCAAATAACATTTTTTTTCCTTTTTTTCCACCCACCTTATGACTTTTTCATAGCTCTACTGGTTTTGATAAGGCTCCAGTTTTCTGTGGTGGGCGTTGTACCGTTACTTATGGTATTCATTAGGTTATTTCCTGCCACAATAATGGATGTTCCGGTGGGTTTGGCGGCCATTTTAATTGACACTTATTTAACTAAATTTTTTTTTTTACTTTTTCCCTGCCCTTTCGACTTTCCAATATCACTAATGGCTTTGATATGGCCCCAAAAATCTGTGGTAGGCTTTGTACCGTTTCTTACATTTTCGGCGGGCATAATGGATGTTCCGGTGGGTTTTTCGATCATTTTAATACACACTTATGACCCCACCTTTTCGACTATTCAATAAGTCTACTCTACTTAGGGTATTTTTATACCCTCTGAGGGGTATAATGGGTTTGTCAGAAGTATGTAACAGGCAGAAGGAGGCGTGGCAGACCCCATAAAGTAAATATATTCTTGATCAGCATCAACAGCCGAGTCGATATAGCCATGTCCGTCTGTCCGTCTGTCTGTCTGTGCGTCTGTCCGTATGAACAAACAGATCTCAGAGATGGTAAGAGCTAACTTCAAACTTGGTCAGTATCGATCACATATTTAGTCAGTCAATACAAGTTTGTTTCCTTTTTTTGAATGCCACGCCTCCTTCGCCCACAAAAAGCACAACTTCTTTGTAACTTTGCATGCCTGCGTTTCACATATTTCTTATCGTATAGTTTTGTAACTTAGCACATACTTGCAGACAAAGAATATCAAACGATTGTGAAAATTTCATAATCAGAGGGTATTACACGGTCGGCATGCCCGGCTGACATTTTCTTTCTTGTTAATACTCTGGACACCAAAACCTAAACAAATGTTTAATACTCGCTAAACCTATTACATGGCGACCGTGATATGTTCACGAAGACTGCAAGGCAGTAAAAGGCACGAGAAAGAGTAACGTTCCCCAATGATCGAAATCTCACTGGAGGAAGCTGCTCCCGTTGAGCAAAAGGACGGACCAAGCTTGCAAAAAGATTTAACGGTGTGACCCATCGATGGAATTGAACAACAACAACAACAACATGCAGTAACAACTACAACGAGAGGTGCAGAAGCAGCAGCAACAACAACAAAAAGCATCGACACTGACACTAAAATTAGAATGGTTCATCGACAAATTGGCTGGAAATACTACGTAAGTAGTGGTAATGGGCAATGCCTAGAAGTAGTGGAGTTCAAAAACGGCTTAAAGAAAGAAAAGCCACACTCCTAAAACTGCTATTTGTCCCCAGCTCAACAATTAGTTTGGAAACAGGCAAATAAGTACAGGCTGAAAACGACAATGTCGAGTCGATTCAGCAAAAATACAAAAGCTCAACCTGTACAAATAAAAACACTTCAAAAAATATAACATTAATAAACTCCAAATTATATAAACCAGTGCCACATAAGAAAGAACTAAAAACAAAACCGGAGAAACAATGCCCAACGGACTGCCCTGGACCATTAGAGTCGCCGCACTGCAGCTGCAGCACCGGCGCCCCAATAGCCTATGAGAAGACTAGTACCTCCCAAGGGATCTACAAGGATCGACAGCGCTACAGCGACCACACCTCGTTTAGAAATACATGTAAGAATGAGGTTTAGGTAAAAACCTCGGTTTATTTAAATATTAATAAAGTACGGGTCGTTTACAAAAGTGATAAAGTTAATTAATACAAAAAGGTAAAACGGCTGATATAACACGTTACACGGCTGACACGTTTATAGTCTTTATGGATATCGCCACTTAATGTCTGACGACTACCCGATCTGCTGCTGCTGTTCACCTCTTCAATTACGCTTGTCCTCTATCGCTGCGTACTGACTAATGATGCTTACTTCTTATCGATACTACTGTTGGCTACTGGTATCGATAATTCTAACGCTGCTGCTATCGATTATTGTTGGTATATACTGCTGCTACATTTAGGGTACTCCTCATGAATATCCTACGCCTCCTTACATACATATGATTAAATTTATATACCTGTAAAAAAAAATTTGTAATACTGAGCGATAATTGCGTTGCTTGTAATAGAGTATGGCCCGTAAAGCCATACGAAACATTAGATAGGGGACCACTATTGATCAAAATAGGAAACACATACAATATAAGAATATATGACATATGCATATATATGTATATAAAAATATTTAAATTGAAATATATTAAAAGCAAGAAAAAATTAAAAAAAAATTTCTTTTAAACCGAATGAACAATCAAATTACTAAAACAGATGACATAGGTAATATAAGATTTTTGGAGAAATTGACATATTACAAAATGGGTCTTGTCAATTCAAAAACAGTGGATTCCACCGCTAATGTAATCAATAAAGTGGAATCCAGTACTGTAGATTTAATTTTAATTTCTTTAATTGGACGTTGAAGTAGTACTAAACGCAGTACTTTCAAGTGGCCCATACGACACCAAGCACGGGCTTGTTAACGCGCGAACCGTAATTTATTAATATAAATACAACGACGAAAGTCGCGAACAATAAACATTAAACAAATACAAATACTAGTTACTAAGCATAAACTAATTAAAATAATCTATAAACTAGAAAGATGACTGAGAAGTGAAGATTTTAGAGTAGTGGTAGTTGAAGAATTACATACCATACGATAAAGGTTATTATATGAAGAACATAAAACTCGAAACGGGTTATGAATAAAATAGTTAGTAGTACAGATTTGAAGTGACAGTGGTTGAAAGTTTCTAGTGGGTCTGATCGGAACAGCAAAACTAATTTGGCTAATTAATTCAGACGAATCAATTTCACCATTTATAAGTTTGTGCATAAATATTACACCAAGCATGGTTCTACGATCAGACAGAGAGGAAAGATTGATAAGTAAAAGTCTACTACGATAGGGAGGCAACCGGATGTTAGGGTTCCAGTTAAGGCCCCTTAGAGCAAAGAGCAAGAATTGTTTTTGGACAGATTCTATTCTGTCTTGATGAATCTTATATTGGGGAGACCATATACAAGACCCATATTCAAGAATAGGACGTACGAGTGAAGTATAAAGAGTTTTAGTTATGTAGGGATCGTTGAATTCTTTCGACCAGCGTTTTATGAAACCCACGACACCAAATGCACGGTTGGCAATAGAAGCAATATGCCTGTCAAATTTAAGTTTTGGATCCAAGAGGATACCTAAATCAACGACCGACTCAATTCTATCAAGATCTTTGCTATTAATAACATAATTTTTAAAAAAAGGAATTCGCCTACTGAAGGACATTACGTTACATTTACTATAATTAAGATTTAGTGAATTTACTTTACACCATGTTTCAAAATTAGAAAGGTCACTTTGTAACATGGTACCAAGGTTGGACTCTGCAGCCGACACGCAAAGTTTAACATCATCGGCATACATAAACACACGAGAATGACTGAGTGCAGAAGGCAGGTCATTAATAAAAAGAGTAAATAACAAGGGTCCAAGATGACTTCCTTGAGGTACACCAGAAGTTACTTTAACATTTTTAGATTTAGGTCTAACTAGTACTTTATTAATGTAGCATGTGTTCCGTGAAGATCATTTATCAAAACGCACGCACGTAGGTTTAATGCAAAAGTTTATTTAAATTATATGTTTAGGTTAATGATTAAGTTTCTTCATTTCACATTTTAATTCTTTCGTTGTACATTTAACGTTTTCTCTTAATATATTTTAAGCAGGCGAGCGCACACTACTTCGCTTTTTCACGACTCACATTCTACTGTCGATTCAACTCTCTTGCTCTGTCTTATTTCGATATACTCGATACACTCGATATACTCGATATATAATCTTATGGCTACAAATTATCAATAAATTCTTAGGGCTACAAACTATCATAATATTCTAAGGGCTACAAACTATCATTCCTACATTCGGCCATCCGACAGGTCATTCGACTCGAATGAAGAACTCCAGTGTTTCATAAACTCGGCTACAGTGTTTGTTTTATTTGGTCCTTCATCATCGCCTACCTTTTCTACCATATATCGTCCGTGTCTAAGCTTACGAGTTATCTTATATGGACCCAAAAAATTCTTTTTTAATTTAAGTCCTGCTCCAAATTGTGTACGTTTTATCGCAACTAGATCATCTACTTCATATTCATTTTCTGGTTTCCTTGTCTTATTGTAAGTCTGACGATTTTCTTCTTGTATCTTTGCAATTCTGTCTTTGTCGTTCTGTAGCTCAATAAGTGCTTCGTCCTCTAATAACATCTTTAATTCACTGTCATGTTTAAGTCATATGTCCATTCCTGTTAATATCTTGAAGGGTGAAAACTTTGTGCTTCTAGAAGGTGACGCATTTGTAAATTGTTGGACTCTGTTAACATTTTTGTACCATACTTGCGGATTTTCAGCACATAACTTGCTTAACATTGTGATAACAA
The DNA here is from genome assembly GCA_035047385.1 of Drosophila tripunctata. Classification (NCBI taxonomy): domain Eukaryota; kingdom Metazoa; phylum Arthropoda; class Insecta; order Diptera; family Drosophilidae; genus Drosophila; species Drosophila tripunctata. The sequence goes on from JAWNPS010000007.1 coordinate 44,759, forward strand.
TTCTATTTATGCGTTCGACTTGCCCATTCCCACGAGGAACACCTGTGGCTATTAGTAAATGTTGAATACTCTCGGATTCACAATACTCTTTGAATAAATTCGATGTAAAAGCTGTCCCGCGGTCAGTTATCATTCGAATTGGATTTCCGAAAATTGCTGACTGTTTTTTGAGCCTATCAATAACTTCTTCTGCACCTGTACCTTTTGTAGGGTATAGCCAAACAAATTTTGAGAATGCATCTACAATCACCAAAATGTAATTGTACTGCTTCTTCGTAATCTCCATTGGGCCAATGTGGTCAAGATGGAACGTCTTTAAAGGTTCATCTGATTTATCAATTGTATTAAGGAATCCTTCTTTCTTGCCATACTTTTGGTCACTAACAATGCATTCAACACATGATTTTATGATTGTTCCTGCTTTCTTTGTCAAATCCGGTATATAAAATTGCTTCTCTACTAATTCAGTTGTTTTCTTAGTACCAAAATGTCCTTGACGGTGGGACATTCTAATAACTTCTCCTTCCATTTCTTGAGGAATAACTATTAGCTCTCGAATTGGGTCTTTATACAAGATGTCTTGCCTCATATAAAAATCCTTGTATGCTCCTGATTCCAATGCTTTGCAAATAGCATTCACCCACTCGTCTTCTCGCTGTGCCTGTTTGATGCGATATTTTAATGACTCTTGTAATAATAAACAGTGGACTCTACTTAACGCGTCAACGTGTCTCATCTTTGTTCCTGATCTGTGTTCGATTTCGTATTCAAAGTCTTGAAGGAATATAGCCCATCTTGCTACTCTGGTCGGTACGTCTTTCTTTTTAATTGTCATAGCAAACGCATTGCAATCTGTCACTACTTTGAATTTCTTTCCAAGTAAATAAACTCTCCACTTCTTTAAAGCTTGAACGATTGAAAGAACTTCCAGTTCATATGACGAATACTTTTCTTCAGCTGCCGTTGTTTTGCGACTCATGTATTCAACTGGGTGGTAGGATTGGTCGACAGAATCTTTCTGCATTAGCACTGAACCATATCCGTACATGCTCGCATCGCAATGAATTTCTGTTCTGCTCTTTTCATCAAAGAGTCGAAGGATTGGTGAACTAGACAATCGCGATTTAAGTTCATAAAACGATGCTAATTCTTCTTCTCCCATTTTGAAAATTGCATTCGCTTTTAAAAGATTCGTCAAAGGTCTAGCTATCAAGCCAAAATCTTTTACGAATTTTCGAAAGTAGGAAGTCAATCCCAAATAACGCTGCACGGCTTTTCTGTTACGTGGAACAGGAAAATTGTCGACTGCTGAGGTCTTTTCTTTTGATGGTGTAATCGTTCCATTTTTTATTACGTAACCTAGAAAATTTACCTCTCTCTTCAAAAATTGGCATTTCTCCCACTTTATTTTTAGTCCTGAGATTCCAGCTAAATTAATGACTTCTTTTAGCTTGTCTATGCCCTCTGATTCGTCTTTTGACGGTATAATGATATCGTCCATATATAATATCAGTGTACCCTTTTCAATGAGTTGTCTTAACACTGCGAATATATATCTCATGAAGACTGCTGGGGAATTCGAGATTCCAAACGGGACAAAACAAAATTCGTACTGCCCTTTCTGTGTAACGAAAGATGTGTACTTTCTAGATTCTTCACTTACTGGGACGTGAAAGAATCCATTCCGTAAATCCAACGTTGTGAATACGTTCGCTCCTTGAAGTCTATGCAAAACATCATCTATCGTGGCCATTGGAAAATTATCTCGTATAATTTTCTCATTTAACTTGCGATAGTCGCAACAAAGTCTTTTACTACCGTCTTTCTTTGACACAAGCACGATTGGAGAAGCGAACTCTGAAACGCTCGGGCGAATTATACCCTCTTGAAGCCAATCTTGCACCTGTTTGTCAACTATATCTTGTTCTGCTAGTGGTAGTCGTCTTGGTCTTTGGTAAATCGGAACTTCATCCGTCAAAATAATCTTCATCTCCACTGGGCTACTCTCTGGCTTCACCCACTTAAGTTTTAAATCCTCATCGAGATGCTGTATGTCCAGCTCTGTTTCTTCTTCGATATTCGTAGTCAATAGTTGACTGAAATTTTCCTGCAGTTCTTGAATTTTTGTTTTAGAATGTACATTTTTACCTTCTTTTTCTTGGTCATTTCTTTTAACGTCATTTTGGTCTTTATTGCAATTTGAAAAATTCGTCATGGCATGAAAAGTAACGCCACTAGAACTTAGAGTCACATTTAAGAAATCAAGGACATCGTTTCCTATAATTCCATCAAACAAGGTATCTTCTTCACAAACTACGTGAAAACACATTTCGATTGGAATGAAGTCCAACTCAGTGTTTATTTTAAAAGAACCCAGTGTCTTGATCTGCTTTCCACCAATTCCAATTAGCACTTTAAAATCTTGCGTCAGTGGGGTAAGATTTAAATTTTTGTAAACTCTGTTGCTAATTGTGCATATGTCACTACCTGTATCAAATAAAGCTGATATGACACATTCGCCTATCTTTACATTCTTGAATGCTTTATTCAAATTCGCATTGATTTGCTTTATGACCGAATCCATTGCATTTAAAATATTTAATATTTTGGTTGCAATTTCTAGCCATATGGTTTTTCCATCCGCATTTCAAAAAAAGTGTATGTCGCCCTTGCCCTTCTTGTTATCATCTTTTTTGTTATCTGTTTCTTCTGACTTCACTTTCGCTTTTGAATCTTTTGGCAAAGCTATCTTTTCATAAATTTTCAGCTTTTCGCGTAAGTCTCGCAAATTTGTCGCTTGATACAAAATATTTTTATTCAATTTTGAATCTGGGATGCCTTCGATAATATAATCGATAACACTCTCATCATCAATTTTGCTTTTGTTTGCGAGACCTACCATTGTGTAGTAGTACTCAATATAACTTTCATTTGATTTTTTCTTTCTATTCTCAAGCAGTTCATAAACCTGTTTCGATGAAAGCTTAACGCAAAATTCATCTTTAAGTCCCTGTTTTAATGATTCCCAATCATTTAAACCGTCTTGACTATTTATAAACAATTTCTCAGCTCCCTTTAGCAACTGCCTGCTGTAAATAAATTTTTGTAAATCATTCCAATTTACTGTAACTGCATTGCTTTCAAATTCTCTTAACCAATCGTCAATATCTGCACTGCTGCTGCCGTCAAATGTAGTCAAGGAGTCTTTAATGTCTTTTAAAGTAAACGTCGGGGTGTTGCTAGGATTCGCCATGATTTGTTGTGAATCTGAATTAGCTTCCTCTGAGTTGTCTTCGTCTATTTCTTCTGTTCTCGTGTCTTCGTTGTAAAGAAGTTTCTCAGGCTGGGGTATGTCTCAGTCTGTCCAGGGCTCTTTACAGAAAATTTATTATTGTGCAAGAATGTCTGGTTAGAGAAAGACGACACGGTGATGGGACCGGCCGCCAGCTATATTAGTCAGGTAGAAGAATATTCAATAGTTTTCCCGGTGACTATCGCATAGAGTTGCAATAGTTGGTCGGGACGCAACGAGGATTAGGGTCGATATTTCTATGGCTACTGGGCCTCGTGGATCTCTGCTAGTTTTGGGACCTAAAGGCTTCCGATGTTTATGGGCAGAACGAGTCTCATAGGCAACTATCGGCGTGGATCGTGACTCCGGGTCAACAGCTGAGTCTTGGCTTTGGCTGTTACCACGTAGCGCACGATAGTTAGGATCCCGCAATTAATTGACGAGTCAATGCTACGACAATTAATTACGGGGGCCGGGGCACGATGAGGGCTCTAGAGTTACACGATGAATGAGTGTGGGTGGGATCGTGTTTCCCGGGTCTACAGCTGAGTCAATGCTACGGCTGTTGACGTGAGATTCACGATACCGGACCCAAATTGCGCTCCGCAATTAACTATCGAGTCAATGCTACGATAGTCAAGTACGGTCGCAATTGACTGAGAGGGAGACAAACTATCGGGAGTTGCACTAGTGTAGACTCAAGGCCTCGAACCAATGGTTAAGTCTGCGCTATAACTACTGGCTGAGATTCCTGTTGTCCACACTGTTTATGCCTAGAAATTAACTATCGAGTCTGCGCTACGATAGTCAATTCCAAGCACCGCGTCCACGAATAGTTCTTGGCTAAGGCTGGGCTCTGAACTTGGGCTCTGAAAAAGGATTTAGAAAATAAGTACTACCAACTATCGGCTGAGGCGGCGATAGTTGCAGTAGAATTTACTCGGCAATATGCGGGTGGAGCTGAGTTGGGAATGCGTGGCTTCCATATACCGATACTTGCGAACTATCGAGTCTTTGCTACGATAGTTAGTAAGCAGGGGTATTGTTACCACGTGGGCGAAGTGAACGCGGGGCAAAAAGAATTTATAGTATGTGGGTTTCCACACCTGCGAACTATCGAGTCTTTGCTACGATAGTCGGCAAGTATGTGTCGTTGTTGGCTGTGTGCACTGGAGAGAATATTAAATACAAATAATTTGACGTTGGCTAGGTTTTCAATTTATGTTCACAATTTCAGTTTGTAAGTTTATTAAATATTCCTATCCGCACAATTTATATATTTGAATTGTATTGCTTACTTCACTAACTATCGCTCACCACTAAGTAATTAATTATTAAGGGTTCTCCGTGGCTTCTTTATCCTTTTCGTGTGGGGGGTCCTCGTTGTCCTTTGGTATCCTCGTTGTCCTTTGGTATCCTCGTTGTCCTGTATCCTTGTTCCTGCTGTTGTCCTCGTGGCGTCTGTTGTCCTCGTGGCGATATTCTACTTGCACTCGCGAGTACTTGTCGAGAAGCTTTACCGGGCGTGTTGAAATCTCGCACTCAACTGTCGATTGCCAAAATTTAATTACGCGTCGAGCCCAAAATCTCTGCTGCAGCTTTGCTCATTTGTAGCTTTGCCCTTGACTTACATGTGGGCAACACTCGGCTGCATAAATTGCAACGGTGTTTTTCCAGCATGTATGCTAGTCGGTTAGGCAGCGCTGCCTACGCCTCTGCTTCGAGCTATGCAAGCATTAGAATATTTTGTCGCTCGAACGCTGGTGTTGTTGTTGTTTTTCACATTGCCTGTGCCCTTTTCCGTCTATGCGTGTGCCTTGCGTGTGTGTGCGTGTGCTAAGCTGCTGCGTGCTGAGTTGTAGTGCAGTACAACCGATTCCCCTCTCTCTTCTCGCCTGCAGGTTGATGCTGATCTCGCGCGTTGCTACTGCGCTTGCGTCGTCGCTCTTTGGATTTCGGTCGCTCTCTCGCTCTCTGAGTAGCTTAGCATAGACAGCTACCAGTGGCGTGATATTGCCGTTTTTGTTGCTCGCCAGCAATTGCGGGACTTTCCTCGTACTGTTGTTTTTGATACTAGCGCACAGTATCTACAGTGCGCGTTGAAATTGTGCGCCCATTTATGGGGCGTCACACCCCCCCCTTTCTTCCGGGTGATGAAGAGTGAAGGATGAACGGAGGGCGTGTCGGGGTCGTCAGGCCGGCATCTATAGTCGACGGGGCACGCGGGGGCGACACCATGTCGACGTATTCGGCTCGTAAGGCCCAAGGTGGGGTGTCTGCCACGCCGAGGCAGCGGTCAACAACCTGGCTGGGGTGTGCGGCGACCTGTTCGGCCTGGGCGCTCGGATGGCGGGCATCGGGGCGTTTGCTCTTCGGTGTCATCTTGTCTGTAATGGAAGAATTGTTAGGTTCGATAGCTACGTTTGTTTATCCTGCCTAGGGTGCGGTCAGTTTAACATTCGGGTGAGCCATCGTAACAAGACTTCAGGTCAGTCAGACTTGCCACTCGTCGTTCTTTGCTGGCGACGTGCTGAATTCGTACGATTGTCGGAGCGACGAATTTGACCACCCTGTATGGTCCGTCGTACCGAGGGTCGAGTTTTGCTGCAAAACCATCGACAGCTTTAGACAAGTGGTGTTGGCGTAGGAGTACTTTGCTTCCCAGTCCTGGTCTCCATTCCCGCCGGCGAAGATTATAGTGACGACTCTGCTCCTGGCTGGCTTGTTGTTGGTTCTCCTTGGCTAGCTTGTAGATCTCCTGTAGTTGTTTGGCTTTGTCCTCTGGTGTTCTCCCTTCTCTGGTGGGGCCTGGATTGACTTCGCTGTATATATGCTTCTGGCACGTTCCGCAGTTTCTTACATACTTGGGCACGTCACGGAAAAGTCCCGGCCAAAAGTATTTCTGGGTCACGCGGTTGATGATTTTCCGGATTCCTTGGTGTCCGGCAGCTGGTTGATCGTGGCATTCCCTCAAGACCCTCAGCCGGTGTTCTTTTGCTACACACAGTTTCCAGGGTACGTAGTCCTCGTCGTCCAGGTTCCGGTTTGACCTTCGATACAACTGGTTGTCCTCCTGTGCGTAGTCTGGATACTGGGTAGGATTTGTCTTCACTGCATTTAGCATCCGCTGTAGCCATTTGCATTGTATCGGTTCTTGAGCCACATGTCGTAAAGTTTCCAGGGGTTGTCGTGAAAGTGCGTCTGCCACTATGTTTTGGTTGCCTCGGCGGTAGTGAACCCCGAAGCGCTACTGCTGCATGGCTGGGTTCTTGGGGTAGTACCGTCGCTTGATGGGTCGGTCATTCAGTTCCTCCTCTAGAAATTCCTCTATCCATTCCTGTTCCTCGTTGCTGGTTGGTCTTGCCGGCGGATCTTGGGCTCGGTCGGTAGCGTTAGTGGTTTCCGTGGCATCTTCGTGTGTACACATGGTGGCTTTGTTTGGTCTCTTCTGTTCGATGTCTATGCTTTTGGGCTTCCTGAATGGATTATTCCTCACTGCGGTCTTGCAGATCTTGGATAACCCGTGTGTCCGTTGTACCTCGTGTGCTGTTCTAATGGTGTCTATGCATCTTGGCCTCCTGAAAGGATTATTCCTCACTGCGGTCTCGCAGATCTTGGGTAATCCATAGGTCCGTTGTACCTCGTGTGCTGTGCTGATGGTATCTGTGTTGGTCATAGATAGCGCTGGCAAGGTGGGTTTCAACTGAATCGCAGTTGTACCGCACTCCAAGCGCATATTCATGCCACACAGGAAATCCATGCCTAGGATAACTTCGTCTACGATGGTAGGCAGCACGAGCATCGGCATGGTGGTCATATGCTCCGCCAGTCGCACTTGAACCATGATTGCTTGTGTCACCTCTCGATTGGATCCATCTGCCAGGCTGATCCTTATGCGTACGCTGCGGTGGTTGTTGGTGGATCCAATTCGTTGAGCCACTGCGTAGCTTATAAAGCTCCGGGTGGCTCCCGTGTCGACTGTAGCTAGGAACACTTGACCCTCGATGTTCACTGTAGCTACAATACGACCTCTCTCAAATCGCAGTGGCGATTCTATTGACGGGGCTGCTGGAGCGCTGTCACCGGCCGATCCCCTGGCGGCTGGAAGCGCGTGGCGTTTCCCAAGTCCTTTCTCCTGCAGCAATCTATAGTACGTATCCCTGGTTGACCACAATCCCAGCAAAAGAGAACCCGTGTGTTTCGGCACTCCCGACTGAAATGGTCCAGTTGGCCGCAATTGTGGCAGGCTTGGCGAGTATCTATGCGCTTGTCCCCCTCCTGGATCCCGTGATTGGTGACGTCTGCACCAGCGGTGCCTGATGAGTTTCGGCTTGCCTGTGTGTCTAGGCGTGCCCACTCATGCTTTGAAGTGGTGCTCGTTGGCGGCGATGGTCGCAGGGTTGGCCTTATGATCGCCCGTTCCTTGGTGTCCTCGTACGTTGTGATTAGCTTTGTTAACTGCGCTAGCGTCGTAAACTCATGTCGGCGAGTGTACAGCTGGTATTCGGGTAGCAAATTCTCGTAGATCCGGTTTAATTCTTGAGTCTCAGTGTATGCTGCTCGGCGCATCATGACCCGTAGGCTCAGGAGATAAGTTTTAAAAGATTCTCCACCTCGTTGTGTTCTTTCTCTAATCTCATCCTCCAGCCGCTGGAAATATCTGGAAGGTAAGAAAAACTCGAGAAATTGGGTTTTAAATTCGTCCCAGGTAGTTCCTTGCAGCTCGCTAACTCGAAACCAGTCTGCCGCTGGTCCTGTTAGCAACCCCGCCATTGCTGGCAAAAGTTGGTGTTGGGCGTCCAGTTGGTAGCTGGCAATCATGTCCTCCACCTGTTCGACAAATCGGAGTGGGTCAGTTGAGCCATCGAAGAAGACGCCCCATTTCCGCAATCGATCCACAAAGCCGAGTTGTAAAATGCGCTCGCCATGTGAATCCTGATTACGGAAATGGACGTCGGTCTCCGAATGACTTCCTCCAGAGTTGCCCCAGGCTACGGTAGGGATCGCCAGACTTGAAATGTTGGCCGGCTTCTGCTCTGCAGGCCCCGAGGCTTTAGCTTGGCTAGTGCTCGGGGTCGTTCTCTTCGCACTCGGTGACACGCTTCGTGACTGTGGCTTTCCATCTGGTGTCGGGGTGCAACCTAGAAGTGCCTCCAACTCAACAAGTTTCTGTGCGTGTGCCTCTGGTATGTCGGGTCGATTTGCGTAAGCCGCCAACCGGCTTCGCAGCTCCTCCACAGTGCCTTCGATGTCTTCGCCGAATTCTCCTAGCACTGCCTGAAGCTCGTTCTTGTGTCGAAAACTGATCCAATGTACACCCATGTTGCTGTTAGTGGTTGCTGTTAGTTCTTCCTAGGTGTCGGTTGATGTTGATCCTTGCTGTTGTTTATGATGTCGATTGTTTGCTCTATCCTCGAAGACTGTGTTGATCCTTGCTGTTGGTTACGATGTTGATTGTTAGGGTTCTCCTCGAAGACTCATGTTGTACACCAATGCGGCTCTGCTTATGTACTGCAATGACTAGACGTTGGCAGCTACGTCTTCAGCGGTGCGGCGCATCGTGTGCGTATCGCCATGCGATAGTTCTAGGCTTGCGATGAATACCTAAGAATAGATCTGTGTGCGTTTGGGGAACAAGAGTTAGGCCCTACTCTGTCTGCATGGGTGTCGAGTACCTATGAATATTCTTGTTTCCTGCTATATATGGCTCTAATGGTGCTTTAAGCCATAAAAGGTGGAGTTTTCTCGAATTTTCTACCAAAGTCCCTGCTCGGGCGCCATCTGTAAAGAAGTTTCTCAGGCTGGGGTATGTCTCAGTCTGTCCAGGGCTCTTTACAGAAAATTTATTATTGTGCAAGAATGTCTGGTTAGAGAAAGACGACACGGTGATGGGACCGGCCGCCAGCTATATTAGTCAGGTAGAAGAATATTCAATAGTTTTCCCGATACCAGTGACTATCGCATAGAGTTGCAATAGTTGGTCGGGACGCAACGAGGATTAGGGTCGATATTTCTATGGCTACTGGGCCTCGTGGATCTCTGCTAGTTTTGGGACCTAAAGGCTTCCGATGTTTATGGGCAGAACGAGTCTCATAGGCAACTATCGGCGTGGATCGTGACTCCGGGTCAACAGCTGAGTCTTGGCTTTGGCTGTTACCACGTAGCGCACGATAGTTAGGATCCCGCAATTAATTGACGAGTCAATGCTACGACAATTAATTACGGGGGCCGTGGCACGATGAGGGCTCTAGAGTTACACGATGAATGAGTGTGGGTGGGATCGTGTTTCCCGGGTCTACAGCTGAGTCAATGCTACGGCTGTTGACGTGAGATTCACGATACCGGACCCAAATTGCGTTCCGCAATTAACTATCGAGTCAATGCTACGATAGTCAAGTACGGTCGCAATTGACTGAGAGGGAGACAAACTATCGGGAGTTGCACTAGTGTAGACTCAAGGCCTCGAACCAATGGTTAAGTCTGCGCTATAACTACTGGCTGAGATTCCTGTTGTCCACACTGTTTATGCCTAGAAATTAACTATCGAGTCTGCGCTACGATAGTCAATTCCAAGCACCGCGTCCACGAATAGTTCTTGGCTAAGGCTGGGCTCTGAACTTGGGCTCTGAAAAAGGATTTAGAAAATAAGTACTACCAACTATCGGCTGAGGCGGCGATAGTTGCAGTAGAATTTACTCGGCAATATGCGGGCGGAGCTGAGTTGGGAATGCGTGGCTTCCATATACCGATACTTGCGAACTATCGAGTCTTCGCTACGATAGTTAGTAAGCAGGGGTATTGTTACCACGTGGGCGAAGTGAACGCGGGGCAAAAAGAATTTATAGTATGTGGGTTTTCACACCTGCGAACTATCGAGTCTTTGCTACGATAGTCGGCAAGTATGTGTCGTTGTTGGCTGTGTGCACTGGAGAGAATATTAAATACAAATAATTTGACGTTGGCTAGGTTTTCAATTTATGTTCACAATTTCAGTTTGTAAGTTTATTAAATATTCCTATCCGCACAATTTATATATTTGAATTGTATTGCTTACTTCACTAACTATCGCTCACCACTAAGTAATTAATTATTAAGGGTTCTCCGTGGCTTCTTTATCCTTTTCGTGTGGGGGGTCCTCGTTGTCCTTTGGTATCCTCGTTGTCCTTTGGTATCCTCGTTGTCCTGTATCCTTGTTCCTGCTGTTGTCCTCGTGGCGTCTGTTGTCCTCGTGGCGATATTCTACTTGCACTCGCGAGTACTTGTCGAGAAGCTTTACCGGGCGTGTTGAAATCTCGCACTCAACTGTCGATTGCCAAAATTTAATTACGCGTCGAGCCCAAAATCTCTGCTGCAGCTTTGCTCATTTGTAGCTTTGCCCTTGACTTACATGTGGGCAACACTCGGCTGCATAAATTGCAACGGTGTTTTTCCAGCATGTATGCTAGTCGGTTAGGCAGCGCTGCCTACGCCTCTGCTTCGAGCTATGCAAGCATTAGAATATTTTGTCGCTCGAACGCTGGTGTTGTTGTTGTTTTGCACATTGCCTGTGCCCTTTTCCGTCTATGCGTGTGCCTTGCGTGTGTGTGCGTGTGCTAAGCTGCTGCGTGCTGAGTTGTAGTGCAGTACAACCGATTCCCCTCTCTCTTCTCGCCTGCAGGTTGATGCTGATCTCGCGCGTTGCTACTGCGCTTGCGTCGTCGCTCTTTGGATTTCGGTCGCTCTCTCGCTCTCTGAGTAGCTTAGCATAGACAGCTACCAGTGGCGTGATATTGCCGTTTTTGTTGCTCGCCAGCAATTGCGGGACTTTCCTCGTACTGTTGTTTTTGATACTAGCGCACAGTATCTACAGTGCGCGTTGAAATTGTGCGCCCATTTATGGGGCGTCACATCGTATATTGAACTGTCGTTATTAATTCCTGTCGTATAGCTGAAGTAATTTAATAACCTTTCTTGTAAATGAGGTTTGATGCCACTCGTCGATAAACCCAATTCTGCCAACTTTGCTTTTAGCTCTGCTACTTTCAGTTGTGTGATTTCATCATGTTGCATCTTAAAGTAAAATCTTATCTTAGTGTTAATAAAATTGATTACAATGATTCTCTTAAAAATAATTATCCGAACAATATTATTTTATACCGCTGCTTAACTCACTCGATACCTTCTGTTAGCGCTTTTTGTAAACGCCGTCACCTCTTTTAACGCTTCTCTGTAACGTCTTTGTTCGTCGATCTTGCCAACTTCCGATAACACTTCTCTGTAAGTGTTATGTCTCTGCAAGCTCTGACAGCCTGTTGTAACACTTCTCTGTAAACGTCTTTGCTGCCAATAGCATTTCTCTGTAAGCGCCTTTGCCTCTGTTAACGCTCTCTGTTAGCGTCGGTGTCGCTGTTAGTACTGACAGCCTCTGATAACGATTTTCTGTAAGCGCTCTGCTAACTCTGTTAGCCGCTTCTCTGTCGGAGTGGGTCAGTTGAGCCATCGAAGAAGACGCCCCATTTCCGCAATCGATCCACAAAGCCGAGTTGTAAAATGCGCTCGCCATGTGAATCCTGATTACGGAAATGGACGTCGGTCTCCGAATGACTTCCTCCAGAGTTGCCCCAGGCTACGGTAGGGATCGCCAGACTTGAAATGTTGGCCGGCTTCTGCTCTGCAGGCCCCGAGGCTTTAGCTTGGCTAGTGCTCGGGGTCGTTCTCTTCGCACTCGGTGACACGCTTCGTGACTGTGGCTTTCCATCTGGTGTCGGGGTGCAACCTAGAAGTGCCTCCAACTCAACAAGTTTCTGTGCGTGTGCCTCTGGTATGTCGGGTCGATTTGCGTAAGCCACCAACCGGCTTCGCAGCTCCTCCACAGTGCCTTCGATGTCTTCGCCGAATTCTCCTAGCACTGCCTGAAGCTCGTTCTTGCGTCGAAAACTGATCCAATGTACACCCATGTTGCTGTTAGTGGTTGCTGTTAGTTCTTCCTAGGTGTCGGTTGATGTTGATCCTTGCTGTTGTTTATGATGTCGATTGTTTGCTCTATCCTCGAAGACTGTGTTGATCCTTGCTGTTGATTACGATGTTGATTGTTAGCGTTCTCCTCGAAGACTCATGTTGTACACCAATGCGGCTCTGCTTATGTACTGCAATGACTAGACGTTGGCAGCTACGTCGTCAGCGGTGCGGCGCATCGTGTGCGTATCGCCATGCGATAGTTCTAGGCTTGCGATGAATACCTAAGAATAGATCTGTGTGCGTTTGGGGAACAAGAGTTAGGCCCTACTCTGTCTGCATGGGTGTCGAGTACCTATGAATATTCTTGTTTCCTGCTATATATGGCTCTAATGGTGCTTTAAGCCATAAAAGGTGGAGTTTTCTCGAATTTTCTACCAAAGTCCCTGCTCGGGCGCCATCTGTAAAGAAGTTTCTCAGGCTGGGGTATGTCTCAGTCTGTCCAGGGCTCTTTACAGAAAATTTATTATTGTGCAAGAATGTCTGGTTAGAGAAAGACGACACGGTGATGGGACCGGCCGCCAGCTATATTAGTCAGGTAGAAGAATATTCAATAGTTTTCCCGTGACTATCGCATAGAGTTGCAATAGTTGGTCGGGACGCAACGAGGATTAGGGTCGATATTTCTATGGCTACTGGGCCTCGTGGATCTCTGCTAGTTTTGGGACCTAAAGGCTTCCGATGTTTATGGGCAGAACGAGTCTCATAGGCAACTATCGGCGTGGATCGTGGCTCCGGGTCAACAGCTGAGTCTTGGCTTTGGCTGTTACCACGTAGCACACGATAGTTAGGATCCCGCAATTAATTGACGAGTCAATGCTACGACAATTAATTACGGGGGCCGTGGCACGATGAGGGCTCTAGAGTTACACGATGAATGAGTGTGGGTGGGATCGTGTTTCCCGGGTCTACAGCTGAGTCAATGCTACGGCTGTTGACGTGAGATTCACGATACCGGACCCAAATTGCGTTCCGCAATTAACTATCGAGTCAATGCTACGATAGTCAAGTACGGTCGCAATTGACTGAGAGGGAGACAAACTATCGGGAGTTGCACTAGTGTAGACTCAAGGCCTCGAACCAATGGTTAAATCTGCGCTATAACTACTGGCTGAGATTCCTGTTGTCCACACTGTTTATGCCTAGAAATTAACTATCGAGTCTGCGCTACGATAGTCAATTCCAAGCACCGCGAATAGTTCTTGGCTAAGGCTGGGCTCTGAACTTGGGCTCTGAAAAAGGATTTAGAAAATAAGTACTACCAACTATCGGCTGAGGCGGCGATAGTTGCAGTAGAATTTACTCGGCAATATGCGGGCGGAGCTGAGTTGGGAATGCGTGGCTTCCATATACCGATACTTGCGAACTATCGAGTCTTCGCTACGATAGTTAGTAAGCAGGGGTATTGTTACCACGTGGGCGAAGTGAACGCGGGGCAAAAAGAATTTATAGTATGTGGGTTTTCACACCTGCGAACTATCGAGTCTTTGCTACGATAGTCGGCAAGTATGTGTCGTTGTTGGCTGTGTGCACTGGAGAGAATATTAAATACAAATAATTTGACGTTGGCTAGGTTTTCAATTTATGTTCACAATTTCAGTTTGTAAGTTTATTAAATATTCCTATCCGCACAATTTATATATTTGAATTGTATTGCTTACTTCACTAACTATCGCTCACCACTAAGTAATTAATTATTAAGGGTTCTCCGTGGCTTCTTTATCCTTTTCGTGTGGGGGGTCCTCGTTGTCCTTTGGTATCCTCGTTGTCCTTTGGTATCCTCGTTGTCCTGTATCCTTGTTCCTGCTGTTGTCCTCGTGGCGTCTGTTGTCCTCGTGGCGATATTCTACTTGCACTCGCGAGTACTTGTCGAGAAGCTTTACCGGGCGTGTTGAAATCTCGCACTCAACTGTCGATTGCCAAAATTTAATTACGCGTCGAGCCCAAAATCTCTGCTGCAGCTTTGCTCATTTGTAGCTTTGCCCTTGACTTACATGTGGGCAACACTCGGCTGCATAAATTGCAACGGTGTTTTTCCAGCATGTATGCTAGTCGGTTAGGCAGCGCTGCCTACGCCTCTGCTTCGAGCTATGCAAGCATTAGAATATTTTGTCGCTCGAACGCTGGTGTTGTTGTTGTTTTGCACATTGCCTGTGCCCTTTTCCGTCTATGCGTGTGCCTTGCGTGTGTGTGCGTGTGCTAAGCTGCTGCGTGCTGAGTTGTAGTGCAGTACAACCGATTCCCCTCTCTCTTCTCGCCTGCAGGTTGATGCTGATCTCGCGCGTTGCTACTGCGCTTGCGTCGTCGCTCTTTGGATTTCGGTCGCTCTCTCGCTCTCTGAGTAGCTTAGCATAGACAGCTACCAGTGGCGTGATATTGCCGTTTTTGTTGCTCGCCAGCAATTGCGGGACTTTCCTCGTACTGTTGTTTTTGATACTAGCGCACAGTATCTACAGTGCGCGTTGAAATTGTGCGCCCATTTATGGGGCGTCACATCGTATATTGAACTGTCGTTATTAATTCCTGTCGTATAGCTGAAGTAATTTAATAACCTTTCTTGTAAATGAGGTTTGATGCCACTCGTCGATAAACCCAATTCTGCCAACTTTGCTTTTAGCTCTGCTACTTTCAGTTGTGTGATTTCATCATGTTGCATCTTAAAGTAAAATCTTATCTTAGTGTTAATAAAATTGATTACAATGATTCTCTTAAAAATAATTATCCGAACAATATTATTTTATACCGCTGCTTAACTCACTCGATACCTTCTGTTAGCGCTTTTTGTAAACGCCGTCACCTCTTTTAACGCTTCTCTGTAACGTCTTTGTTCGTCGATCTTGCCAACTTCCGATAACACTTCTCTGTAAGTGTTATGTCTCTGCAAGCTCTGACAGCCTGTTGTAACACTTCTCTGTAAACGTCTTTGCTGCCAATAGCATTTCTCTGTAAGCGCCTTTGCCTCTGTTAACGCTCTCTGTTAGCGTCAGTGTCGCTGTTAGTACTGACAGCCTCTGATAACGATTTTCTGTAAGCGCTCTGCTAACTCTGTTAGCCGCTTCTCTGTAATCGTCGTACCTCTGCAAACTCTGACTGTCTCTGTAATGCTTCTCTGTAAGCACCGCTGACTCTGTTAACTCTGATCGCCGCTTCTCTGTAATCGTCGTTCCTCTGCAAACTCTGACTGTCTCTGCTTTTCTGCCAGCGCCGTGTCTCTCTGCTTTGTCCTCTTTGTCAAGGTCTTCTTTCTAGTCTTTGATGCGCTCGTCGTTTTATCGTGTATGCTGCGCCACTCACTTTTGTCGTCTTTGTTATGTCGCTCGCTTGTTCTTCCTTCTGCCACTGTACACGGTGCTCTTCTTTCGTCTGCTGCTGCCTCACACTGGTTGTACTGCTCTTACTGGGTTGTAGCTTTGTGCCGCTTGCACGCTGGCATGCTTATGTGCAAAAGACAATTTGATGATTGAATTTGCACGCATGTACATGAACTGCTTTTGCTGCACAAATGTAAAATGACACTGCACGCCAAATAAGCTTTCTGCTGCTGGTGTATAGCGTAATTTCACAAGAAAAACATCCCGGACGAGCCCCCAAGTTGTAGCATGTGTTCCGTGAAGATCATTTATCAAAACGCACGCACGTAGATTTAATATAAAAGTTTATTTAAATTATATGTTTAGGTTAATGATTAAGTTTCTTCATTTCACATTTTAATTCTTTCGTTGTACATTTAACGTTTTCTCTTAATATATTTCAAGCAGGCGAGCGCACACTACTTCGCTTTTTCACGACTCACATTCTACTGTCGATTCAACTCTCTTGCTCTGTCTTATTTCGAAATACTCGATACACTCGATATACTCGATATATAATCTTATGGCTACAAATTATCAATAAATTCTTAGGGCTACAAACTATCATAATATTCTAAGGGCTACAAACTATCATTCCTACATTAATAATAATTATTGTTATATTTATCGCAAACGTAATTTTTAAACTTTATAAATTACATAATATGTGTTTGCGTAAAAAATATTTGAGCAAAGTTAACGATCTAGACAAAATCTAAAAAACAAAAAAAAATATAACCTAAGCCGCAACAACGATCATTATTGATAAAGTTTAAGACAATTGTTCGCAGCAGAACAGTCATTAATCAACACTAATCTTAAATCTAATCGATGTTATTTGGCCATCAGCTGATAATACGATGATCGTATTGATTCATCGATATTCTATTCGATTCATTATACTTGCGTACACTTTTTATATGTTGTTCAAGCTGTGCGCTAGCAGAAACAGAGCGAATAAAAACTAAAATAAGAATACGCGAAATTAATTGGTTTGTTTGCTTTAAATTAAATGTAAATGAACGAAGGGGATGCAAAACAGTATCTCCTCGAAACATTGGTGACCCCGACGTGATATTCACTTCTTTTTTATTAATTCGCTCGTCTTGTTCGCTTTAAGTTGCTGTGTTAACATAACGGTTTCAGCAATACGCACACATATATTTACATTTAAAATTCGCGCTGAGTGACGCCTTTCCTAGTGCAGATTATTGCAAATCGGAGTAATAATCTCATATCGCGATATTGTTTAGTCGAAACCTAAATAATATCCAAGCTGCTTCTGCATAAATCGGTGCAAAGCACAATTTCGGTAACGCAAAGCCGCCGCGCACAAATCACAAGCGTACGGTACTAACGCAACGGCAATCGGTCTGTTTGCTGTGCCTCGTTTCGCCGTAAATCGAACTCTTACTGTGCATAAGTACAGTTTATAGTTTTGGCGCAAGTTCATGACATTTTAGCGCCAATATATCAGCCTATTGACCCCTACAACAAACATGAACGACACAGTGTTTGAAGTGCATAATGGTGTACGAGTTCCCTTGCTACCAAGTGACCTTGATTTTCACAGGGCAAAGGCAGCTGGAGTTAAGCGTCAGCTAGCAGCGCTAAACTCATTCTTGGATGAGGAACTGAGTACCTTTGATGAAACTGACCTTCTCGTCCGCCTGGAAGCTGTCGAAGGTATGAAGACGGATTTCAAAAACTCCCAGTCCAACCTGGAGAAGCTGGATTTGCATGAGCTAGAGAGTGATGCCAGATCGACTTTCGACTGATGACTGATCATCACTTCAGCGCATCTCAGCTGCATTTTCGGAGATCGCGCTTGCCTGAGCTGCAGCTGCCCAAGATCAGTGGCTGCTATGAGGATTGGCCGGATTTCTACGCTATGTTCACCACTGTGGTTGGTAACGATGAAGATCTGAGTAAGCTTGAAAAGTTTCAACACCTGCGTGCCTGTTTGGAAGGAGCTGCACTGGGCACCATTAAATTGCTGGAACCTTCTAATGCTAACTATGATAAAGCATTAGAATTACTTGTCAAAAGATTTGATAATAAATTGCTGCATTTTCAGGCACATATAAGGGCTATTTTTGGGCTTTCAGACGTGGCAAAGGGATCAGCAGGTGCATTGCGTGAGCTAAGCGACGGAATCAACTCACATCTACGCGCGCTTGGCACAATGGCATCTGCGACAGAGCTTGTGAATGGGCTGCTGATCAACATATTCGTGCGTAAGCTGGATCAGACAACGCAGGAAAAGTGGGAAGAGTCTTTACCAACAGATAAACTCCCCAAGTGGGTCGACATGACAAATTTCTTAGAAAAACGATGTCGCATGTTAGAAAACGTGGAATGTGCAGCTATCAAAAATACCAATCAACAAATAAACAAGCAGTCAACTAAGTCGTCCCGAAGTTCTCTCGTCGCATCTTCTCAGCAAAGCCTTCCCACGTGTCATCTTTGCCAGTTCAAGGAGCACTTTCTCTCGAAATGCTCAAAGTTTCTTAATTTGACGCCGCATTTACGTCATAAGGAAGCAAAGCGCATGCACCTCTGCCTAAACATCCTTAAAAAGGGTCACGGCTTACAACAGTGCAGATCAGGTCACTGCAAGCATTGTCAATTCAAACACTACTCATTGCTGCATATGGACGCAAGCGGCTCCGACACAAACACCACGCTTACGCAGAGCTTAGCTGTCGCACATCTCACAAGTTCATCTGCACTCATTTCAACTGCCAATAACGCTTTGTCTGATCTCTCCAAAAATACGCCCACGGCTATTATAAAGCTAGCTGATCCATCCTTTTTCAAGGCTCAACGAGTTGACATGCTCCTTGGAGTTGGCCTATTTTTTGATCTAATTTGCGTTGGTCAAATCCGAATTGCCAACCACCTGCCAGCACTTCAAAAGACCAGACTGGGTTGCATCATATCTGGTGGTTGTTCGCATCAATCAAATCAGCACTCGTCGCTAGCCGCGCTGCGCTCAGTTTCCAAGCCTCTTGCTGAAGATGAACCATTATCGGAAATAGTAAAACGCTTTTGGGAAATTGATTGCGGCAATGAAACAACGCTTGCTAGCTCGTATGAGAGCGCTCGGTGCGAGCAGCTATTTAAGGAAGGATGCACGAGTCTTTAAAACGGTCAATATTCGGTGCGTCTTCCAGCAAAGGACAATGCTCTAGGCGATTCATACAACAGCGCCTTGAAACGGTTCAAATCGTTGGAGCGTAAATTGGAACAAAATCCACTTTTAAGGGATCACTACTCAGCATTCCTTAAAGAATACATCGATCTAGGACACATGTCACTAGCCACAAAGCAGCCAGACCTGCCTCAATATTTCTTGCCTCATCACTGCGTTCAGAAGCCCGACAGCACAACTACAAAATAGCGAGTTGTTTTTGATGGCTCCGCCAAAACAACTTCTGGGGTATCTTTAAACGATATGCTGTTTGCTGGACCATCAATACAGTCGAAGATATTCAACACTTTAATTCGCTTTTGCTTTTTCAAGATCGCGTTATGCGGTGATATTTGCAAGATGTACAGAAGCGTTCGAGTTACCCATCCGGATGACTACTTGCAGTGCATATTGTGGAGAGACAAGCCTAAGGATGAAATCAAAGTATATAAGCTAAATACAGTAACGTATGGAACAAAACCTGCTGCGTTTTTGGTTATCCGCCCCATGCATCAGCTTGCCAGCGATGAAGAAGACAACTTTCCGCTAGCAGCAAAAATCGTTCGCAGGAATTTTTATGTCGATGACTTAATTTCAGGAGGTGACTCCATTGATAAAGTTTCCCATATACGTATGGTAGCATATGGCGCATGCGTCTTCATCCTCTCTGACTTCATCTCAATGGAGATGTCACCACAAAGTTGTTGTGCTCGAGGTCCAGAGTCGCGCCTCTTAAAACGCTCACTATTCCCAAGTTAGAGCTAAGCGCAGCACTACTATTGTCAGAGTTGATCGAAAATATAACTCAAGCAGTGCATTTCGAATGCACTTATTACTGCTGGTCGGACTCAACGGTCGTGCTTGCCTGGGTTCGCGAAACACCATCCAATTTGAACGTTTTTGTCGCCAACAGAGTCTCGCAGACAACGAACGAAGGGCATGTTCTGGCAGCATGTGTCTTTGCAGAGCAACCCAGCCGATATCCTGTCTAGAGGATACACACCATTAGAGCTGCTTGCTTCCAAGCTCTGGTTGCAAGGTCCCGAGTTCCTGCGCTTAAAACCTACCGAATGGCCTCAAACTGTTGTGCATCCAATGGAGCTACCCGAACGACGGCACAACGCTCTACTCTGCTCTATTCTAAGCGAACTATCTGTCTACTGTAAATTTCACACCTCGTTTGGGCGCCTGCAACCGGTGTTTGCTTACGTGCACAGATTTCTGAGTATTTGTCGCAAGGAGACCAATCAACACAAGGGTCAACTCACCATCGAGGAGGTCAAGAAAGGAACTCATCTTCTTATCAAGAATATGCAACTAGTCCACTTTGGAAAGGACTACCGAGCGCTGCTCTCTAACAAATCGCTTCCGCCAAGGAGTGATCTTCGTTCTCTGACTCCCTTTTTGGATCCAATGGGATTGATAAGAGTAGGAGGTCGTCTTCAAAATCTGACTTGGATTATGAAGAAAAGCATCCACTTTTGCCACCAAAGCACCATCCGGTAACGATCTCTCTGATAACCTTTTCTCACTCCAAGTTCCTTCATGCAGGTCCGCAAAGCTTGCTTGCTGCTCTACGACAAAGATACTCCCCAATTGAAGGACTAAAATCTATTGCTGTCATAAATAAATGTGTGCGATGCTTTCGATTACGCCCAACGTTGAAGGAACATATCATGGCTCCCTTTCCCGCAGAACGAGTGAAAGAAAGTTCTGCATTCTACATTACCGGCGTGGATTTTTGTGGACCATTTTACTTCAGGACTGATGTCAGAAACAGGCCTCCGGCAAAGTGTTACATCAGCGCCAAATCTCTGCAATTCTAAATTCACGGCCACTTTGTCCCATTACAGATAATCCCGATGACTTGCAAGCTTTAACGCCTGGTCACTTTCTATGGGGCAAGGCTAACGTCACCATAGATGAGCCAGACGTCACACACCTAAAAGTTGGATGCTTAAGTCGTTGGCAACACGTTTGCAAAATACAGTAGACGTTCTGGAGAAGTTGGAGTACAAGCTATTTGTCCCTACTGCAAGAGCGAGGAAACATGACATGGTTCTTCTAAAAGTCGAAAATCAACCTCCCTTGAGATGGCCCCTTAGAAGAATCGAGAGTACAGTTCCTGGGGACGATGGCGTAGTCCGAGTTGCCATCATACGCACTAGCAACGGGCTGGTTAGGAGAGCTGTAAACAAGATCGCTGTCCTGCCTATCAAGACCAAATCAGTTGAAAGCCTGCAGCTTCCAACGGGGGGAGTATGTTCGCAGCAGAACAGTCATAAATCAACACTAATCTTAAATCTAATCGATGTTATTTGGCCATCAGCTGATAATACGATGATTGTATCGATTCATCGATATTCTATTCGATTCATTATACTTGCTTACACTTTTTATATGTTGTTTAAGCTGTGCGCTGGCAGAAACAGAGCGAATAAAAATTAAAATAAGAATACGCGAAATTAATTGGTTTGTTTGCTTTAAATTAAATGTAAATGAACAAAGGGGATGCAAAACAGTATCTCCTCGAAACAAACTTAAACAAAAGCAAAAGATAATTGATATAGCTGACATGGCTCAAACAGCAATACAATTTCTTCTCATCGCTCTTACCAAAGTTTGATGGCAAGGCTGAAAACTTAAAATGCTTCATAGATGCCTTGAATCTAGTATCAAGACAAAATAAACAGGCCATGCTTGAAATCTGATAAGTGATGAGAACACGATTGTAGCTATCATAGCAAAATTATCATCAAAGTAAAAGGAGAGTCAGTAGAAGTTATTTCTGCTAATTTCCCAAATTTACAACAAAGAAGTAAAACGGCTAGTCAATATACCCAAGAGGTAGAAAAATTGACTAAATCTCCTGAAGAGCTAATATCAGTGATGGATTGTCACCTGATTTAGCCACTAAATACAGCACAACACTTGCTGTCAAAGCTATGACACATATCTGCGCTTTAGATAAGGTAAGACTTATCATGCAGGCAGGCACATTCAATAATATGAATGATGCTATATCCAAGTTTGTAAATAGAAGTACCGCAGCAACAGGACAGTCAAATACTGTACTGTACTTCCAACAGCACCAAAGGGGAAATTATCGAGGCAACCGAGGTAGTTACCAAGGAAGAGGTTAGAACCAAAACAACGGTTACCATAATATCAATTTCAAAAACGGCAGAGGCCGAGGCCAAAATAGAGGAAACTCTAAAGGCCGTGGTAACTCGAACAGAGGCCAAAGCAACTCCAATAATGGAAATGCAAATGTACGAACTACTGGAAGTAGTGTAATAGGTTTAGCGAATATATATCAAGACTTGTTTGAGTTTTAGTGTCCAGATTCAGAATGAAACTGACTTGGTTTATTTCGAATTAGCTTAGCCTAAAGTACATAAAAGGTTTGAGTTCTGTCGCTCAAAGCAGCGGCAGAACGGGAGTATATAGCATGCTGAATAGTACCGAATAGTACTGCAGGCCAGTCTACACATAAGTAGCTGATCATGTTACGGCATTTGGCGGCGGTTATGTATATGTAAACGTGTGCGCTTGATACTCTATCTTTAAGTTTGAGCATTTGACCATCATACATATTGTATACACTACAATACGGTGGGCATATGCTTATCTGGCATGTAACATGCTACACCTCCCTTTTTAGAGAAATAACGTAATAGTATTATGTAGTTATTAGTATTATATTGTTTAACTATTAACAATTATATTTAATTTATATAGTGTAACATATATATATATTTTTTTTTTGTTTTTTGTATTTTTTTTTTTATGTGTGCTTGAAATTATATTTTATATATATATATTTTTTTTTCATAAGTTTTTTATTGATATATGCATATATAGGTATATATATATATATATATATATATATATAAATATTTTTTTTATATAAATTGTCATATATGGTTGATCAGGCCATTTAATAAATTATTTCAAAAATTGTTTTTGAATTTTTAGCCTGTTCTTATGAACTTTTTGTTTTTTATTCTAACTATCCCTAATTGTTACATTATCTTTATTATCTTTATCTATGACCTCAAATGGTCCTATATATGAAGAATCTAATTTATGTCCCGCTTCATTTTTTAACAAAACTTTATTTCCGATTTCTATGCTTACATATTATTGTCATAAAGTGTTTTATTTCTAGCTTTACTATTCTCTAGTGCTATTCTTGCTCTTTTATATGCTATTTCTAATCTAAACTTAATTTCGTTAGCGTAATCCTCTTCATTATATAATGGTTCTATTCTAGTTGTTTTATTAAAATCTATGAACTGTCTTGGTAATCTTCCAAATACTAGTTCGTATGGACAATATCCGTGTGTTACCGAGGGTGTTGTGTTGAAACAATATGTAAAGTATTGTATCCAAACATCCCAATCGGTTTTGTCTGTTGATATGTAAGAACGAACGTATTCATTAAATGTTCTATGACTTCGTTCTACTGTACCTAAGGTTTGATGATGATGTGCAGTAGATGTTATGTTGTCTATTTTTAAATATTTGCACAAATCATTTATTACTGAATTCTTATATTCTGTTCCCATGTCGGTAATGAACGTCTTCATTGGGCCGTACTTCAAAATAAAGTTTTCAAATATAGCTTTGGCAACGGTTGTTGCACTTTTGTTTGAAATTGGAATGGTTACCAAATACTTAGTTAGATCGCATATTAGCGTAACTGCATATTCATTGCCATTCTCTGAGAGTGGTAGTGGACCTATAGTATCAACTATCACCCTATCAAAAGCTATAATTGGTGTTTCAGTTAATGTCAATGGGGTCTTTATGTGTTTTGTTGTTTTTGATTTTTGGCATTTTTGACATTTACGTACGTACTCTTTGACATGACGAGTCATGTTCTTCCAGTAGTAATGTCTTTTTATTTTAGCTAGCGTTCTTGTAATGCCATTATGACCTCCTTGAATTGGCTCGTCATGAAATTTAGACAGTATCGCTTCTTGATCTTTTTCTTTATTTATTAGGGTCACCGGCTTGAGTAGCGCTACTCTTAAAATATTCAATATTTTATTGCCCATATTTTTGAAAGATTCAATTGAAACTAATTAAAAGATCTTTTCGCTCGGTGCCACTTTGAGTTGGCTAATCTTAAGTATACCGGCTTGCATTTCAAGCCTTTGGAAGAACTGACCTAAGCTTTGACAGCAAGTGTTGTGCTGTATTTAGTGGCTAAATCAGGTGACAATCCATCACTGCTATAAGCTCCTTCTTTGTTGTAAATTTAGGAGTTTAGCAGAAATAACTTCTACTGACTCTCCTTTTACTTTGTCTGATAGTTTTGCTATGATAGCTACAATAGTGTTTTCTTCACTTATCAGATTTCTAGCATGGCCTGTTAATTTTGTCTTGATAAGACTTACAGCAAGTGCTTCGTGTGTTTCTTTAAGAGAATCTACTAGATTCAAGGCATCTATGAAGCGTTTTAAGTTTTCAGCCTTGCCATCAAACTCTGGTAAGAGCGATGAGGCTAACTTAAGAAATTGTACTGCTGTTCGAGCCATGTCAGCTATGTCAATTATTTCTTGCTTTTGTTCAAGTTCTTCTACCGATTTCATTAAATCAGTAATTTCAAATGTTGCTGGTGTATTTAGTGCAAATATTTGAAAATTAAGTCTTTCCGAAATGTATCTAATATTTTCACGCATCTTTCTTAAAACGTCAATTGACTGTGTTAAATGCAAATTGCTTAACTTACTCACATTGACATTTACAATGTCACGGACTTTGTTATACGATTCTATGAGAACTTGAACATGTTTTATTTTTGTCTGGTTTGATATGAGTGCACTTTTGTTAAGGCACTTGAATGATCTATCAAAATCAGCACGTTGTTGTTTAAATATGGAAACAATTTCATTCCATTCCATTAGACGTATTGTAATCGGTAAAAAATTTTGTTTTTGCTTATGGTTTGTACATGATCTTTATTACCATAAGTTGTGGTAACATTTCAATTTATATTGTTTTAAACTTTGTCAATAACGATCGTTGTTTTTTGTTTTCTAGATTTTGTCTAGATCGTTAGCTTTGCTCATATATTTTTTACGCATACACTTATTATGTAATTTATAAAGTTTAAAAATTACGTTTGCGATTAATATAACAACGATAATTATTAATAAAGTATTAGTTAGACCTAAATCTACAGTACTGGAATCCACTGTTTTTGACTGTACAAGAGGCATTTTGTAATATGTCAGTTTTTCAAAAAACCTTATATTACCTATGTCACCTGTTTTACTAATTTGATTGTTCATTCGTTTTTAAATTACCTTTTTTTTTAAATTTTTTTTTTGATTTTAAATGTACTTTAGTTTAAATATTTTTATATACATATATATGCATGTTTCATATATTCTTATGTTGATTGTGTTTCCTATTTTGATCAACAGTGATCCCCTATCTAATGTTTCGTATGGCTTAACGGGCCATACTCTATTACGAGCAACGCAATTATCGCTCAGTATTACAATTTTTTTGTTACATTTATTTTAATTATATGTATATATATAATTATATGTATAACGTGGTGTACGCGCTGGCGGGGCCGGTGCTGGTCCTCGCACAGGCTGTTGATTCTGGTCTTCGCACAAATTGTTTGTGCTAGTCTTCTCACAGGCTGTTGGGGCGCCGGTGCTGGTCTTCTTGAAACATGTATAGCTGCAGTGCGGCGACTTCAATGGTCCAGGGCAGTCCGTTGGGCATTGTTTCTCCGGTTTTGTTGTAAGTTGTTTCTTCTGTGGCATCAGTATTTCCAGCCACTTTTTGTGTTGTTGTTGTTGCTGCTGCTTCTGCACCTTTCATTGTAATTGTCGCTGTATGTTGTTGTTGTTGTTGCTGCTGCTTCGGTTTCCTCAACTTTGCGCTTCTTGCGCTCATTCTCCTCGATGGCAGCGGCAGCGCGCTTTTGTGCAATCTTTGTGTCGCTGGACTTCTCGTTGATGAACTTGAGGAAGTTGCGATGATGTGTGGCTGTGCGCGAGTGAATCTCAGCGGTGATCTCAGTGTCGAAGAACTTGCTGCAGACGGCGCATTCAAAGCATTCCAGCTTCGAGATGAGAGCGAGTCAAACGTGACGCTGCCAGTTGTATTTGGGCAGTCGAGTGTCCACCTCGCTGGGTATCTCATCGCCTTCGGCAAAGTCAAGAATGTAATCCTCAGGATCGACGGGCAGAGCCACCTCCTCTTCCTCCTGTGAGATTTCGTTCATTGGGGAACGTTACTCTTTCTGCTTTTCTTTACTGCCTTGCAGTCTTCGTGAACATGTCACGGTCGCCATGTAATAGGTTTAGCGAATATATATCAAGACTTGTTTGAGTTTTAGTGTCCAGATTCAGAATGAAACTGACTTGGTTTATTTCGAATTAGCTTAGCCTAAAGTACATAAAAGGTTTGAGTTCTGTCGCTCAAAGCAGCGGCAGAACGGGAGTATATAGCATGCCATATGTATTTGTGTATATATTGGTATATGTATATGCAGAAGGCATATACATTGGAATGCGCTTAGTACCGAACGGCCGAACTGCAAACGCTGCAGATTTAATGCTGCAGGCCAGTCTACACATAAGTAGCTGATCATGTTACGGCATTTGGCGGCGGTTATGTATATGTAAACGTATGCGCTTGATACTCTATCTTTAAGTTTGAGCATATGACCATCTTACATATTGTATACACTACAATACGGTGGGCATATGCTTATCTGGCATGTCACATGCTACAGTAGTTCGGAAAACCAGTAAACCTATTTAAATATTCTTGTGCAATAGTATACAATATCAATCTTAGTTCAGGCATATTATAAAATTGAAAAATATAAAAACTAATAATACATATACATTACTATAAGATACTGGTGCAGAGATTTTAATTATTATAATAAAAAAATATGACGTCATCGAAAAATATCCAGTCCCTACAGACGTGGATAGCGCTAGAAGATTGGTTGCATTTTGCAATTTTTAGACGTTTCATACAAATTTTCACCGATTATTCGCGGTAACACGATTATGTAAAAAGAATGTCAGTTTTCAGTGGACCGATGAATGCCAAAATGCATTCGATTATTTAAAAAGGCTTAAACCCACATTATTGAAATACCCAGATTTCGATAAACAATTTTGCATAATCACAGATGCAAGTAAACACACCTGTGGAGTTGTTCTAACACATAATTATGGAGATAAACAACTCCCAGTTGCATACGCTTCACGCACATTCACCAAAGGTGAAAGCAACAAATCAACAACAGAACAAGAGTTAGCAGCTATCCACTGGGCAATTACAAGCGCACATACATAGTGATACTTTGTCGACTTGCTTACATAACATAACCGCCGCCAAATGCCGTAATACGATCAGCCACTTATGTGTAGACTGGCCTGTAGCATGAAATCTGCAGCGTTTGCAGTTCGGCCGTTCGGTACTTAGCGCATTCCAATGTATATGCCTTCTGCATGTACATATACCAATATAAACAAAAATACATATGGCATGCTATATACTCCCGTTCTGCCGCTGCTTTGAGCGACAGAACTCAAACCTTTTATGTACTTTAGGCTAAGCTAATTCGAAATAAACCAAGACAGAATCACTCTGAATCTGGACACCAAAACCTAAACAAATGTTTATTACTCGCTAAACCTATTACAGTACATTTACTTAGGGTCTTCATTAAGATATTTTTGACGGGAATTTTAATACACACTTATGAACTTAAAGTTTTTTTTTTTACTTATCCCCCTTGCGAATTACCAATAGCTCTAATGGCTTTGACATGGCCCCAATAATCTGTGCTGGGCTTTGTACCGTTACCAAGGATATTCATTATGACTTTAATATGGCCCCAATAATCTGTGGTGTGCTTTGTACCGTTACTTAAGGTAATCATTAAGTCATTCCGTGTCATTTCCCACGGGAATTATGGCTGTTCCGGTGGGTTTGGTGGCCATTTTATTACACACTCATGAACTAAAATTTTTTTTTTATTTTTTTCCACCCTTTCGTCTTTCCAATAGAGTTGTTAGTAATTGGGGGTGCAAAAATAGTGAGCAAAGTAAGCGGAGGAAATTTCCCTGATGAAAAATTTCCCTCCAAAATAGTGAGCAATGTGAGCGGAGGAGCGAAGGAAATTTCCCTGATAATAGCTGAGGAAATGGAGGAAATTTCCCTATTTTTTTCCCTATGCCATTTTTTACCACTAAAAATTTCTTTCTGATGATAAGTTTCCCTCTCTTTTTTACGCGCTAAAAATTTCTAAATTTCTCATCTCTGAAAATTTTCACTCTCTCATTTTATCCCTATGAAAATTTACCCCTCTAAATTTTTTCTCTCTCATTTTTTCCCTAGTAAAATTTACCTGTCTCATTTTTTCCCTCTATCATTTTTTCCTCTACCAATATTTTTCCCTCTGTCATTTTTTCCGTCTTTCTTTTTTTCCCTCTCTCGTTGACTCACATCACCAATACAAACCACCTTTTACCTCTCTCATTTTCCTGTCTCTCTCATTGACTTACACCACCGATCAACAACCTTTTTCTACTTCTCTCTCTCTCTCTCTCGCTCGCTCTACTACTAACTAAATTCAAGAAGATCGACAGCAGAACCTGTTCTGGGTTAGGTTTGCTCTCTGTGTGTATATCTACCAATTAGGTTTAAGGGCTGAGTTTTCCCTGTGAAAGAGAGAATATTTTCTTCTTCTCACGAACAGACGTTTCCGGTGTTAGCTATGTAGGACCCCTCAAAAAAATTGTTGGCTCACGTACAGAAGTTTTCGGTTTTAGCTATGTAGGATCCCTAAGAAAAACTATCAACCTGTTCAAACGTTAATAAAACTAGCGTCAAAGGGTCAGAATAGTACAAAACACGATAAAACACGTTGAATAACATTTTTAAATTCATAGCATACAAGATATGGGGTTGTTCTATGAAAATTTTAACTAGGTTTCTTTCCAGGTACATGAACAGATCATTAGCATACGATTTAATATTTAAATGAGAAATTTTTCATTTTATCACGTTTTTTCAATACATCAAGCTAGAAATTGTGACATAAAAGAACCACAAGTCAGCTCAATAGTCATTCAACAAAATATTTCCTTTTGACCTAGAAGTAAAAAGTTATTCAAAATTAAATATTTTAAAATATTGTGAAAAATATAAAAATATATGCAGTCAACAAACTCCGTAATTCTGGATTTCAACACAAAGATGTCAAAGACTATTTTGAAAATCAAAGGCATGATACCGGAGCAGAAGTATCGTATAACAAATGCAGCTAGAACGACTACCAAGTTTGGAGCCTGCATTGTTCTGGAAGTAATCGAATGACTTATATTTTTATCGAAAAAATATAACGCTATGCAAGATGCTACTCTGGCGGCCTTCAATAATGGGGAATTTGATATCATCCGTGAGTAGGTATTATCAACTGGAAGAGGGGAGAAACATTATCAACTCAAAATGAAATTAAAAGAAAATTAAAAGTATATGTAAAGAAAAAAAAAAAAAATTAAATATAACTTTAAAATAACCTTTTGAGAATTATAAATATAAATATATATACATACATAGATGAAAACAAATGTCTTTCAATTGACTTTCACCTACCCTTATATGAACTCAATGGTTGAACATTCTAAAGACAGTTGTCTAGGTAGTTGTAATTTTTACAGAACCTACCGTTTTTCTCTTTTTTTCCCTGTGTTTTATAATAAACTATAGTAAATCAATTTGATCTTAAATTTTAACAAAAAAGTTAAATGCATAAAATAATGAAGCCCTCAACATCGTCATCATCCAAATCGTCTCTGATGAAGGGAATCTTCAAGTGCCAAACTTGTGACAATGTGTTCGTCAATAAGTTCAATTTGTACTGCCACGTTAAAAAACATTCAAGGGCTATTGAAAAAGAAAATATCAATAAATTAAGGACAATCACACATTAAAGGAATTCAAGTGTCCACTTTGTGATTATGTAAGCTGGAGATCGTATAACCATAAACACCACGTAGCAGCTCATGGAAATCAGAAAATTCTTGGGTTTTCCAAATGTGATGAAAAATTTAAATATGCATTTGAATTAAAGACTCACACGGCGAACCATAAAAAACAAACAAAAATGTTTGTGACTTTTGTCAAAAAGAATTTCTAACATCTACCGCATTAAAATCAAGAAAGAAAATGTCAGTCTATCTCGCTCACACGTTTTTCGTTCTGTTGCTTGTGTGCACAGCTCAGTGCAATGCACGTGGTTATGCCTTGGTTGAATGTAACGATTTTCGTAGTGTGAGAAACTTTTTTAATTACAGTCAGTGTCGGATTCAGCAGCAGCCTAATCCGTTTATCGATATAACTATCGGCACAGCATGAACTAGATGAGCATGCTTGTCGTGTACTGAACTAGATGAGCGGCTTGTCGTGAACTGGTTCCAGCTGTGATTGCATACACATACACATACATATACACTAGCATATTTGTCCCGCGTTTTTGCATTGTACATAACTTTAGTTGTTGATCTGGCGAAGCTTATTGTTAAAAGCCACAGCCGCATATTGTGAAGCCAATCTAGCCAAAATAAACGTTGTTGTTGAAATCCAAGTTGTATTCATTCTTGGTAAATAGTACCCGTGTACAATTGTCAAAAAATATTGGCAATTCAACAGTCAGATTTTAATGAAATTTTCACAATCGTTTGATATTATTTGTCTGCAAGTTAATGCTAAGTTGCAAAAGTATACGTTAAGACATAAGTGAGCCAGCCGCTTGAAAAGTAACAAAGAAATTGTGCTTTTGGTTGGCGAAGGAGGCGTGGCATCAAAAAAATTTTGATGGCATAGTCTTTATATTGTAAAAAGCAACCTGCGTGCCAAAAATAATGTCCCTAGGTGTTATAATAACTGAGATATTCGCTAAAAACATGTATTTTATTCTAGGTATGTCTGGTTTTACGCTTATTGTGGGCGAATGGGGCGTGGCATCGAAAAAAGGAAACAAACTTGTATTGACTGACTAAATATGTGGTCGATACTGACTAAAACGGATATTGTAGCTCTTACCATCTCTGAGTTCTGTTTGTTGATACGGACAGACAGACGGACAGACGGACATGGCTTAATCGACTCGGGTTGTGATGCTGATCAAGAATATATATACTTTATGGGATCTGCCACGCCTCCTTCTGCCTGTTACATACAAATCGCCTCTGACAAAACCAATATACCCCTCAGATTGTGTATAAAACATGCAGAATCACATCAAATTGTTATGGCAAACAATTTTAAGTACTGCAATGTTTGTAATAAAAATATTACTAAAACTACCATAAATAAATGCGGTGTCTTTCTCAATGGTGGGCTTGATGTGATCGACACTGGGTTTTCCGAAAGAATTGCAACGTATAGATATGGAAATAGATGTGAGTCTAATATTATACCAGCGGAGTTTTTCAATGCAGCGAAATCATTTGTTGAAACTCAAATGGTCGAAGATTTGGAAAAGCATAATTCAATTAAAATTAATTTTGAACTTCATGCTACTTACATCAAATTGGCAGCACTAGACCCTAATGCTTCTGTCGTATTTAGCCACATTACAAAAATGCAGATTGTAACAAATGAGCATATCAACAGTCTCATTCGAAAAATGACCGAATTTGAAGGAAAAGGAAGTGGTTTGAGTTTGGTAAAGATAAATTTTCTGGATATGAATGTAAATCAGTATGCTCCATTAAAAGTAGTAAGATTCTTTCCACTACCAAAATCGCTAACCAAAAAACAAAATGCCGTTTTAAATATTGAGAACACGAATAATTTTTGTTTCAAATGGGTCATCATAATGTCATCAATGTTAATCAAAATGCACATTTGACATCATCGTATGGAATACTTAACATCACTTATCCTATTATAAATCTACAAAATGGGATAGTTTTAGATTTCTCTGGACTCCAGTTCCCATTAGACTACAAAAAAATTGGCGATTTTGAGAAATTGAACCAAACCATAAGCATCAATGCCTTTGCATATCAGGATAACAGTGTTGTCGGACCATACTACACATCCAGCCACGAAAAAGCAGTACACATAAACATATTGCTGCTTCAGCAGAATCCGCACTCCCACTTTGTCCAAATAAAGGATGTCTCAAGGTAAGTTAGTTTAAACTGAATATTTTTTAGTTTCCTAGTTATTTAATAAAAATTCAATGTTTTTTTTTTCATTTTAGTCTGATGGGCGCACAACTTAGCAAGCGGAAGTCCAAGAAATTCGTATGTAATGCTTGCCTATGCTACACAACTCAAAAGGATTCTATGGAGCAGCATATCAATGGGGGTTGTTGCTAAAAAGTGTCATCATTTCCATCTTTGGTGAGAATTTCCTAGAGTTTAAAAATTTTCAACGTTCGTTAGATGTACCTTCTGTAGTTTATGCCGATTTTGAATGTGTACTAGAAAATGTCAACATAAAAAAGGTAAAAATACTGTACAAGTTAGAAAGCATACTCCATATGCATTTAGTTACTATGTAAAATGCACATTTGATTATGAGCTAGATGAATTTGTAGTTGGAGTTGGCCCAGATGCTGCTAAACAGTTCGTAGCATCTATAGTTGCTATCGCCAAAGATTTAAATAAACATCATTTAGGAAAAATTGTCGAAATGAATTTAAGTCAAGATGAAGAATCTTCATTTAAAGCTACTCGTACATGTCATATTTGTAGCAAAGCGTTTTCTGTTGAGTTCGCGATCACGATCACCTTATAGGGAAATATAGAGCACATAATATATGTTATATATGTAATGCGACATCAAATTCCTAAATTGTTACCCATATTTTTTCATAATTTCTCCAAGTATGACTCGCAGTTGTTTATAAAAGAGCTTTGTGAAGTTAAGGGGGAAACTAAGGTTATCTATTTAAATAAAGAACTGTAAATTTCTATATCTAAATTTATTGAAATATAAGATGAATTGCTAGAAGAAAATAAAAAAAAAAGCATTTCCATAGAAATGGAATTTCACTTAGGTTTTTAGATTCAGTAAGACTCATGCCTTCAAGCTTAGAAGCTTAGTAAAAATCTCAATGATACAAATTTCAAAATTTTAAATAAAAAAAAAAAATGACAGGCAATTGCGAACAACAAATATATGGCTAATTATGAATGAATTGTGTATACAATAAGCCAATTTATTGTATGATTTTCAATATCAGTATATGAAGCTAAAATTTATGAGTAAATTATGGACACTGATGCTTTTGTTTATAGTATTCAAACTGACGATTTCTTCCGAGATATAGCATGTGATATTGTATATAAATTTGATACATCTGACTACCCCGATGAACTTATTGAAAAGTATCAGATTGTCAAGTGCAATAAAAAGAAATTCGGAATGTTCAAAGATGAGAGTAATGTTGGTATAATATCTGAATTTATTGGCCATCGCGCAATAATGTATTCTATTGCAACAGAAGGTCAAAAAGAAATGAAAAAGGCAAAGGGTGTAAAAAATGTGCATAAGACAAAGTTTCTTTAGCAAGCTGTAGAGAATGCTTACTATGGTACTATAGGTATGCTAATGTTTAGAACTAGACTCCATCAAATTTATTTAGAACGAGTGTTTAAAATTTCAATTGATGATGATAAATGATACATTCATCAAAATAAAATAAATACCCTTGCATGGGGAAATTATAAAATAAGTTCTAACTGTACACAAAATAATATAAACAATCAAGAGGAAAAAGATTTCAAAAAGAATTTTACAATAATAATTCAAGCGATTGTATATTTATGGATATTATCTAAATAATAATAATAATAATAATAATAATAATAATAATAAAAATAATAATAACAATAAAATAATAATAATAATAATAATAATAATAATAATAATAATAATAATAATAATAATAATAATAATAATAATAATAATAATAATAATAATAATAATAATAATAATAATAATAATAATAATAATAATAATAATAATAATAATAATAATAATAATAATAATAATAATAATAATAATAATAATAATAATAATAATAATAATAATAATAATAAAAATAATAATAATTGTTGGGTCAAATCACTCATAGTTGTTTAAGTGGAATTATACTACATTCATATATTTGGGTCCACCCTAAACCTTGTCTCTCTTGCATTGTTTAACTCTCCCATCTTACACTCATTCGCCTAACTTTAAGCAAGCTGCGCTTGCTCATACGTTTCTATTTTTAGTCTAACACGAGAACTTTGAATAAACGGTTGCGCCTACGATGCGCTGAATTTAATATACGGCTCATTAGTTTAGTAGAACAGCATCCCCATACTCTGAAACTCATGCTGGACTGGAAAACGCTCCTGATCCTACATTTTGGCGCCCAACGTGGGGCAGTGCTGTTCAAAATTCCGTGCAACGTATTTAAAGTTAAAATTTGAATTATGTACATAAATATTCTGCATAAATATATATGTACATAAGCGGGAATGTTCCAGCATACAAGGTGCTAACTGTGCATACATTCGCCTTGCCTTGCTATTCGCACCGCTCGCTCTGTGACCCCCCGCCGTCGCATCACCGAGTCATCTCTTTCGTTTCGTCGTTTTCTTTCACAGCAACTGCAGCTGCTGCTTTGCAATCGTCATACTCAACGCCACTTCGCTGTCCCTACGATCCCCCCGCGATCACAGCAGCAAATTACCGATACTGCGCTTTGCCATCATATTCGTTAAACGTTTGGACAAATCACGTTCGTCTAAGCAGAAACAAGTACAGCTGCATTCAAAACGCACTTAAATACATACATAGGCACCAACTGCGCGACATAGCATAACGGCAACAACAGTTAAGTGGAATTCGTCTCTTACTTTGCTTTCTACGCCTAGTATTCTGTACGCGACATTAAGTTCAGTTTTTAGTAAATTGCATTGTTCGTCGATCTAATATATATTTTACGTAATTTGGATTAACTGTGGCAGTGAATTTGATCAAAGCTTATTCAAATATAAACATAAGGTTATTGTTGGTCAAATCATGTCTTTGGAGAACCTCAAATTACAGCGCGCAAATACTCGCCGGAATATTAGCCTATTAGCTAATATCGTTGATCCCAAATTAAGACAATGAAAATCTGCGCCAATTCAAGCTGAATTAAAGTGCCGCCTGGAAATTTTGGATGCTTACTTTAAGCAAGCAATGGCTTTACAGACTCAAATTGAAAAAGAATGTCCAACCGATACAGGACGCACCGAACTGGAGGAACTGTATGTAGACATAAAGGTTTGCATTACAGAACAACTTACAGAAGAAATGCACGAATCAACTTTCGCTGCGCCATCGGGGCCTACATTTTCATCGTCTACCAAGTTGCCCAGACTTACGCTACCCACATTTGATGGCAATTATGCAGTCTACAAGAATTTTAGCGCATTATTGCATCAAATGGTGGATCAACAGGACTGCTTATCAAACATCGGGAAGTTTAATCAGCTGATCAGATTTTTGAGGGGAGCAGCATTGGAAACGGTAAAGGCATTTCAGATTACATCTGAAAACTATCGAAAGGCACTTGATCGTTTGAATCAACGCTACGACAATCCAACCTTAGTCTTTTTGGATAATATCTCGTCGTTGTTTATGCTCAAGAGTGCGTCAAGGTCCAATAGTCAAGAAATTTGAAGTTTGATTGACAACTTTAGCATTGTACAACTCGCTAAAATCACTAGGCAACGAATCACATATCGCGCAGGTAATGTTGATAGCCATTGTCATGGATAAGATGGATATGAAAACTAAATGGAACGAATCATTGGATTATTCCAAGTTACCCACGTGGGATTTGTGTGTACAGGTAGTTGAGAGGCATTGCCAATATTTGGAATCATGCGGTAAATCCGAATCGAGCCAGACTCGATCTGCGACTGCTAGTAAACCACGAAGCCAGACAACTACGCGACACGGTTTGTCCTTTAATTGCGCAACTCACTCATGTCCTCTTTGTCTTAGTTCAGAACATCGAGTTTCACGTTGCAGTCGGCTTCAGGAGATGTCGGTTGCATAGCGCTACGAAGCAGCCGAACCACTTGCTCTGTGCCTAAACTGTCTTGGCAAGGGCCACCAGGCAGCCAAGTGTCCCTCTAACCAAAGATGTCGGTTCTGCTCGAGACTTCATCACAGCCTACTACATCGTGTGGCAGCTACGACTAGGTCACCATCTACACTACCCATCGCTTCGAATTCAAACAATGTTGTCACACATACACACACCAATCGAACAGACCAAGTCATCCTAGCAACTGCCATCGTCGAGGTCATGGATGCATCTGGAAACTACAGGATCGGACGAGCTCTATTGGATTCCTGCTCACAGGTGAACTTCATCTCAGAACAGTTCGCACAATCACTACGCTTGCCAAAGGTCAAACGGCATATGCGAATCAGTAGCATTGGCGAATCACACACATACATCAAGTTTGGCACTTCGGCCAAAATCAAGACACGTTTGGAGGATTTTAAGATGCCCATTGATTTCTGCGTGACGTCACACATTGCATATCAGCCGGATTCGGACATCGACATTTCGTCTTGGAACATACCCAAGAACACACCCTTAGCTGATGAGCAATTTCACAAAACTCGGCATATCGATTTACTTATTGGAACTGAAACCTTTTTTGAAATTCTTGCAGTGGGA
Organism: Drosophila tripunctata; assembly: GCA_035047385.1. Taxonomy (NCBI): domain Eukaryota; kingdom Metazoa; phylum Arthropoda; class Insecta; order Diptera; family Drosophilidae; genus Drosophila; species Drosophila tripunctata. Next base: position 81,337 of record JAWNPS010000007.1, read on the forward strand.
CAAATCAAATTGGGTCCCTGCCTTCCTACGCTTCAGAATACGCAACTCGGACGCTATGAAGGAACGCAGCGACAAGCTCACTTCTACTCGCTCTCATTAGAGGAGTCAATCAACAACAATTTGGAACGGCTCTGGCATATTGAAGACTTAAGCAAACCAATCGACAAGTTCACACCTGAGCAACTGCAGTGTGAACAAATGTTTACTCGATCTGTACGCCAACAAGCAGATGGTAGAATTATTGTTCGGCTACCATTTAAAGATGACTCAAGATATCTAGGATCTTCATACGAGTCAGCCAAGCTGAGATTTGAGTCGTTGGAACGGCGTTTAAATCGCAATCCGCAGCTAAAGGCATCATATACGGAGTTTCTGCGCGAATATGAAGGTCTGGGACACATGAGTTCGGTGAACTCACCAAGGCTTGACGAGCCACACTATTACATACCACATCACTGCGTCTTTAAGCCAAATAGCACATCAACGAAGCTCAGAGTTGTCTTCGATGCCTCAAATCGAACCTCATCGCAACGATCACTCAATGATTTGTTAATGGTTGGACCAACCATTCAAACGGAGCTATATACGCTTCTGCTACGCTTTCGAACATACAAATATGTACTCACTGCAGATGTTGTGAAAATGTTCAGGCAAGTATTGGTTGACTATCGTGACCGCAAATTTCAATACAATTTTTGGAGAGATTCCTCAGATAAACCACTGCAGACGTATGAACTAAACACAGTCACGTATGGTACGGCCACAGCACCATATCTCGCTATACGCAGTATGACATATTTGGCTGATCTACATATGCAAACTCACAAATTTGGTGCACAAGCTATAAGTTCATCATTCTACGTGGATGACTTTCTGTGTGGGCATGACACAGTGGAAGGCCTGCAACAACCCAAGGCAGAGGTCATCGAGGTACTTGGTAAGGGCAAGTTTGAACTAGCAAAATGGCATTCAAACCACCCGGACTTTGTCGACGACAGCACTATCAAGGATTTGAATCTAGAAGATGGTTCAGTTACAAGCACATTGGGCTTAGCTTGGAATCAATGTCAGGACGTACTGCTATTTGCCTTTCGACCGAAATGCTCCATTGATGTAATCACTAAGAGGACAATTTTATCTGTAGCATCTTCACTCTTCGATCCATTGGGACTGGTAGCGCCAGTCATCGTGATTGAAAAGATCATTCTACAGGAGCTGTGGATACTCAACTTGCAATGGGATGAGTCTGTGCCGCAAACTTTTTGCCAAGCTTGGAAATCGTTTACTGCATCGCTTTCTTCACTGGAGTCGCTAGCAATACCTCGATTCTGTATGCAGTCCAACAACAAGGAGTTGCAGTTGCATGGATTCTGTGACGCCTCCATTCGTGCATACGGATGCTGCATCTACGCACGCACAGTTGCAGTGGGCGGCAAGGTTCATGTTCACCTGAGCAGAGTAGCACCAACTCGAAAGCTATCGCTACCAAAATTGGAACTCGCTGCTGCCCACCTGCTGACCTGCTGGCACAACTCTACGTAAAAATAAAGGAAATTTTCACATTGAAACAACCAACCTATCTGTGGAGCAACTCGTCGATAGTTCTTCATTGGATACAGCAACATTCTGCGACACTATCAACGTTTGTTGGAAACTGCGTTTCTGAGATACAAGAAGCCACACCGGACTGTCAGTGGAGACACGTCCCAACACAATTAAATCCCGCCGATCTGGTTTCGAAGGGATGTGAACCCATCGAATTCAACGAATCAATCTGGTTTATGGTGCCGGCGTATCTGAAGCAGAGCCCCAACGCTTGGCCAAAGGACAAACGTCATGAACCAGATCCTGAAGTCATAACACTTGAGATGCGCAAGTCAGCATTTAAGGTTACGACGGATAGCAACTATCTACTCGACACTCTCAGAAACATAAGCTCGCATCGTCGTTGCTTGCGAATTGTTGCTTGGATGCTGCGCTTTACACACGCGCTTCAGAAACCCGTTGAGCTGTCTACCCCCTCGCCGACACCTCAAGAACTACAGCGTGCATTTAATTGCATTATCTGGAATTTGCAACAACAACACAAAAATAGGCAAATATTAAGTCACATTAAATTTCTTAATCCATTTTTACAGATTACAGACGGATACCTACTATTAAAGGTTGGTGGACGCCTCGAATTGGCAAATGCACCAGAGGTTCAGAAACATCCAATTCTACTTCCCAGTAAAGATGACTTCGTTCGTCACTACGTGCAGTTCCTTCATGTACAACACTACCATGCTGGCTCAGAGGCACTTGTTGCACTACTTCGTCTTCAATTCTGGATCGTAAATGCTCGAGACCTGGCTCGCTCTATCATCAGGAAATGCGTGCACTGTGTGCGCTACAAGCCAAGGCTGCAACAGCAACTCATGGGAAATTTGCCTGTAGAGCGATTGACTCCATCAAGACCTTTCGCTCACTGTGGTGTTGACTTTTGCGGACCAGTCAACGTCTACCTTCGCATTCAGGGCAAGGCGCTTCGTAAGGCCTACATTGCCGTATTCGTATGCTTCGCCGCCAAGGCTGTGCATATTGAAGTGGTATCTGATCTCTCAACAGATGCTTTCTTAGCCGCTTTGAGGGGCCGTGGAATGCCTGTCGACATATTTTGCGATAATGCCACGAATTTCACTGGAGCAAGCAATCAATCAAAGGATCTACGGAACTACTTCTTCAAGGAAGAAAATCAACAATCATTAATTAGTTTTTGCACAAATGAATTCATAAACTTTCGTTTCATTCCACCCAGAGCACCACACTTCGGCGAGGGAGGCGGCAGTTAAAAGCGCCAAGGGACTCATGACGCGCAGTCTAATGAATGCCCGCTGCACGTTTGAGGAATTAGCCACAATCACAGCCGAAGTAGAAGCCATTCTCAACTCGCGCCCGCTCACCCCACTGTCATCAGATCCAAGTGACTTGGGTGCTCTCACACCTGCTCATTTTCTAATTGGAGACTCCTTGCGAGCATTGCCTGAACACAAAATAGAAGATGAACAACTGAAATCTTTGGACCTCTGGCGTTTGATAACTGGTATCAAACAACATTTTTGGCGACGCTGCAGCGCGCTGGTTAGCAGACTACTTCAATGAGCTGAACGTACGTTGCAAGTGGACCAAACCAGCACCCAGTATCTCTATCGGTGACATGGTTCTCATACATGAGGAGACCAATTCACAAATTAGCTATTCTTCCTGTCTCTTGAAAGACTGCGTCATTCAATGGGGCCGGGATGTTGGGTCAAATCACTCATATTTGTTTAAGTGGAATTATACTACATTCTTATATTTGGGTCCACCCTAAACCTTGTCTCTCTTGCATTGTTAAACTCTCCCATATTACACTCATTCGCCTAACTTTAAGCAAGCTGCGCTTGCTCAAACGTTTCTATTTTTAGTCTAACACGAGAACTTTGAATAAACGGTTGCGCCTACGATGCGCTAAATTTAATATACGGCTGATTAGTTTAGTAGAAAAGCACCCCCATACTCTGAAACTCATGCTGGACTGGAAAACGCTCCTGATCCTACAATAATGATGATAATAATAATAATAAAAAGAATAATTATAATAATAATAATAATAATAATAATAATAATAATAATAATAATAATAATAATAATAATAATAATAATAATAATAATAATAATAATAATAATAATAATAATAATAATAATAATAATAATAATAATAATAATAATAATAATAATAATAATAATAATAATAATAATAATTATAATAATAATAATAATAATAATAATAATAATAATAATAATAATAATAATAATAATAATAATAATAATAATAATAATAATAATAATAATAATAATAATAAAAAATAATAATAATAACAAGCAAAACTAAAAAATTCTTGTTTTTTTTGTTTTGGTTGTTTTTGGAAAACTACTAAAAAGGAGTTGTAGACACAAATGTCCACAATGTACAGAGTCGAACTGTTGAACTAGGTAATAGTTGTATTCAATGTTTTTGCCTAAATAACGAATTACTTCTTTCGGTGATTGAAGATTCCCGAAACTATCAAAGTAATAGTTTTTTCCATTATCTCTATAATAGGCTACCCAATGTGTACCTTCACCTTGAATAGAATCCAAGCTGATAACACCACATTCTGTTGACCAAGTGTGATGTGAAAGACAGTTTTTCATAAAAACACCTCTAAAAATGGGATACACTTATCAAATTTCTGTATATCAAAATTAGTAAGCGCTCTTTTTGGTAGCCTATCTAAAAGTTTTTTGACTTGACGAAATTTCCACGATGATATGGAGCCAAATACAATCCATATCCGCTCTTGTATGGTTTTAAAAATAGTCCTATACCAACATCAACAGATTCCATTTTCCTATTATGACGAACAACTTCTTCAAATTGCTTTTTTTCATCCTTGATTTCATAAAACGTTTTAATGATCGAAGAACCGGCAGATGTTATACCCCCAAGGGCACTTAAAGCTACTAAAATCGGTATCAATGGTAAGGCTCCTCCAGCTTTTGGTACGCTTATGATTCGAGGGATAACGGCTTGCTTTTTCTTTCCACTCAAAGAATTATTGATATGCTTATGGGCTATTTTAATCGCATTTTCAATATCATTTGGTTTTTCGATTTTAAATGCTTGAGTCGCCAACTTTATAGCATTGGGAAATATTTTTTTCACTTTTTTACACGACTTTTTCACTTTTTTAGATTTTTTAGATTTATTTATCTTATTCCTGATCCTCATACCAAATATTACTTTGGCTTTCATTGCGTTTGTTACTAAAAGTGCGCTAGCTCTTTCGGCCAAACTACTATCGGCTGCTGTTACTCATGATCAAGCCCTTTCAGGCGACAGGCAGAGTCCAATGGATTTATACCCTTATCACCTCGTTTCAATCAATCTTTTAATTTTGTTCCTGGCCCACAAAACAGATAACCAGGTAAATGTAATTCAAATGGGAGTGAGTCAATTAGATTATTAATAAAACCTCTACCTTTATAAACGTTTGGTTTGCAACTGAATTTATTATAAAAACGCATAGCTCCTTTATACACTCATCACTCGTTGACAGTCTTTTGTTGAATACAGATAAAACAAGTAAGGAAGATTACAGTCGAGCTTGCCCGACTGTAGAAGACCCTGAGCCAGTATTTTAAAAATAATACTTTGATAAAAAAAATTTATTTAAGTTAATATCCAGATAATATATTTTTAATTAAAAAAAAAATTAAATTTAAGATACATGAAGGAATGAATTTCAATACAACTCAACATCGTATCTATGTGTTGCATTTAGTTCAAAACATTAATTTAAAAAAAAGCGATAGTTGTAAAAATAAAATATGGACAGTAATACTGTTTTCTCCTGTGGGCGGAGGGGCGTGGCATTTAAAAAAGTGATTTTTTGCCTTTTGCCTTTTCTGAAACATGGTTAAGGCCCGACATTCTTAATTCTGAAATATTAGTAAATAAATTTTCTATTTACAGAAAAGATCGTACCCTCCGTCGTGGTGGTGGTGTACTTATTGCTATTGATGCTGAGTTGTCTTCTGAAGTAGTGATAAATGATTGTTTTGTAGATATTGAATTTGTAGCCGTAAAGTTAAGTATTTCCAATATAGAAATCTTCATAACTTGTTCTTATATCCCACCTTCTTCTGATAGTTCTGTTTATCTTTCCCATTCAGCTGATATATTATCTGTTTCTGCTATGCTTTCCGATCGGGATCTTCTTGTATTTCTTGGTGATTTAAATATCTCCAATACTACTTGGATTTCAAATCCCGACTCTGCCGTGTTGACTCCCACGACTCAACATGATTTTTTTGGAGAATTTGTTGGAAATTTCTCTGTTCCAAATAAATTCTATTCCAAATTCGCTGAGTAGGATGCTTGATCTGGTTTTTGTTTTGGATCTATCCTATCTGTCTGTCTCCCGTATTTCTCCTTTATCCTATTCCGAAGACCCTTACCATCCGACTCTGGAGGTGTTGATAGATTTACCTAACGGGGTGCCAATCTCTCGTAAGACATCTTTCGAGAGAACTTGTCAGTTTCGGAAAGCATATTTAAATAAATTAAATCTACTCTTATTCCAGACTGACTGGTTCCCTCTTTACATATGTAGGGACATGGATAGTGCAATCGATGTTTATTATTCTGTTGTAAACTCGTTACTTGACATTTGCGTTCCAAACTGTGTGTCATGTATGTCTAATAAACCTAGATGGTTCACAAGGGAATTAACAAATTTAAAAAATAGAAAGTCAAGACTTTTTAAGAAATTTAATGAAACGGGTTCCTTTTAAGATTTCTCTAGGTATAGTATTGCACGATCTCATTTCTCTAATATGAATAACCAACGTTATCGGAATTATCTTTCTGACTGTGGACAACAGTTTCGAAGGAATCCGAAACGGTTTTATAGCTTCGTTAATGCGAAGCGTAAATCTTCAACGCTTCCCTCTGCCGTGGTATATGATTAAAAGACAGCCAATTCAAATCAGGCAATTGCCGATTTATTTGCCGAATTTTTTCAGACAACCTATAGTACTGATCATTGTCATTTTGCAATGCCTTATCCATATCGTGTAAATGCATCGAATTGCATTTTTGATCCTGTGATTACGGAAAGTTCGCTTTTAAGTGATCTAAAGGCAATAAAACCAGAATTTTTACCGGGACCTGATGGAGTACCAGGCTAAAGTACTAAAGTACTGCGCTGAAGGTCCTTTGAAGCCTTTGCATAACTTATTTAAATTTTCTGCAGAGTCGAGCAGCTTTCCCGAGATTTGGAAAGCATCAAATATTATTCCTCTCCATAAAAAGGGGAATAAATCTAACGTTAATAACTACAGAGGTATTTCTAAGTTGTCTGCTATTCCGAAGGCATTATAGCAATAATAACTTCTCAATTGCAACATTTTTGTAGATCTATGGTTTCACCCTGCCAGCATGGGTTCGTGAAATATAGATCTACTACCACTAACTTGTTATAATTTACCTCTTTAATTATACAAGGCTTTCAAAACAAATTGCAGACTGATGTCATTTATACTGATTTTAGTAAGGCATTTGACTCTGTTAATCACTTTCTTTTGCTACATAAACTCAATCTGCTGGGTTTTCCAAATAACTTTATTCTTTGGGTTTCTAACTACTTAACTTCTAGAACCCAAAACGTTTATTTGAATGGTACAGTATCTAAATCTGTTAAAGTAACTTCTGGTGTACCTCAAGGAAGTCATCTTGGACCCTTGTTATTTACTCTGTTTATAAATGACCTGCCTTCTGCACTGAGTCATTCTCGTGTGTTGATGTATGCCGATGATGTTAAACTGCAGAGTCCAACCTTGGTACCATGTTACAAAGTGACCTTACTAATTTTGAAACATGGTGTAAAGTAAATTTATTAAATCTTAATTATATTAAATGTAATATAATGTCCTTCAGTAGGCGAATTCCATTCTTTAAAAATAATGTTATTAATAGCAAAGATCTTGATAGAATTGAGTCGGTCGTTAATTTAGGTTTCCTCTTGGATCCAAAACTTAAGTTTGACAGGCATATAGCTTCTATTGCCAACCGTGCATTTGGTGTCTTGGGTTTCATAAAGAATTTAACGATCCCTACATAACTTAAACTCTTTATACTTCACTCGTACGTCCTATTCGTGAATATGGGTCTTGCATATGGTCCCTATCATAGTAGACTCTTACTTATTAATCTTTCCTCTTTGTCTGATTGTAGAACCTTGCTTGGTGTAATATTTATGCACAAACTAATAATTGATTCGTCTGAATTAATTAGCCAAATTAGTTTTGCCGTTCTGATCAGACCCACTAGAAACTTTCCACCACTGTCACTTCAACTCTGTACTACTAACTATTTTATTCATAACCCGTTTCGAGTTTTATGTTCTTCATATAACAACCTTTATCGTGTGGTATGTAATTCTTCAACTACCACTACTCTAAAATCTTCACTTCTCAGTCATCTTTCTAGTTTATAGATTATTTTAACTATGTTTATGCTTAGTAACTAGTATTTGTATTTGTTTAATGTTTATTGTTCGCGATTTTCGTCGTTGTATTTATTTTAATTAATTACGATTCGCGCGTTAACAAGCCCGTGATTGGTGTCGTATGGGCCACTTGAAAGTACTGCGTTTAGTACTACTTCAACGTCCAAATTTAAAGTAAGGACGATCCCTTAAACTTAGGTCGATATAGATTGGGATTTGATACTTTCATTGAAGTTTAAATAAATTTGTCACAGGGATAATTAGATCAGTATGATATCAGTTGAAAGAGTAAAACCGGTCCAATACGAAATTAACCGACCACATTTTGGAAACCGGTCTAATTCGAAAAATCCGGTCTAGTTCGAAAAAAAACCGACCCCATTTTTAAACCGGTCAAATACGAAAACCGCCCACACATTTTATATAAAATGAATGAAGAAATTTTAAAAGAACTCATCAAGACGAGAAAGGAGTTGAAAAGAAAATTTTAAAGTCTACAACATGGCGAAGTTGAAACAGAACTCAAGCTTGAAGAAACATTCAAGCCAATTACACGTCCGCTTAATGATTTCATTAGCAAAGCTACATCTATGAAATTTAATTTCGAGGAAAACAAAAGAGTCTAGTGATGAAAAGTATCATGAATTTGCAGAATCATTTGGTAACACTATCCCCAAAATCACAAAACAAAAATCACTCAACTTTAATAAAAAAATTGACGATACTTCCGTTGGTTTACATGAGTCTGATTTCCATTCCTTAAACAATGATACAGATCAAGATATATCTATACATCTGACCTACCTCATACATCTTTCATAAATGCACATATCGCACAAGTTGAGAATGAAAATTTACTTGATGGCAATTATGGTCCACATAAACAATCTACTAGAGAATTGAGCTGGGGGACCTTACCATTTCAATTTGATAATGAATATTTTATATTGGGAGATAAAAAATTCAAAGTAACACCAGGATTAATTTCATTGATATTTTCCAAGTCACCTCTACGATTCACTGAAGCTGATAAAGTCAATTATAAAAATATGATATTGTCAACAAATGTTTTTCGAAAAAATGATGATTCCACTAATCAAATTCGGGGATCTAGAGCATTTAATCAAAAAATTTATTGAGGAAGAAAAATCGTTTATGAGAAAAAACAAATCAAAGGGCACCTCTAATCCTATACAAGTCCTATAAATCCTATAAAAGTAATCAAACTGATGTTTTCATTATAAAGTATTTTGAAAATTCAATCAAAGAATTGCGAACGAATATTGAACAACGCATACAACATGAAAGAAATGTATTTAAGAACATGCTTAATGTTTTAACAAGTAAATTTGAAAATCTATTAGCAAAACAAGAAGTTCTCTTAAAACTACATTTTGAAAATGAATGGAAAAGTGTTATAGAAAAATTTAAGAAGATAAATGAATGATATTCAAAACAATGAGTAAGCGGGATATCTTTAACGAGATACATCAACAAACGCATAAAAACTTTAGACGGCGTCATGGTGTTATGAAAGGTGTAGATGATCTATGGCAAGCTGATTTGGTTGAAATGGGGAACCACTTTCAATCAAATAATGTATACAAATTTTTACTCACAATCATTGAAACATTTTCAAAATTTGTTTGGGCTGTCGCCATAAAAAATAAGAGTGGAAAAGAAGTAACAGCTGCAATTGAAGGAGTTTTCAAACTGGGCCGTGTACCGAAAAACTTACAGACTGATGATGGGAAAGAGTTTTTCAATTCGCAATTTCAAAGCCTGATGAAATAAGAAGGAACTAACCATTATTTAACGTATAGTGTATTGAAGGCGTCAATTGTTGAGCGTTTCAATCGAACTCTTAAAAACATTATGTGAAAGGAGTTTAGCATTAATGGTTCTTACAAGTGGATCGAATTATATAGGGAGTTGGTTGACAAACACCATAATTCAATTCATAGAAGGATCAAAATAAAACCTATTCAAGTTAACATGGCAAATGAGTACAGTCTTCTAAAGACAGTTTATAATAATGCTGATAAATAGATATTTAAAAAGCCCAAGTTCAAGATCGGTGACAATGTACGCATAAGTAAATATAAGCATGTGTTTGAGAAAGGCTGTACACCCAATTGGACTACCGAAATATTTAGAATCAGACTAGTACAAAACACACACCCAAGAACATATTTGTTAGAAGACTATCAAGGATGTGAAATTAAAGGTTCTTTTTATGAAGAGGAATTGAGAAAAACAAACTACACAAACAGCTATCTAGTAGAGCAAACTATAAGAAGGAAAGGGATTAAAGTATTAGTAAAGTGGATTGGTTTTTCGAGTGATCACAATAGTTAAATCGATAAGGATGATATTTTATAAGTTCGAATAAAAGAAACTGCAAACATAATATTTTAATCAGTTCATCTATCGAAATTAACAGCACATTATTTCCCTCCTATTGTATTATCTGTGTAATATGAATGTGCTTTAGGGAATTTTCATTCATACAACTCTATTGCAAACGTAAATGCCAGTAATAATCGATTTTATTATGATAAAAAAGTGATTTCAATTCCAACTGGAGCATATGAATTTACAGACATAGTTAACATAATAAGCGCAGAATTCACAAAAATTCACAGAAATGACATTGAGGATTTGACATCAATTTTATCTAAAAAACATGATATACACTTTGGTTCACTTTTTGGTTTTAAATCTGCAATTTATTGAAAAAATAAAAATTACTAAAGTAAATGATGTGAGAATCGACTGTAGTATTGTAAAATCATCATATATGAATAACACACCAGCACACACACACCTTACATGAATTTGCTGTTAATGTCGCACCAGGATATAAATTGATTTAAATCCCTAAATACCTTATCTATTTACCAGTGAACACTAGAGAGATAGGTTCTCTAACCATTCTAGTACTTGATCAAGACGGAGACTTGATCGATTTTCGTGGTGAAGAAATTACAATACGCTTGCACTTGAAACCTAAATAAATATGATTATTTTTAATAAAAGAGGCAATACTGATAAAAGCAGTATCAGTCAATCATTCTCAGTTAAAGAGTCAACACGCTATACAAGCACTAAGCTAACAATACAAAATAAACTATTTCTAAAGTCTATTGGTCTAAAAGTGAAGAATATTTAAAATGGATGTAATAAATATTGAAGAAAAACCATTTGGTTTTGAGAACATTACAAAGAAAGAATATTATAATTATTTATCATATTTACAATCATTTAAAAACAATGATGAGGTTAGGATATCTATTCAAAATCAGGATCTATATGTACTACCTTTCGAAAGTTATATTATTGTTGAGGGATTTATATCTGATATTACCCCTATTAAAGCAGTAGCGGGTAAACTACTAAACAATTGCGTTTCGCATCTTTCTGAGGAAATACGTTGTGAAATCAATGGCATTCAAATAGATCGAACTCGCTATGTTGGTACTACCACAACATTGAAAAATTTAGTGTCATTGAATAAAGGAGAAAGTAATATGCTTGCAAATGCTGGATGGTTTCTTAATAGACAAATGGATGCTGAATATTTCAACTTTTTTTTGCCTTTGAGAAATGTAATGGGTTTTGCTAAAGACTTTAAAAAAATGATTGTTAGTTGCAAGCATGAGTTGATTTTGATTATGAATAAGGATTTTAACAGATCATTATATAAGGCAACAGAAGAAGTAAAACAAAAACTTATTATTTCAAATATTACATGGAAAATTCCACATATTCAACTAAAACAGTTAAATTTTATAAAACACGGCAAACCTTTGAGCATTCCATTTCGTAATTGGGATTGTTATATGAACCCATTGTTAGTAGATGGTTCCAATCATATTTGGAACGTTAAACTAGCAGCATCTACAGAACGTCCACGATATGCTATTATTGCATTATTCATTCTAATTTAAGAAATTTAAAAGTATTTTTAAATTCAGAATCCTTTCCTTACGGAGATATGAACTTGAAATTTGCTCACGGACGAATTGCAACTCTCTATGATATGTATAGCAATTTCCAAGCTAGCTATTATATGAAAGAGAGTTCAGAGCCACTTCTCTCAATCTCACAATTTAAGGATGATGCACCAATTGTTGTTGTAGACCTTTCTTATCAAAATGAAATGGTTAAAACTGGTTCTATTGATATACAAATTCAAGTTGTTACTGTAGGAAATACTTCGATGGCTACTAAAGTGTATTGCGTTCTAATTCATGATTGCTTAGTTGAGTACACACCGTTGACGGGAATGGTTAGAAAAGTTCTATAAGCAGAAGCACATATTCAAAAATGAAAGAGTTTACTATATTATATTACTTTATTTGTCATGTTTATTAAATCGAAGAATTTTTAAAAATTTTGATTATAACTATGGCGACCAATCCTCGTTGAGGGGGCTTACACGTCGATTATCGTCTTCCTCATTGGTGGTGTCCAAGAAATCCAAGTCCAAAGTATCAAAAAATAAATAATTGTGGTCAAGCTCCCACTGGTTCATCCATCGGTCTATTACCATCCACTCAGTCTCCAACAATTCCAAGTCTCTGAATGGGACAAAGTTGGGTCTGGGTGGCGTCGGGATGAGATCCTCGTTGCGAGTATGCAGCTCCATTGTTGTATACAGAACACGTGAAATGTATTTAAGGTAAAACTCGTATTGAAGGAAAGTCGAACTAGGATGCACGTTTATATACATTATATCACTTGCAACATTTAGTAGAAAAACCTTGTTCTTAAAATAATTGTTGTGCATAGCTACATTCTATCTATTTTCTATGAATTTTTTTTGTTTTTTTTTTTTTGTTTTTTTTTTGTTTTTGTGGACGTGTTTTATCTTAACCCTTTCGACCCCAACTTTTTTCCTGATAAATGAAATTTTTTTTTTACTTTTTATCCATTTGTATTTATTTAGCAAGTATTTGACCAAAATTTTAGGTCGCCACGCCCATCGTGTTGGGCGCTACAGAAAGTTGCTTGTGAGCAACCTTGGGCCATAGTGGTAAACAAAAATTAGTTTTTTCCTTGGAAACATTCTACAATTATTTTTAGAAAATTAGGTATGGTATGAAATGAAACAGTTTTTATTGTTATTACAGCAAAGATGGACTTTGCATTATGGCCCAAGGTTGCCCACAAGCAACTTTACAACTCTGAAAATTACTAACCAGGGAATTGTTGGACGCAAATCAAATTCAACTTTTAGACTGTTTAGATAAATCTTTGCCTAAACACAAAACATTTACGGTTTTTAACTTTTCTTTATTATTATTAAAGTTTATCACTCACTTTAGTAACTCTTCCGAATTTCACAACAATATTTTTTGCGACATGAGTGCAGTCTATTGAAAATATTTTCTGTAAATGACTTCCAAATGTGAATTTTTTTGCACATATTTTGAGTAGACACATAAAAGTACCGTTATTATTAAGAATGAGCAGACAAAAACAAAAAGAACACTTACCGTTGGCCGTTAAACAACACAAATTGCTCACCGGCAACAGTGGGGTCGAAAGGGTTAACGATTATTTGTCACCTTTTTTTATTAAGGTTTCATGATCTTGATAATTTTCCCTAGGAGTTATGAACATGTTACTCTAGATATGTTTGGACGTGAGCCAACAAATTTCTTTAGAATGCATATTTGCATGTTTTATCTTGCTGATCTTTTGTCAACTATTTTATTACGGTTTCAACAGGTTGACAGTTTTCATTAGGAGTCCTCCATAGTCCTGAGCCGACATGTGACCTAGCATTTGAAGAAAATATCCTCCCTCACAGGGAAAACGACAAGCTGTAACGAAACCTGTTTGAAGAAATGAAGTGAAAAACTCAACCCTTAAACCTGATTGGTAGTTATTCACACAGAGAGCAAACCTAACCTAGAGCAGGTTCTGCTGTCGATCTTCTTGAATTTAGTTAGTAGTAGAGAGAGAGAGAGAGAAGTGGAAAAAGGTTGTTGATCGGTGGTGTGAGTCAATGAGAGAGACAGGAAAATGAGAGAGGGAAAAAGGTGGTTTGGAAAATGAGAGAGGGAAAAAGGTGGTTTGCATCGGTGGTGTGATGTTGATCGGTGGTGTGTGTCAATGATAAAGACGGGAAAATGAGAGAGGGAAAAAAGTGGTTTGGATCGGTGGTGTGAGTCAACGAGAGGGAGGGTAAAAATGAGAGAGGTAAATTTTCATAGGGAAAAAATGAGAGAGGGAAAAAAGGGAGAGGGAAAAAATTAGAGAGTGAAATTTTTCAGAGATGAAAAATTTTTAGCGGGAAAAAAAGGGAGGGACAATTTTTAGCGGAAAAAATGGTATTGGGACAAAAATAGGGAAATTTCCTCCATTTCCTCCGCTCACGTTGCTCACTATTTTTGCACCCCCAGAGAGATAGGTTCTCTAACCATTCTAGTACTTGATCAAGACGGAGACTTGATCGATTTTCGTGGTGAAGAAATTACAATACGCTTGCACTTGAAACCTAAATAAATATGATTATTTTTAATAAAAGAGGCAATACTGATAAAAGCAGTATCAGTCAATCAGCTAACAATACAAAATAAACTATTTCTAAAGTCTATTGGTCTAAAAGTGAAGAATATTTAAAATGGATGTAATAAATATTGAAGAAAAACCATTTGGTTTTGAGAACATTACAAAGAAAGAATATTATAATTATTTATCATATTTACAATCATTTAAAAACAATGATGAGGTTAGGATATCTATTCAAAATCAGGATCTATATGTACTACCTTTCGAAAGTTATATTATTGTTGAGGGATTTATATCTGATATTACCCCTATTAAAGCAGTAGCGGGTAAACTACTAAACAATTGCGTTTCGCATCTTTCTGAGGAAATACGTTGTGAAATCAATGGCATTCAAATAGATCGAACTCGCTATGTTGGTACTACCACAACATTGAAAAATTTAGTGTCATTGAATAAAGGAGAAAGTAATATGCTTGCAAATGCTGGATGGTTTCTTAATAGACAAATGGATGCTGAATATTTCAACTTTTTTTTGCCTTTGAGAAATGTAATGGGTTTTGCTAAAGACTTTAAAAAAATGATTGTTAGTTGCAAGCATGAGTTGATTTTGATTATGAATAAGGATTTTAACAGATCATTATATAAGGCAACAGAAGAAGTAAAACAAAAACTTATTATTTCAAATATTACATGGAAAATTCCACATATTCAACTAAAACAGTTAAATTTTATAAAACACGGCAAACCTTTGAGCATTCCATTTCGTAATTGGGATTGTTATATGAACCCATTGTTAGTAGATGGTTCCAATCATATTTGGAACGTTAAACTAGCAGCATCTACAGAACGTCCACGATATGCTATTATTGCATTATTCATTCTAATTTAAGAAATTTAAAAGTATTTTTAAATTCAGAATCCTTTCCTTACGGAGATATGAACTTGAAATTTGCTCACGGACGAATTGCAACTCTCTATGATATGTATAGCAATTTCCAAGCTAGCTATTATATGAAAGAGAGTTCAGAGCCACTTCTCTCAATCTCACAATTTAAGGATGATGCACCAATTGTTGTTGTAGACCTTTCTTATCAAAATGAAATGGTTAAAACTGGTTCTATTGATATACAAATTCAAGTTGTTACTGTAGGAAATACTTCGATGGCTACTAAAGTGTATTGCGTTCTAATTCATGATTGCTTAGTTGAGTACACACCGTTGATGGGAATGGTTAGAAAAGTTCTATAAGCAGAAGCACATATTCAAAAATGAAAGAGTTTACTATATTATATTACTTTATTTGTCATGTTTATTAAATCGAAGAATTTTTAAAAATTTTGATTATAACTATGGCGACCAATCCTCGTTGAGGGGGCTTACACGTCGATTATCGTCTTCCTCATTGGTGGTGTCCAAGAAATCCAAGTCCAAAGTATCAAAAAATAAATAATTGTGGTCAAGCTCCCACTGGTTCATCCATCGGTCTATTACCATCCACTCAGTCTCCAACAATTCCAAGTCTCTGAATGGGACAAAGTTGGGTCTGGGTGGCGTCGGGATGAGATCCTCGTTGCGAGTATGCAGCTCCATTGTTGTATACAGAACACGTGAAATGTATTTAAGGTAAAACTCGTATTGAAGGAAAGTCGAACTAGGATGCACGTTTATATACATTATATCACTTGCAACATTTAGTAGAAAAACCTTGTTCTTAAAATAATTGTTGTGCATAGCTACATTCTATCTATTTTCTATGAATTTTTTTTGTTTTTTTTTTTTTTTGTTTTTTTTTTGTTTTTGTGGACGTGTTTTATCTTAACCCTTTCGACCCCAACTTTTTTCCTGATAAATGAAATTTTTTTTTTTACTTTTTATCCATTTGTATTTATTTAGCAAGTATTTGACCAAAATTTTAGGTCGCCACGCCCATCGTGTTGGGCGCTACAGAAAGTTGCTTGTGAGCAACCTTGGGCCATAGTGGTAAACAAAAATTAGTTTTTTCCTTGGAAACATTCTACAATTATTTTTAGAAAATTAGGTATGGTATGAAATGAAACAGTTTTTATTGTTATTACAGCAAAGATGGACTTTGCATTATGGCCCAAGGTTGCCCACAAGCAACTTTACAACTTTGAAAATTACTAACCAGGGAATTGTTGGACGCAAATCAAATTCAACTTTTAGACTGTTTAGATAAATCTTTGCCTAAACACAAAACATTTACGGTTTTTAACTTTTCTTTATTATTATTAAAGTTTATCACTCACTTTAGTAACTCTTCCGAATTTCACAACAATATTTTTTGCGACATGCGTGCAGTCTATTGAAAATATTTTCTGTAAATGACTTCCAAATGTGAATTTTTTTGCACATATTTTGAGTAGACACATAAAAGTACCGTTATTATTAAGAATGAGCAGACAAAAACAAAAAGAACACTTACCGTTGGCCGTTAAACAACACAAATTGCTCACCGGCAACAGTGGGGTCGAAAGGGTTAACGATTATTTGTCACCTTTTTTTATTAAGGTTTCATGATCTTGATAATTTTCCCTAGGAGTTATGAACATGTTACTCTAGATATGTTTGGACGTGAGCCAACAAATTTCTTTAGAATGCATATTTGCATGTTTTATCTTGCTGATCTTTTGTCAACTATTTTATTACGGTTTCAACAGGTTGACAGTTTTCATTAGGAGTCCTCCATAGTCCTGAGCCGACATGTGACCTAGCATTTGAAGAAAATATCCTCCCTCACAGGGAAAACGACAAGCTGTAACGAAACCTGTTTGAAGAAATGAAGTGAAAAACTCAACCCTTAAACCTGATTGGTAGTTATTCACACAGAGAGCAAACCTAACCTAGAGCAGGTTCTGCTGTCGATCTTCTTGAATTTAGTTAGTAGTAGAGAGAGAGAGAGAGAAGTGGAAAAAGGTTGTTGATCGGTGGTGTGAGTCAATGAGAGAGACAGGAAAATGAGAGAGGGAAAAAGGTGGTTTGGAAAATGAGAGAGGGAAAAAGGTGGTTTGCATCGGTGGTGTGATGTTGATCGGTGGTGTGTGTCAATGATAAAGACGGGAAAATGAGAGAGGGAAAAAAGTGGTTTGGATCGGTGGTGTGAGTCAACGAGAGGGAGGGTAAAAATGAGAGAGGTAAATTTTCATAGGGAAAAAATGAGAGAGGGAAAAAAGGGAGAGGGAAAAAATTAGAGAGTGAAATTTTTCAGAGATGAAAAATTTTTAGCGGGAAAAAAAGGGAGGGACAATTTTTAGCGGAAAAAATGGTATTGGGACAAAAATAGGGAAATTTCCTCCATTTCCTCCGCTCACGTTGCTCACTATTTTTGCACCCCCATTTACTAACTACTCAATAGCTCTAATGGCTTCGACATGGCCCCAATAATCTGTTGTGGGCTTTGTACCGTTGCTTATAGTATTTTTAAGCCATTTACGACGGGAATAATGGTTGTTCCGGTGGGTCATTTTAATACACACTTATGAACTTAAAGTTTTATTTTACTTTTTTCCCCCATTGCGACTTTCCAAAAGCTCTAATGGCTTCGATATGGCCTCAATAATCTGTGGTGGGCTTTGTACCGTTACTTAGAGTATTTTTAAGCCATTTACGACGGTCAAAATATTACTTCCGGTGGGTTTGGCGGCTATTTTATTACAAACTTATGAACTAAAAATTTTTTTTTTACTTTCCCCCATTGCGATGAACGAAAGACTTCGACAAAGCCAAAATTAATGCACTGCCTTGTAGCGGAATTTCATTGAGGATTATTTCCACTGTAGCGCAGCACTGCAAAACGTCTGCGCCAGCCGCTTTTGAATTAAATTTTGGCACAGAGAATCCGCCATTTTGTAGTGGCTCACGTGGCGACGCTTTCTAAGATTTTGCCAATTCAAAAAATATGCGATTTTGTTGTTCTAGCAAAACACGAAATTGCCCCTCAAAAATGGTTGGTCGAGAGTTTGATCCCACTTCTGATATCGACGATATGTTGGGGTTTTGCATTTGAGTATGCTCATCCTGATTATTTCCATCCATAGTTTCACTAAAAATTGTGCAGCGAGTCTCTGTTGATCTTTCAGAGTCTGTTGTCAAATTACTCCAAATTAGAGCTCATATAATTGAAATCGAAGCTCAGAGGGTATTATTTGGTCGGAATGCCCGACTGACATTTTCTTTCTTGTTTTTAATTGTTCATTTCCTGTTTTAACGGTCTTTTAATATTTATTGGACGAATATTTTAAAGTTCTGCAAATCTAAAATACGGTTCATCATTATGTCTTACTCTTTTATAATTATTTATCGCACCTTCCGACCCTTGTTCATTATATTCTTCTCGTTCATTATTTCTTTTATTTATTCTCATTTTCTTGTCATTTGTCATTTTTAATTTGCTTTCGTCTTCTGTGTTTTTAGCATAATTTGGTGTGCATTTTATTGTTGAATGATAACGTTTGTTATATGTTTTCATTGCTTGTTGTATATTTGATTCAGTGAATAATTCTTTATTATCTATGGTAGATATAATTTCAATTAATGTGGAATGTAATCTTTCTATGTCAGCGTTTCCCGTATGTGAATTAGGCTTTGTGTAATGAAATTCTATATTTTCTTTGTTTAAATATTGTATTAAATGTTCTGATCTAATTACTATTTTCTGTGGTTTATTAAATTTAGCAAAATGTTCAATCATAATTTGCATCTTAGTACGCCAATTTCTATCAGTTATGTTATAGGCAACTGCAAATTTTGTAAGTTTGTCTATCTAAATGTAACATTTGATTTTTAGTGTCTGGTGTTTCTGTAAATTAAAATTTTGGTTTTATTGGTTTTCTATCATATTTAATTTCCTTGAATTTTTTGAAATTTGATATTAATAACTGAATATGGTCCCTTAATTTTCAAAAATAGATTTTGTCTTTTAGTAAATGGAATGTTTTATTAATGCCGCTGTGTAATGAATCTTTTGAATGGTAAATTGAAATTTGTTTATGTAATTCTTCTTCCGTAAAAATTTCTTGTGCTCTTTTTGTACATTTGAAAAAATTTAGGTTTTTGTTGTGTGAAAAAATGTTTATTATTATGCATTGTATTTTGTGATATTCTGAGTCTGATACTTCTGAAAAAATTCATACTGTTCCCTTCTCTATATTATTTTGTAATTTGATTTCAATCTCATTTTCTCTGTATCTGTTGGATTTATTTCGATTATTTTTTTACCATGTTGTATATCAATGTTATTTATTGCTGAATATGTAATTATTATTTGAGTTTTATACTTATTAACAATATCGTTTTTTATGCTTAAATGAGTTAATTCCTCTTCATCTGCTGAAAGTTGTGTAACTGTTAAATCAAAGTTTGATTCCTCTTTATTATCTGAAAAATCGAGAAATCAAATAAAAAGAACGAAGTGTAATTTCGATTATAATTACAATATCTTTGGAACTTGGTCAATCGCGGAAAGGTATTTGGTGGCGTGCGTGCGTTCTAAACGAAAGTTATTGTCGACTGACTGGCACAACAGCTGTGCAGTTGCATACAAACATACGACGACTTACATGCTAGCTTAAGTATAAGAGAACTATAATACAATGTAGGCAAATTCAATAGGTTTACTTCATCATTCTAACAACAATTTCGGGTTTCTATTATGCTAACTGAATATATAAGTATATGCTCCAACATCCCGGCCACCTTGAAGGGATCGCCTTCAAACCAATAGTAGCCTCGCCAGCTTGTGTCCTGAGCGGTTTGACATGACCATGGCAGTTTCATCGCCAGCCAACATGTTGCATCGTCCTCCTTCTGGTCAATTGCCTTCGGAAATCCGTTCCCCTGATTGCTCGTCCCCACAAAGTACGTCGCTCTGCCCACGATCAACCGAGCGGGGATGCCAGGTCGAGCAATGAAGCTGTTTAAGGTGCAAACAAAGGCTTTAGTAAACAGATCGATAATAAATTCTATGTGAACAGCCCTTGAAACAAAACATACGAGCACCGAAATATTAATTTGAATAGGGGCTCGTCCGCTAGTTCGCAACGAAACCTTTATAGGACCACAAAAATCGATCTCAACGACATAAAGGAGCCGAACAGCTGATAAGCGATCTGCCGGCAAGATACCAATTATTTGCACCACTAGCTTCGGCTTATGCCTGGAGCAATGGAAGCACTTTCGCACTAACAGAGTGCATTCTATTCGAGCATTTTCGACACAATTCAAAGTCAATCTAACTCTATACGAATTTTGCAGCTCACAAACTTTCGACTCGGTCTTGTTAAGCCAAACGAACTGTCTGAGGTCATGTCTCCAGGGTACTTTATTGGTCACCTTATGGATGACTGCAACTTGATTGGCTACAAATGTTGCTACAAATGAAGGGGAAGTATATCTCCAATGTAGTGCGATTTCTGATTCAGTCAAGAAATTCACACTCTCGATTCGATATCGGTCGAACTTATATTTAGTTGCAGACCATAACTGGGCTAACGGGTACGCTTGACACAACTCGAGTCTGGATATCGACTGTGTTTCGAATGAAGCTACCTCTGCCTTTACAGTTTTCGAATCGGCATCATTGATTCCCAACAGTTTCTTGTTTCCGCCTTCTTTAATTACATTATGATGGTTCGAAAACCATTTAGCCAATTTAAATTTTTCCGAATCCAAAATTTCGGGCACCAGACTATTTTTAATGTCTGCCGTGAGGGCATATCGGTTCAGACGAAACCTACGAATCGAAAAGCTTAGATCCCTCTGAATAGTAGGTACGACTACACTAATTTCAGGTCTCAGGACGCACTGGTGTGGATTGACGAATTGCGGTCCTGGTGAACCTATAATACCTTGGAGTGACATGTAACCAAGTTCGAGATACTTTTTTATATAACTCAAATGCATTTCTTTGAGTTTCGAACCATGGGATTCAGTCTTGAGCTGTATGCTGACCCCAAAGTGTACAATCAATAAAATCATATGCTCTGTAGAAATATTTGTGTCTGGGATAGCCTCTTTTTCCCAAAACCGATCTACACGAGCATCAAACCTAGACTCTTCTCTAGGTTGCATGATTGCGCAGCATAAAGGGCTTTTGGTAAGCAAATTCTTGCACCTCCCTGATGCTACCCAACCAAGCAATGTTTTTTGCAGTACTGGACCATTCTTAGCCAATCTAATTTTTCCAGTACATAACAAGTCGAAAAACGAGTCTGCTCCCAGTAGTAAATCTATTTGTTGGGGTTTGTGAAATTCAGGGTCAGCCAGATCAACATTTGAAGGAATCCTCTACCGATTAATGGGAAGATTGCTATCTGGCTGTCTGCTAGAAATTGAGTCTAGCACCCAAAATTCAGCGAGACCAATCTCGACTGTCCAACAGATCTAACGCTTAAACACTTGATCTTGCGCTTAAGTCGCAATTTCTGAGCTAGGTGTTCCGTCATCAGATTGACTTGAGAACCTGAGTCTAACAAGGCTCTAGCGTTCCGACTGTTACCAAATCTGTCACGAATAGAAACCACCGCAGTTGCAAGTACGACCTGATTGACATTACCTTCAATATGGTTCACCTGATCGACATTACTTGCAATATGGTTCACTTGAGCAGGATTTACAGTTACTTGAGGCGGCTTAACTGGCGCGTATTTGTGAAGGAAAGTGTTGTGAGGCTGAGAACAAACTCTACACTTCGACGCAGTGCAGTTGGACACTCTGTGCCCCAAATATAAGCAATTTATGCAAAGTTGACTCGACCTTACGAACTTAAATTTTTCGTCAACTGGCAACGCTGCGAACCCTTGGCAACTTCCAATCAAATGATTGGTTCTGCAATAATGGCACATGGGTTCTGCTTGCATTTCCACCTTAGTGCACGCAAATGAAGATTTACTGCTTCTTTCAAGCTTTATTTCAGACTTTTGTTTTAGTCTGGACTTTGAACTTTCTTCAGCCGACAAATGTCTGACCATTTCGGCAGCATGTTATAATCTAACTGCTCCTCATACTTAGATTTCGTGACGGAATCTACCTTGGACATTACTAAATGTATTAAAATTGCATTGGCGAAATCTTACTCGTTTCCAACTGACATTAACGAGTCAAAAATTGCTGAAACCGAGTCAACCATTGTGCGAATACCTACTGCCGATCGCTTGGTCATCGGCTCAATATCGAACAGCTGGGCGAGAGTGTCAAAGAATATGAGGCATTTATTGTCGTCAACTCGACTCAGGCTCTCTAATGCTTTTGGATAGTTTGCATCAGAGACCTGGTACCCTCTAATGGTACCTAAAGCCTCGTCCGATAAACAAGATATCAGATGGTTAAACTTTTCTATATTTGACAGCGAGGGATCAGAATTGACCAAGCTTTCGAATAGACTAATGAATTGTCTATATTCAGAGTGTTTACCACTGAATTTGGGCAACTGAAGGCACTGTATCTCAAATTTACTTGGAGTCACCATTTTATTAATAAGTGAACTCCTCTGACGCTCAATATCGCTTTTAACTTTTTCTAGTTTGACAAACAATTGTGTCAAACGGGCACTAAGGCAATTTACTTCATCAACAACAACGGTCTCATTTGGGTCTGATTTATGTGTCATATTGAATTTCTATAAAATTCGGTTCTAAATTAATGCACGTATGTGTATCTATACCAAAGATAATCAGCTGATTAGAGATATTTGGATACTCAAAGATAATCAGCTGATTAAAGATAATCGGCTGATTAGCAAAACTAGAGTAGAGCGATAACAACAGCTCTAGCGCAAGCGTATGTAAAGCAGCGCTGCTAACTAACAAAACAACAGCGAGATCGACTTAGCGAACGATCGAGAGTGTCTGCACAAGATAATCCACTGATTAACGATAATCGGCTGATTAAAGTTACTTAGGAGTTGGTCACAAGTTACGCGTTGGCTGGCCCTCAAAAACAAAACAACAACTCCAATACAAGTGTATGCAGGCGAGCGTTGATCGTTGGCAACAACAAACAATAGCGAAAAGCGCAAGCGAAATTAACTAATCAAGATATTCAGCTGATAGACGATAATTGGCTGATTAGAGTTAATTTGGAGTTGGCGACAAACTATAAATAGGCGTCAGCACACGAAAAGTAAAAAAACAACAAGCGAAAGCAAATACCGAAAACAACTTGCTTGCAGTTGCTCTATTTACCTATGTTTGTTGTCGCTTTAAATGTTTGTATGTAGCGCACCGTTATCTATGTGCAAGCAACAACTAAAACGAAGATCAAAAACTACCACCGTATGCACGCAGATCTTGGCGAATAGCGGAATTAGAGCAAGCGACAATTATGTATGTACATATAAATATATATATATAAACATTAGAACTTTAAAACGGTTAACGGTTTATATATATTTATGACAATTATGTATGTTTTGCTTCAATTAATTTGTTCACAAATTACATTCTTTCAGTGCCGAAACGCAATATCTTTAATGTGCAATAAATGAGGGAGCTTTTATTTTTACAATAAATATGCGGCAATTATGCTTGAATTTAAATTACATATATATGTATTTACATATGCTGCCCTATGCACTGATTCGTTTGGGCACTGTTAACTTGTCATCAGAAGAGTCGCTCATTGGCTCAATTCTGGGTATTCTCTCCAATAACTGGGACAGGGGCGGGAACCGACAGTCTTAAATCTGCAACCGTGTCCAAAGATCAAATCCAAATTGTCCAGACTTCGAAGACCAAAGCAGCAAAGAACGAAACAAAGCTCAAACGACACGCACAACCAAACCAAACCTTGAATTGTCTAAATAGACCAACTAACGCGATTGAAAGTCCCTGCTCGGGCGCCAATGAAAAATCGAGAAATCAAATATAAAGAACGAATTGTAATTTCGATTATAATTACAATATATTTGGAACTTGGTCAATCGCGGAAAGGTATTTGGTGGCGTGCGTGCGTTCTAAACGAAAGTTATTGTCGACTGACTGGCACAACAGCTGTGCAGTTGCATACAAACATACGACGACATAAATGCTAGCTTTCTCTGGAGAAAGGGAAGGGGGTGCGGCCCCCTCAATGACCGCCTTACATTCGTTTGTTTTGTAGTGTTTAAGATTTGTAGTGTTAAGTATAGTAGAGGGATAGCATTAGGGCCACTGAAGGCGCCTCAGTATTTTTGGTATTTTTTTAGTATTAAGTAATGTTTTGGATTTCCGACTAGCGCCATTGAAGGCAGTCAGTTTTATGATTAAATATTAGTTTATAAGACCAATGAAGGCCATAATCGGATTAGTTGTTGATTAATTTTATTATTATTTTTAAGTTGATTCGCGCTGCGAGCAGCGCAGTTCGTCCAATTATAATAACACTTAGTAGTAATAAACGTATTACACTGAAGCATAACCCTGAGTATTCATTGTTAACCCTAACCACTAATACTGGTAGCAAAAGAGACGAGGATACGATCCCGTCGCCGAGTGAACAATCCCGGCAGTAGTATATTAACAAAAGTAGAAAATGGACGAGGAATTTATCCTGTCGCCGCGTGAATCAATCCCGGCATCCCTGGGTCTGCCAAGAACGGTAAAACACTATATAGTAGCAAATAAAGATAATAAAGAGGAATCAAACTTTGGTTTAACAGATACACAACATTCAGCATAAAAAACGATATTGTTAATAAGTATAAAACTCAAATAATAATTACATATTCAGCAATAAATAACATTGATATACAACATGGTAAAAAAAAAATCGAAATAAATCCAGCAGATACAGAGAAAATGAGATTGAAATCAAATTACAAAATAATATAGAGAAGTACAAAAAGAGCACAAGAAATTTTTACGGAAGAAGAATTACATAAACAAATTTCACTGTACCATTCAAAAGATTCATTACACAGCGGCATTAATAAAACATTCCATTTACTAAAAGACAAAATCTATTTTTGAAAATTAAGGGACCATATTCAGTTATTAATATCAAATTTCAAAAAATTCAAGGAAATTAAATATGATCGAAAACCAATAAAACCAAAATTTTAATTTACAGAAACACCAGACACTAAAAATCAAATGTTACATTTAGATAGACAAACTTACAAAATTTGCAGTTGCCTATAACATAACTGATAGAAATTGGCGTACTAAGATGCAAATTATGATTGAACATTTTGCCAAATTTAATAAACCACAGAAAATAGTAATTAGATCAGAACATTTAATACAATATTTAAACAAAGAAAATATAGAATTTCATTACACAAAGCCTAATTCACATACGGGAAACGCTGACATAGAAAGATTACATTCCACATTAATTGAAATTATATCTACCATCTACCGTCTGTCGCGTCAACTTCCTCCAGCCCGTGCTCTTCGGGCTCCGCGCCGATCGCCTTGTCGCATCCTGATTCGGGGTCGCTGGGATCGGGGATCGGGGGACCATGGCTCCTCGTCTTCTCCACAGGCGTCTTCTGCAGCGTTGGGGCCGGCACGAACATCGTCTTCGCGCGTAGGCGCATGAACATAAACGCGTTGTCCAGCCTCTCCATGACGTTCACGCTGCTCGTGAAGACGGAGTGCAGCGGGCGCTGAGAACACTCTTTCTCCTGACGCAGCTGGTAGTACGCCCTACCCCGCAGGATATCTCGCTGCCCGTGCTGCTCTCCGCCTTGAGCTCCCTCGTCTCTAGCAGCCCCTGGATAGGGATCGGTGGCATCGCTGTCGACGTCCTCGATAACGACGCCCGGTGCCTTGTCGACGTTTTCGTCCTCCCTGCTTGTGCTGATAATTTCTTCTTCCATCTGCAACTTAAAATAATTAATAACTAATTCCCTTTTCTCCAATTTCATATAATTTCTCGCCAACTACCGATATTAATATTTAATCTACTAAGTTACTACTGTTATTCCTTTTTCATTTTCAAACTACTACTTGTTAATTTAGGAAGGGTTCGCTTAATGCTTGTATCCACGGTTTCAACTCTCCGGGTGATATCTCTCACCGCCTGGGATCATTACCTCGTCTGCGCCTTCATCCGTTTCTTACGCTCGCCTTCTCGGGCCAAACGATGCTGGGGGAGATAAAGTGTAGGTAGTAACCTGTAGGGCCCATCATATTTAGGGGCCAATTTGGCCGCGAGTCCCTCCGCAGCGTTAGACAACTAGTGTTGTCTAAACGGCACCATAGAGCCGACCGTCGGCCGCCATTCTCGTCTCCTGAGGTTGTAATACCTTCCCTGATCCTTGGACGCACGCTGAAGGCTGCTGCGAACAACGCTGCGGGGAGTCAGGGCTCTCTTCCCTGTATCAGGAACGCCGGGCTGAACCCTGTGGAATCCGCAATACTGGAGTTCACCGCCAAAGCTATTTCTGGAAGTAACTCGTCCCACGAATTCTGCTCTTCTTGCACGAACTGCGCTATCATCGTCTTCACCGTCCTGTTCGTTCGCTCCGTGGGGTTCTCCTGCGGACAGTAGGGCGCTGTATATTGCATCGTCACTCCTAACGACTCCATGTACGCTCTGAACGCCTTGCTTGCGAATTGCACACCGTTATCACAAACGAATGTTTTCGGCACGCCGAACCTAAACAAGATCCTCTCGCGAAACGCTCTTTCCAACAATTCTGCCGTCGGCCTCTTGAGGGGGACCAGTTTCACCCACTTTAAGAAGGCATCGTGGAAGACGAGCAGCATCGTGTAGCCGCTTTTCGAGCGAGGGAGGGGTCCCACTAAGTCCGCACACACCACTGCCATTGGCTCCGCCACTTGCCGCGTTAGCATCTGACCCACCAGCTTCCGCTGCTTCGTCTTGTACCTCTGGCATATTTCGCAATACTTCACGTGGCAAGCTAAGTCCCGAAACATTCCCGGGCAGTAGTACCGTTGTGCCAACCTCGAAACCATCTTCCTCACGTCTTGGTGGCCGGCCGTGGGAGTGTCATAGCACTCTTGCAGTACTCGTTGTCTTTGTCCCTTCGGGATTCCGTTCTCGTTCTCATTCTCCTCTACGTAATCCGCAAACTTCTCCGGCTCATTCCTCATCTGCTCTCTCAATCTTGACAGCCATTTGCACTGCGCCTCGACCACGACTGCCTTTTGGCACTCTTCTAATGGCTGTCGTGAAAGCGCGTCTGCTACCACGTTCAACTTACCTCGGCGATACCGAACATCGAACTGGAACTGCTGCAACTCCAATGCCCATCGAGCGATCCTGCCAGAGGGGCTTTCGATCGAATTGAACCATTTGAGGGCCAAATGGTCATTAACTACCTCGAATCGGTATCCCTCCAAGTAGCATCACAGCTTCCTGATCGCCCAGACTATCGCCAAACATTTCTTCTCGGTCGCCGTGTAGTTCGTCTCAGCTTTCAGTCGCTTCCTACTTGCGTATGCGATGACCTTCTCTTCCAAATTAATCGTCTTCGTTAGTACTGCACCGAGCCCATAGTCGCTAGCGTCAGTTTGTAGCACGAATCTTGCAGAGAAGTCGGAGCATGCAAGAACGGGGGCCGAGGTCAACATTTCTTTGAGCTCATTTAAAGCCGCCTCCTGCTTCTCAGCCCAGGCCCACTTCTGACCTTTCTTCAGAAGGGATGTCATCGGTTCCACCAATGTCGCGAAATTCGGGACGAAACGCCGGTACCAGTAAGCCATTCCCAAACATTGCTGCAACGTCTTTAGATTGTGGGGGGCGGGAAGACTTCTGATGGCCTCTACCTTATCCGGGTCGGTGCAGATGCCCTCGACACTCACCACGTGCCCAAGGTACGCCAATCTCTCCTGAAAAAAAAACATTTCTTTCGATTAAGTCTCAGATTTGTGGCGCCTATTACTACAATGTCGACTAGATAGGCAAAGGCGTGTGGCTCCATCTCGGGTACAATCACCGTGTCCAATGCCCTCTGGAATGCAGCGCCAGCCGAGTGCAGACCAAATGGCATCACCCGCCATTGGAAGAGTCCTCGCCCCAGTACGGTGAACACCGTACATACCCAGCTGTCTCCCGCCATCGGAATCTGCCAATAAACGTGCTTCAGGTCCAACGTCTATATGAAGCGTGCGTGACGCAACCTCTCCCGGATGTGGTTGATCCGGGAATTGAGTGCGCGTTGAGTTGTCGAAAGTCGATACACATACGCCACTCCCCAGTCTTCTTCTTCACCAAGACTATGAGTGCGCTATGTGGACTCCGCGACTTCACAATTGGGGGCGCTGAAGGGCGCAGTTGCTCGTTTTCCGCACCTAAACGCTCACAGCACTCCTGACTGTTTTTGCCTCGTGCGCCGCAGACTCCGCAGAATACCACACTTCTGGCGAAGTGTTCGGTCTCTGCGAAACGGTAGCATGCCCTGCGCGCATCGAATCCCGAACTCGCGTCCAGCTTCATCACTGGAGGCCCAGTTCGCCAAACGCACCCGCTCTTCCGTAGAGTGAAAGCCATCCAAGCCGAACTCGCGCATCATTGCCACTAACTCCTCTTTGCGCCGGGAGTGTACCCATCTCACGCCCACCCCGGGGTTTTTCGACTCACCTGGCTCCATATTGTCTTATGTTTTGTCTCGACTGCGGGTTGTTTCTCTCTTTTTCGATTTTTATTTTTCACAGAAAAAAAATTAAAAAAAAAAAAATTAATTTTATCTATTTATTTGTTTTTTTTCAATCACTTTTGTCCCACTGTCTGCATGACTGTCTGTCTCTCAGTGCATCTTTCGCGTGCGTTTTATTGGCCTCTGGCCCACTGTGCACTTGTTCTACTCTGTTCTACTTTTGTGTCTTGCTTTTTCTGGCACGTTTCGCCTACCCGTGGCTCACTGTGCACTCAGTTTCTGGTAACTGCGCATTTCGCTCACTTTTCACTGGCCTGTGGCCCACAGTGCACACATGTGCACTCTTCCTCTTCACTCTTGCGCAGCGGCACTGCAGCTGTAAGTGTGTGTCAGCGCTCGCCGTTACGTTTTGTCGCGATGCTCACCCGCGCGTTTGAATGTGTGTGTGTTGAGCGCGTGCCGCTACGAATTCGTCGCGCCGTTTACCGCGCGCGTTTGTATGCATGTGCAAGCTTCGCTTGCTGAGGAGTCGATCGCTCCCGTTCCAACGACGAATTTGCTTGGGCACACTTGCGCGTTTTTACGCCGTAGTTGTGCCACGCCCCTTGTATCTGCAACGTGCCTGCTCGGGCGCCACTTGTAAGGATGGTTCTTTGCCGGGGTACAGATCCCAGTCTGCCCAGGGCTCGAACCAACAAGAAAATTTGTTGTCTGCTGAGACGCTGTGCTAAGGGGGAGGAAACATGTTAAGTTGGGTTAGGGACGAACACGATAGACATACATGCAATACTACGCCCGCGCCACTGCGGCGGGGTAAGTCTGCAAGATCGGGAGCAGCACGGGTGTGACCGCGTGCGTGCTTCGAGCGTTCTTGGCAGACCTAGGGATGCTGGGACTGATTCACATGGCGACGGGATCGTATCCTCGTTTTTTTTGCTGCATTGGTTAGTGTTATACTGCCGGGATTGCGCACGCGGCTCGCGGGATCGGATACTCGTCTCTTTTGCTACCAGTATTAGTGGTTAGGGTTAACAATGAATACTTAGGGTTAGTAGTGGTACGCGCCAACTTGCGACGTCCACTCTTGTGCGCTGCCGATCTCAAAGTGATTTGTCGCTTTACGCGTGGTTAACTGCGCTGCTCGAAGGGTCGCATGTTTGCGATTATTCCCCAACGAGCGCGGGCGACAATCGAATAATTACAAATCGAATCAAGTTACAATTAATCAACAACTAATCTGATTATGGCCTTCATTGGCCTTAAAAACTACTATTTAATCATAATTCTGACTGCCTTCAATGGTTCTAGCCGAAAATCCAAAACATTACTTAATACTAAAAAAATAAAAAAAGGTACTGAGAGCGCCTTCAGTGGCCCTAATAATATTTTCTTTTTGTTTTTTAATAATAATAATAATTTTATTTTTTTGTAAAATTATTATTTTTTTAAATTTCGTTATATTTACTTATATACTAGCTTCGCTTGCGTTAGAGATTGTG
Organism: Drosophila tripunctata; assembly: GCA_035047385.1. Classification (NCBI taxonomy): domain Eukaryota; kingdom Metazoa; phylum Arthropoda; class Insecta; order Diptera; family Drosophilidae; genus Drosophila; species Drosophila tripunctata. The sequence continues at coordinate 111,990 of JAWNPS010000007.1, forward strand.
AAAATTACAATGGATAGCCAATATTGCAAATTATATTCCTAATTTTTTTAATTTTTTTTTTATTTTGAGGTTTTTCTAATAGGAATATTTCACAACTGACAACGCATAGAAAGTCCTGATCAATACAACAATTATATTATTATTAATTTATAATTGCTCAATGCTTAGTGTTATTTATTTAAATGTCAGACTATGATCAGTCGACATATTTAAAAATTAAAGTTACAATATAAAAATAATTTAAAAGTTTAAAAAATTATTTTAAATTAGAATTAAATTTAAATTTAAACTGGGGAAAAGAAAATATAAATTAAAATTTAAGGCCCAACATATTTGTTGAAATAATGATTGGGGAAAACCCAGAAAAAATCCTAATCAGACTGGTAGATTAGTTATTTTTATTAGTTTGTTAAGTTAGTTAAGTGTGTTAAAATGGAAGAAGTTACGAGTAATTCTAGTAGGTACATTGATGTTAAGTCTGTTCAATAAACTAACAGAGTCAATATGACCCTGAAGTAAATTATACAAGAATATAACACCAAGCATAGTTCTACGGTAAGTAAGAGAGGGAAGATTTAGTAATAGCAGTCTGCTTGAATAAGATGGCAACTGTATATCTAAATTCCAGCTCAGGCCCCGAAGAGCAAAAATTAAAAATTGTTTTTGGACTGATACCAAACGAGCACGGTGAGATTCGTATTGAGGCGACCAAATACATGAACCGTACTCAAGAATGGGACGAACGAGAGATGTGTATAGAAGGCGAGTAATGTATGGAACATCAAATTCTCTGGACCATCGCTTAATAAACCCAAGAACTCCCATAGCCTTATTAGCCGTAATTTCAACTTGTATACCTAGATCATTAACAACGTTAGTAGTGCTGTTTAGACATTCCAAAACAGTGCTATTGAGAAAATACTGTGCGTAAAGGCGCTGTGATCTGTAGAAGGACATAACTTTATATTTAGAATTATTAAAATTTAAGAGATTCATTTGACAACAAGAAGAAAATGCGACAAGATCATTTTGCAGAAAGCGGTGAGAGTGAGCATCGTTATACGGTAAACAAAACTTGACGTCATCAGCATTCATAAGACTGTGTGACTGAGATATTATTAATGGAAGATCGTTTTTAAATAAAGTGAAGATCAATGGGCCAAGATGACTACCTTGTGGTACCTCAAATGTTACGTTAATAGGTTTCGAAGGACTATTTTTAAAAATAACACGTTGTGTTCTATTAGTAAGGTAGTTCGAAATCCAAAAAAGAAGGTTATTTGGAAAACCATAAAGGTGAAGCTTGTTGATGAGTAGAGAATGAATTACAAAGTCGAAGGCTTTACTAAAATCCGTATATTTAACGTCAGTTTGCATCCATCAATTATAAGTGAAGTAAACTCAAAGAAGTTAGTGGTTGTTGATCTAGATTTTACAAAGCCATAATAAGTTGGGGAAATGACTGAGCAACAAAAGGACTGAAGATGAGAAGTAATTATTTTTTTAAAATAATTTTCGAATTGCCAATAGCTTTTTTATATAGTAGGATAATAATTGAATCTTTCCATACAAGTGGGAAAGATGAAGAATTAATTAATAGATTAAATAAAATAAGCAATGGCTTACATATGGACTCAGCACAATATTTTAGAACAGAGCCAGCCACACCGTCTGGATCAGGCGAATGAATGGGCTTAACCAATTTAAGATCTCGAAGAAGAGAGATCTCAGTAAAAATGATCTAAATACAATTAGATCTCAATAAACTATAAGGGTAGTTTTGATTGGTGCTAAAATAAATAATTGAATATGTACATTGAAAAACTCAGCAAATAAATTGGCTATTGAAAGATTAGTGTTCGCTTGAGTAATATTGAAGCTAATAGAAGATGGCAGTTCAGCAGATTTCCGTTTGGAATTGACAAATTTGTAGAACTGTTTAGAATCTTCAGAAAAAAACATCTTGCAACGGTTTAAATATGCCTTATAACGTTGCGCGGTAAGCGTTGAAAAGTTAGAGCGACAGAAATCAAGAGGATTTTCCGATTTCTTAAATTTTTTGAGTTGCTTAGATTTCAAGTTTTTTAATTAAGAAAGTTCTCTAGAAAACCATGGTGGCCTGATAGAGCAGGTTGTGGATACTAAAGAGACGCAGACGTCAATTAATAGTATTATAAAAAAAAGCAATTGCACTATCCAAATCGGAACACAAGAATAGCTGTGACCAATCAGCACAGGAGAGGAGGTAATTTAATTGGTTGAAATTAGTTTTTTTAAAGCAGCGGATTTTCAAATTTTTGTCAGGTGTTTTCCTTACCGCTTTAGAAAAAAACACAAATTCTTCGGGCAATACTTTTGGATCAATCTTGGATACAAAACAGTTGGAAGGGACCAACACAAATACCAGGTCAAGAGTTCTGTTGGTGCTATTGCAAACAGAATTGATTTGTCCAAATGATAGTTTTGACAGACCATCTATAAACTCATTGGAGGTGTCGGGTATAAGCGAAAGTGAGTCATTGACAACAAACCATTTAATATAGGGAATGTTAAAGTCCCCAAGGACAATGAAGAAGTCGTTATCTGATGCTAATTCGACTATCGACTTGATGGCGATCAAATGACTGTTATATACGTCAATATCAGACTGAGCAGGTATGTAAGAACATGATATATAGAGGGAAAACTTATTCAGAACGAGTTTAACGCCAATAAATTCAATGTCGGGATTATTGGAGGCCAGAATGAGTTCCGAAGTTAAGCCAGAGTCTACGGCTACCAGAACACCACCTCCACGAGAAATGCGATCGCATCTATATATGTTATATTTAGAGGAAAGAACAGAAGAGTCTGATATAGAGGGATTAAGCCAGGTTTCTGTAAAACAGACAACATCAAAATCAATCGAATGACTGTCAAGAAATAATTTGTTTAGCTTAGTATTAAGACCATTTACATTTTGGTAACTAATGGAGAGAGTTAAATCTAGTTTTTTGATAAACTACTTGGGGACGACACTGAAATAGTAGTACCTTCACCAACGATCGGAGTCCGATCTTTTTTTCTCATAGTACTACTACCGTTGTACTGCGATACATAAATATGTTCGGGCCAGAAACTTATTTGACAAATTAAGTCAAAAGACTTCTCCAAACTTGATATCTTGAATGACGATATTTCCCTAGGGTATTTAAAATTAAATTTTTCTACTTGTATATCAGTATCTTGTATTTTGTTTTCGATGTAAACCTTAACATCATACGAAGACTGATCATTACAAAGCCTAGAGAGAAAAACTTGATTTTTAGGTTTGGGAAGCGGAACAGCCTGTAGTGGCTTAGGTACACGAGGAGGAACAGTAGTCAAAGCATTGGCTATCTGCACCGCCGGCGTGACAAGAATACCATCTCTTTTGGAAGAGATGGGCGAAATATTAACTAGATTCAGAGAACTAGAATCGTTTCCAGGAGTAGCAGAGCAGTTTAACTCCGATGTAAGAGTTGTCAAAGATTTAAGAATGGCTTTTGACGTACTTGGCTGCGGGCTAGGATCAAAGGGGACAGTAGGAGGGTTCTCGCTATGGCGCACAGCAGAGCTGGACTTTTTGCGTTTCGGTGGCTCATTTAATAGAGCCGAATTGCCAGACAAAGTTTCCATGTCCGAAAAAATATTGTTTGCCTTACTAAAAAGTTTAGTAAGGTCTTTAAAGGACTCTCTGGTGCGCTCCATAAACCTGCGGACATGCACCTCTATGTCACCATAAGTGTCACATCGTCAACTCAGACTATTATTCTAGTCAAGACAGTCCTTAATCTTCACGGTCAAGCCCGCACGTTTTAAATGAAATGTACGACAGCAGAAGAAACAGGAATAATAATCCTGTTTAGCGTCATTAACTTGGCACGCTTTTGCAAAGCAGACAATGTTCGACATTATAGGGCATGAGTTAGTCTGTACAACGGATTTAAGTGAAAATACCAGAGAGAGTAAAACAACGTTATTCCAACAACAACTTAGCTGTAATTCAACTGCCGCTCAATGCAAAAGCAGAAGCGAGAGAAGTTGCGTTGTGTTGAGAGCAAAAATACAAAATACGGGAGAGCCGATTATCGGTAAAGCGCAAATTACACAAACAAATTGCAATTCCGAGTTAATATAGCACAGAGAAAATTAATTGACGGAGCACAAAAAAATATGTCTTCACACCAAGAGAGTTAGTGAGTTAATGCTATCCCTATACTATACTTAACAGTATTTTAAACATTTTTTTCAAAGAGCAATTTTATGTTCTTCAAGTGTGGTGGAAAATATTAAAATATCATCAAGATATACTACACAATTTTTTTTTTATATAATCTCTCAATATTTCATTCATTAAACGTTGGAATGTGGCTGGAGCATAATTGGTGTTATAAAAGCTGTTTTTATACCCTTGCACCCTTATTGTAACGTTTTAAAGGAGGCGTTTCCGACCCCATAAAGTAAATATATTCTTGATCAGCATCAACAGCCCAGTCGATATAGCCATGTCCGTCTGTCCGTCTGTCTGTCCGTATGTTTCTATGCGAACTAGTCTCTCAGTTTTAAAGCTATCTTGGTGAAATTTAGTACACATGCGTATTCTCCCTGCAGGCAGGTTGTATGTTAAAATCGGCCAGATCGAATCACTATATCATATAGCTTCCATAGGAACAATCAGTTGAAAAAACAATTTTTTATTGACAATCTTAACCAAATTTACTGAGTACGCGTTTAGCTCCAAATCCCACGAGCAAACCAAATTTCATCCCGATCGGACTACTATATCATGTAGGTTCTATAGGAAAAATCGGCTGGAAATGCTTAGTACTAATACGTTTAGTGTCTTTTGAGTAATCATAACCAAATTTTCTCAGTACGCGTTTAGTCCCAAAACCCATATGCAAACCAAGTTTCATATCGATCGGACTACTATATCATATAGCTGCCACAGGAACAATCGGCTGAAAATGCACGATATTTTCTGTCTATTGACCGATTTTATTCAAATTCACTCACTAAGCTTTTATTATAAAATTCCATGTGCAAACCAAACCAAACCAAACTTTTGGCTTTGTCTGTTAAAGTTTTGATTTTTTTTTACCATTTGGATGTTTTGTTGTCTATTTCATCTTTGATTGTCATTATTTTGCTGATATTGATCATTATTTTTATTATTGTTGTCGTAAGAATTTCTATTGTATTTTTGTTCATTGTATTGTTTCTTATTGTTGTTTGAATAATAATCATTATCTTTTTTAAATTTCCAAAATTTAGACCAACAAAATTAGAAAGTTCATTTTTTACATCTGTTAATGTTGTTTTATTCATTAGAGCAATTGCCATTGAACCATATGCTACTTCTTTAGATATTCACTTAAGTTGTTAGGTAACAGTTGTTCCTATTTTATTATCTAAGTCATTTAAACTGGATACTCTTAAATTGTAATTTGAATTTACTGTAAGTGTTTTTATTTTGGGGGTCAGAATTCGACTGCCACATAAGTGGTTATTGATTTCCAAGCAAAGCTCGGATGGCGTCTTATTATTTGAATTATGTTTACTTAAAGCAGCTGCAGATAGCTGTTTTTATTATGCAGCTGAAGCTGAATTATGTTTATGTTTATTTTCTGAGTGAAGCTGCCGAATTTGTATATGTTTATTTTCTGTCCAATTGTTAATTGCTGTCCACTTTTCTTGTAACTCTGCGGCTAATTGATAGATTAGGTTTTGACCCCCGTCAGGTTGGTCACCGTTGCGCACAGGCAGGGCATTTAGCGTGAGAGTGCCCTAATGCCCGGGTGTTGTTTTGTTGCCAATGCGGAAAGATTGGGGTAAGTGGCCACGCTCACAGCCGAAAAGAAAAAGAGCAGAAGGTGCAGGCACGGATCAGGTTGGCCGATGGTTTCTCGCTAGAGGTAGAAAAGGCACTGGACGTGATGGTTGTCTTTGCAGGAAAGGCCGCCAAGATGACCATGCTCGTCATGCCGACCATGTTGGACCATATGATCCTAGGAATGGATTTTCTGGCTGCGATGGATAGTATAGTTTGTTGTGGCCCAGCGAAGATGAGAATGATTGCGGGGGTACTTGATCAATGATCTAACTTGCCCAGCAGAGCCTCTGTATTTGTTTTGTGTGTTTGTTTTTGTCTTTACTTGTGGTGTCCAATTTTATATTTGTATATTTTCTATGTAACCTTGATAACAACAAAGCAGTCTCGCCGTTTTTGCACAAATTTTTGTATGGCTCGTATGAAGACATGGCCGTGACAGGTATATGATATTAAAGTCAGCTTTGAATGCAATTTGGTTCGGGTATATAAAATGCCATTATTTGCATACTTTGTGAATTTGGTAGAAATTGGCCAAAAAAATAATATTTATCACCCAATCGTTCCTATAGGGAATATATATATGTCGAAGGGACAGTTATGTCTGGATTCTTTACACCTTGAGCACTGTGCCCCGTTCCCTTCGTTGGTTCCATAGTAAGTATGTTTTTCTTAAAGCAGCGTCTGTGCCCTTCGAATATTTCTGTACAACTAGCGACTGACTTATTTATTCTTTCATTCTTATAATTCGACACATACAATATTCTTACAAATTTAGCAATTCATGTTGATATGCCTTGCTCAAGTATTTCTTCTCATTTCTTAAAATCAATTTTTAAGTAATCTTTACAACTAAATTGGTAGTCAAATCATACAGATGAATGTCCAAAAAGCACATCACGTCTACGTATGTTTCTCGAAGAGGCATTTGATCATGACGTTACACATTTATGCGTTTGTTTCAACGTCTGTTACCTTCACTGGTACCGTCTCTTGCGTGTGTTTTAACGCTGTCGTCTGTACCTTCACTGGTACCAATTGCGTCTGTTTCAACGCTGTCGCCTGTACCTTCACTAGTACCAATTGCGTCTGTTTCAACGCCATCACTCATCTTATCCTCATCCATCTCCGCAGAAACTGTCTCGACTGGTAACGCTCTTAAACATTCATGAGTATACCTATGGGTTCTTTTGCTTATTAATGACTTTAAATAATATCGGTCTTCTTCAAGTAATTCTGTTATAACGAATGGACCCTTAAATTTGGGATCTAGTTTGGTCTGATTTCTCTCTTCACACTTGAGCAGAACATGATCACCCACTTTATGCCTTACTACGTTTTCTTTGCCTTTACTTTCTATATTAACTTTTGCTTGTGCTCTTAGACTTTGTAAATTATCATATTTTTCATCCACAATGTTCGATAGCATCCCTAATGGTCTTACATCTTTCCCAATTAAAAGCTGTATAACGGACTAAACGGACTAAACTTAGTGACCCGTTTGGCTGTGCAATTTATTGCTAACTGAACTTCTTTTAACGACTCTTGCCACGAACGTTGGCCCGTTTCTACCGCTGTTAGAAAACTTTTAAGAGTACTCATTACACGCTCGACCTGTCCATTTTCTCGACTAGCTCCTGTGGCAATTAAATGCAACTCAATAATATGTGCAGAGCAAAATTCCTTAAACGCAGATCCCGCAAAGCATCGTCCCTGATCTGCTATGATACGGGATGAAACGCCAAACAAGGAAATAATCGCCTTCACTGGTACTTTACAATTGGCTGCATCTATCTTCAGTGTATGGTGTAAATAAACGTACTTCGTAAACGCATCTATGAGGATATGAGGATATGATATACTCTTTTTGGTCGTTCTTGTTTCTTAATTTCCCGGTGATGTCTACATGCACCGTATGCCAGGGTATTTCGATTTCAGGAATCGGAGGCATTTCTTGTTGAATTTTCCCAGATTGCGGTTTGGATAGTTTGCACGTGATGCAATTGTTAACGAACTTTTGTACGTATTTTGTCATACCTTCAAGCCAGTAAAAGCTATACACTTTATGGAGGGTCTTTTCTCAACCAAGGTGCATTATAGTCTCGTGAATGTGGTTAATGACAGCCCATCTATAAGACTTTGGAACTATAGGTAACCAACGAGTTCTACCGTTCCTTTGATCTTTACGATACAGCAAGCCTACTCTCAACTCACACGTACTGGCGACCAGAGAACGCCAAGGGTACACCCTAACAATAAGTGTATCCGAATCATTTGTGCGTTTACGACACTTAGAGTGTGATCGGTACTCTAAAATAAGGGTTGTTGCCATGTACTGATATTTTCGAACATGCAAATACGCACAATCGCAAATCGGTATCGTGCTCATTTTCAGCATGTATACATGAGTTAAGACCGAGCAAAATGCTAAAGCAAAAGGAATGAGCAAAATTGAGAGCACAAAACTTAAGACAGACAATATGTGAGAGACATGTGTGTTGTTGTGATCATACTTGTATGTATGTATGTATGTGTTAAATATTCATATGTACTTATATAATAAATTTTAATGTTTACAACAAAGGCTTTATGTATTTTATATGTATTTGAGATCATTCATACAGTTTAAGGAATAGATTATTCAGTCGTTAATAGTTTTCCTTTTGAATCAATTTTAATCTAAGACTAGCATGTTCGTAAAAATAAAAGTAAATGCAGTCTTCAGTGACTAATATTAATATAACAAATGCTTATAATTATTAAAAGCTCATGCATAAGAGTAGAAGACACTCGACATCATATCTGTAAAACAAGAGTGTTTCGCTTTGAAACCCACCGGAGCATCCATTATTCCCGTCTGAAATGGCTTACAAATACCCTAAGTAACGGTACAAAGCCCACCACAGATTATAGTGGCCATATCGAAGCCAATAGAGCTATAGGAAAGTCGCAAGGGGCGGGGAAAAGTAAAAAAAAAAATGTATGTTCATTAGTGTGTATTAAAATGGCCGCTAAACCCACCGGAACATCCATTATTCCATCCACAGATTATTGGGGTCATATCAAAGCGATTAGAGCTATTTGAAAGTCGCAACAGTGGCCGTTGGGGGGAGTAAAAAAAATTTTTTTGTTCATTAGTGTGTACTAAAATGGCCGCCAAACCCACCGGAACATTCATTATTCCCGTCTGAAATGACTTAATGAATACCCTAGGTTAGGTTAGGTTAGGCTGCACGGACCGCTCAGCCAATAATGGCCGAGTTCACTCGGAGGCCATGGGGCCCATTGTGGTGTCCTTCTACTGTTGGTGTAGATTAGGGATGGGGGGGAATATAGGTGCTGGGTGGGGCGTTTGTTGGGATTTAAAGGGAATGAAACGACGTATCTTTAGTTCCTGTGGCTGTTCCCAGTTAGCCGGAACCAACCTGTGGAATCAAGAAAGAGCACCAGATCTTCTAGTCGCGTGTTAGCGAGGCTGTCCAAGTCTTCGTAGAAGGGTACCCCGAGGAATCGGGATCTTCTTCTACTGAGTGCAGAACAGCAGCACAAGAGGTGTTGGATGCTTTCTTCCTCCTCCTCATCGCAGCAGCTGCGACAGATGTCCTGTGACGGTACACCGTACCTATGGGCATGCCGCCGATGGGGCAGTGTCCCGTAAGGACTCCTATCAGCATCCTTATCCTACTCTTTTTAAAGTGTTGGAGTTGAGATGTTCGCTTCTGGTTATAGGATGGCCATAGCGCTTTCGATACCAGACAGCCCAAGAGGCCATCCAGCGTGTATTTGCCATAATTCTAGCACTGCCCCCTAGATGTGAGAGGATGTGCTGAAAGGGTCTGGGTATATCGCTTATTGCAGAATTAGCCGGTAGCGCCGATCCTTCTCTAGCGCACTCGTCGGCCATTTCGTTGCCTATCACACCTGTGTGACCTGGTACTTAAACGAGCCTAACAGAGTGCTGGTGGAGTTGGTTTAGCGAACAAGTTTACTTCTGGTGGTGTTGAAGGACAGACCCTTGGTAGCTGCCTGGCATAAACAGATATGTTCCTTGAGAAATCTCTCAAGGTGGATATTAGTTTTGCCGACTGCCAGACAGCGTAGATTTCTGCCTGAAACACACTACACCAGTCCGGGAGACGGAATGAAAGTTGTGTGGGTGGTTCCTGTGAGTAGACCCCAGCCCCCGTACCTTCAACTGTCTTGGATCCGTCTGTGTAGATTGATAGTTCGTTTCTCCTTAGCGGAGTTTCGAGCTGCCACTCTTTCTTATCGGGAATGACGGTATTGAAAACGTCATCCCATCTGTATTCTTCTTCACATCGGTCACATTCCCCTGGCATAACAGTTCCTCCAAAAGATTTTAGAATACTGCCATGTCCTGTAGCACTAGGCTTGAGAAGTCCTAGTTCGAAATGTCAGGAAAATTTCGATCGGTTTCAGATCAAGGATAACATCGAAGGCTGCCTGGGGAGTGGATGGTGTGCATCGTGTCACGCCCAGGCAAGCCATCCTTTGCACTTTATGAAGATTGCTTAAATGGGATTTGGTCAGAGCCGCTTTCCACCAGACCAATGATCCGTAGGTTAGGATGGGTCTAACTACAGCCGTGTATAGCCAATGGATTGTGTACGGCTGTAGTCCCCACCTTTTTACAAAGGTCTTCTTACAGATGAAAAAAGCTTGGAGTGCTTTTTTCATCCTCTCTTCTGAGTTTCTTTTCCAGGAGAGCTTTGAATCGAGTATTACACCCGTGTAGAACTGGGCTGAGCGACTTCGGCTTGGTTCAAGCTATGACTTGCATTCAAAAAGATGAATGTGCGCTACTAGCATTTAAATGTTGAACTTCTTGTGCGCACTGTGAATTATTATTTTCTGCTTAAGCTAAACTTTGAGCAAGGTTTCTAGTAGTAACTCTACCTACTACTTGGGCAGGAGGAGGTACTCTGTCTTGATTTCGGTTTGGTGAGCAATTGCCTAACACTAACTTCATCTTTTGTGTCTCTATTGGTCTTGCAAATACAAGAGACAGTATTTGTTGTCAAACAAGTTTCCACACAGTTTTTGTGAAACACATGCTTGCACTCTAATAAAAAGCAAGGATGTGTATCGTCCATTTCTGTCGCAAGTGTGCGCATTTGCTATCTGAGTTGCCTCCAGATGAGGACTTTGGGGGACTATTAATTAATTAATGTAAACTTTCCTGTTTTGACAATTAGGAAAAGTAAAAGAGAAATCGATAATTACTTTCTATAACCTTAAACAATCCGATATAAAATGGTCTATTGAAACTAAACTAGAGGGCGAAATTGATTGGTTATTAGATTTTTACAATAGCATACTATTCGGCAAGGGAACGCTCATGTAGCATATCTCCGAGTTTCAGACAATAGCAATTTACAATAAATACTAACAACTGAATAACAATTCTCCTACTAGTGTTGCATAATGGCTGTCACCACATTTATAAATTTAAAATTATAATTCTAATTCAGGGATAATCAGTATTTATTATCACAATCTCCCGGGGGGTGTTTTTAACAACTAACAGAAAAGTAAAGATGTCAAAATTAGTAACACTGAAAGCTTAACACTTCTAATACTTTCTGTGCTTCTAACACTTCTCTGTCCCACGTTGGGCGCCGATAACTATGTAATAGTCGCTTAGTTCTCTGTTATACTTACGCGCTTCAAGACTTATGTAGTATTTCTAGTGACCCTCGATGGGCACGAAAAACTATGTAGTAGACTGTTCACGAGAACGGCTGATATTAAAGTCTTTGCTAGCTGGTAAAACTTTAAGCAGACTTAAGATTAAAGTACAAAGAGGTTACGTATTGAGATCTATATGGAAAAAGAAACAATGGCGGTCGGAATCCTCTGGAGCCTTTAGCTCTTTCGGCGGTGGGGTGGGTTTTGCCATTCTTTGACCAAAGCTACTATAGTTAAATTTTTTTTTAGGACTCGTACTGAAACTACACATTTAATCGATTCAAAAAAAACCGATTAAAAGAACTAAAACTCAAGTAATAAACTATTAACAATATTGATGAATTTAATCGGACCGATGTTGTCTGACTAACAAAATTCTACTCAAACATTTTCATTTTCATTTGGACTTAACAAATTTATTCACTTTTACAAAAAGTATTTCTTTCTTTTGCAACATTATACATTTACGAAATGCTTATAAGCGTTTTAAATTTGAAATCCATTTTAGTTTTTAGTTCATTTATAAAATTTGTGAAACTAATATTTTACGCGTGAATTTATAAATTTACAGGGTATTTACTTGACTCATCAGGTTTTTTGACCATGTATTTATAAAGCATTTAAGTATAATTTCAACAACGAGAGAAATATTAGACAATTTGAATTGTGTTGCATTTTAAATTGTTGTTGATAAAATTTATAATTTACAAAAATATGTGTTGATCTTAATTTTTCATTAACAAAATAATTAATTCATTTATTTTTTTTTTTCTACAATTATAATTTTTTTGTTCTATTTTGTATATATATATAAAAATTTTTTTTATTTTTTTTTATATATTTTTTTTTAATACATATATATTTATATATATATATTTTTTGCTTTTATTAATTTGTTTCAAATTAATTTGATTTAAATTTTTTCTTTTTTGATTTGCATTATGTTTGAAATTTATATTTTATTGTATGTTCAAAAATGCGATCACCAAAACCTACAAATGCTGAGTGCAATAGCACAGGCACTGCAAGATTGGATCTGCTTTTGGGTGGTTACTCACTCTGTCACTCAATCCGCGATGAAAGGCCTTCCAGTATGGTGGTGAACTTGCTGTTATGGGGGGTGCAAACAATATTTATGGCATGGCTTTTTATAAATTGCAATAACTTTTTCTTTTTCTTTAGTAACATTGGAAATAAATGAATCATTACTTTAATGTAATTACAAAATTTAAAAATTACTTTAATTTGACACTTTTAAACAACAACTTTGTTTGCCCTGCACTTAATTGCCAATTATTATTTTTTTCAATGGACTGATAGGAATTTTTGGGCAATCTTAATTGCACTCTTTTATTTGCCGAGGCGGCACTACGGGATACAAATCCAAAACAGATTATTGCTGTTTGCTGATCGGCCGCCTGTGGCAGACGCTGTCTTGGCCAAGCTTGACTTGAAGCGATGCTCAAGAGAAAATGCAACGGGTGATAACCTATACGATGTAATAGAATTAGGTAATGTCAACCAAGTGGAAATGTTTCTTACCAAAAGAATGGTCGATATCGGCTTATTAAAAAGCTTTCCCTGCTTAAGTTTATGTGGGCAAATTAAAGCGCGTATTTGTCGCAATGATTTTCTGTTCCTCCAATATGCAGAAATCTGCACTGTGGCGAGGTTATGTATGGATGCAATAAATGCAATTTGGCAATACTTTTGACAAGTGTCAATTAGTTGCACGGCATGCCGCGGCATGATAGGACTCTGGACCCAGCCTTAGATAGACACTGCATTGCCTCGAAAAGCAGGTGACATTGTCCGGTCTTCCGGGACGATGCAATGTCCATTGCCCAGCCGGCACCCTCTTGGAGGGTTCAGTTAGAGGATTTTAGCCAGCCTAATGAATACTCTAAGTAACGGTACAAAGCCCCCACAGATTATTGGGACCATATCAAAGGCAATGGAGCTTTTGGAAAGTCGCAAGTTAAAATAAAAAAAAAATATTTTTTGTTCATAAGTGTGTATTAAAAAGGCCGCCAAACCGACCGGAAAATCCATTATTCCCGCCGAAAGTGACTTAATGAATACCCTAAATAACGGTACAAGGGCCTCCACAGATTATTGGGGCCATATCAAAACCAGTAGAGCTACAAGAAAGTCGCAAGGGGGGATAAAGAAAAAAAAATTTTTTAGTTCATGGCCGCCAAACCCACCGGAACATCCATAATTCCCGCCGGAAATGAATTAATAAATACCCCAAGTAACGGTAAAAAGCCCACCACAGATTATGGGGCCAATATCAAAGACATTAGAGCTATTGGAAAGTCGCAGGGGCAGAAAAAAAGAAAAAAAAAATTTAGTTCATACGTGTGTATTAAAATGGCAAAGCAAAAAAAAAAATTTTAGTTCATAAGTGTGTATTAAAATGGCCTACAAACCCACCGGAACATCCATTATTCCCGTCTGAAATGACCTAATAAATATTTAAAGTAACTGTAAAAAGCCCACCACAGATTATTGGAGCCATATTAAAGCCATTAGAGCTATTACAAAGTCGCAGGGGCGGGAAAAAAAGTAAAAAAAAATTTTAGTTCATAAGTGTGTATTAAAATGGCCTTCAAACCCACCTTAACATCCATTATTCCCGTCAGAAAAGACTTATTGAATACCCTAAGTAACTGTACGAAGCCCGTCACAGATTATTGGGGCCATATCAAAATCAATAGAGCCACTGGAAAGTCGCAAGTGGGAAAAAAAGCAAAAAAAAATTTAGTTTATAAGTGTGTATTAAAATGGCCTCCAATCCCACCGAAACATCCAAAATTCCCGCCGTAAATGACTAAATGAATACCCTTAGTAACGGTACAAGGTCCTTCAGAGATTATTGAGGCCATTTCAAAGTCAGTGGAGCTTTTGGAAAGACGCATTTGCAGATTGAATTTTGTACTAAAATCGTATTGAGTGAATTTGGTTCAGATTGCTTAACAGACACTAAACATTTTAGTACTAAGCATTTTCAGCCAATTGTTGCTATGGCAGCTATATGATAAAGTAGTCCGATCGGAATGCAACTTGGTTTGCGCATGGGATTTTATAATAAAAGCGTTGTGAGTGAATTTGATAAAAATCAGTCAATAGACAGAAAACATCGAGAATTTTTTTAGCCGATTGTTCCCATGGCAGCTATATGATATAGTAGTCCGATCGATATGAAACTAATTTGGCAAATGGGATTTGGTACTAAACGCGTACTGAGTGAATTTGGTTCAGATTGCCTAAAAGACACTAAACATATTAGTACTAAGCATTTCCAGCCGATTGTTTATATGGCAGCTATACGAAGTAGTAGTCCAATCGGAATGAAATTTGGTCTGCACTGGTACTGGCTCAGATTGTTAAAAAAAAATTTTTTTTTTTCAACCGATTGTTCCTATGGAAGCTTCATGATATAGTGATCCGAGCTGGCCGATTTTAACATATAAACTGCCTGCAGAGAGAACACGCATATGTACTAAATTTCATCAAGATAGTTTTTAAACTGAGAGACTAGATCGCATAGAAACAACCGCTGGACAGACAGACGGACATGGCTATATCGACTGGGCTGTTGACGCTGAACAAGAATATATATACTTTATGGCGTCGGAAACGCCTCCCTCAATGCGTTACAAACATCGTGACAAAACCAATATAAAAAAAAAAAAAAAAAAAATTTCAGTTCATAAGTGTTAAGTTAAGTTAAAATGTCCGTCACACCCACCGGAACATCTACCATTCCCGCCGGAAATTACGAAATGCCTATATTAAGTAACAGTGCAAGGCCCACCAAGGTTTATTGAGCCATATCAAAGCCAGTAGAGCTATTGAATGGACGCAAGCGGGGAATAAAACGTAATAAAAAAAATTTTAAATCATAAGAGTCAATTAAACTGTCCGCCAAACTCACCGGAACATCCATTATTCCCGCCGGAAATGACCTAATGAATACCTTAAGTAACGGAACAAGGCCCACCACAGATTATTAAGGCCATATTAAAACTAAGAGAGCTGCTGGAAAGTCGCAAGGTGGGGAAAATAATAAAGTAAAAACGAAATTCTTAGTTCATAAGTGTTAATTAAAATTTCCGCCAAGCCCACCGGAACATCCATTATTCCCGCCAGAAATGGCTTAATGAATACCCAAAATAACGGTACAAGGCCCATCATAGATTATTGGGGTCATATTAACGCCATTAGAGCTATTGAAAAGTCGCAAAAGGGTGGAAAAAAGTAAAAAAAAAAAATTAGTTCTTAAATGTGTATTAAAATGGCCGCCAAACCCACGGGAGTATCTATCTATCAGATTATCAAAAACAATTTTTTTTTCAACCGCTTGTTTCTATGGGAGGTATATAATATAGTGATCCGATCTGGCCGATTTTAACATATGAACTGCCTGCAGAGAGAATACGCATGTGTACTAAATTTCATCAAGATACTTTTAAACTGAGAAACTAGTTCGCATAGCAACAGACGGACTGACAGACGGACATGGCTATATCGACTGGGCTGCTGATGCTGATCAATAATATATATACTTTATGGGGTCGGAAACGCCTCCTTCAATGCGTTACAAACATCGTGACAAAAACAATATACCCTCTGCGAGGATTTAAAAAAATTTTAGTTCATAAGTGTGCATTAAAATTGCCGCCATACCGACCGAAACATTCCCGACGGAAATGACGAAATGACTATAATCAGTAACAGTACAAGGCTCACCATAGATTATTGAGCCATTCCAAGGCCAGTAGAGCTATTGAATGGACGCAAGCGGGGAATAAAACGTAATAAAAAAAATTTTAAATCATAGGTGTCAATTAAACTGTCCGCCAAACTCACCGGAGCATCCATTATTCCCGTCGTAAATGTGTATTAAAATGGCCGCTAAACCCGGAAATGACTTAGTGAATACCCTAAGTGACGGCACAAAGCCCAACACAGATTATTGGGGCCATATAAAAACCATTAGATATATTGGAAAGAAGCAAGATGGGGAAAAGTAAAAAAAAATAATTTTAGTTTATAAATGTGTATTGAAATGGCCGCTAAACCCACCGGAACATCCATTATGCCCGTCGGAAATTAATGAATACCCTAAGTAACGGTACAAAGCACACCACAGATTATTTGAGCCATATCAAAACCATTTAAGTGACTGGAAAGTCGCAAGGAGGGGAAAAAGTAAAAAAAAATTTTAATCCTTAAGTGTGTATTAAAATGGCCTTCAAACCCACCTTAACATCCATTATTCCCGTCAGAAAAGACTTATTTAATACCCTAAGTAATGGTACAAAGCCCACCACCGATTATTGGGGCCATTGCAAAGCCATAAGTGCTATTAGAAAGTCGTAAGGGCGGGGAAAAAGTATACAAAAAAAAATGTAGTTCAAAAGTGTGTATTAAAATGGCCGCCAAACACACCGGAACATCCATTATTCCAGTTGGAAATGACTTAATGAATACCCTAAATAAAAGTATAAAGCACACCACAGATTATTGGGGCATATTAAAGCCATTAGATCTATTGAAAAGCCGCAAGGGGGCGAAAAGTTAAAAACAAAAATTTGAGTTCATAAGTGTGTATTTAAATTACCGCCAAAGCCATTGGAACATCCATTATTCCCGTCGGAAATGATTTAATGTATACCCTAAGTTCCGGTACAAAACCCACCACAGCCATATCAAAGCCTGTAGAGCTACTCGAAAGTCGCAAGGGGGGAAAAATCTTAATAAAAACAAGAAAGAATTGAAGATTGAATACCCTTGCAGTGTAATATGTAATATGACAACACTTGTTTAGATTTGGGTGTCCAGATTCAGAATGAATCTGTCTTTGTTTATTTCGAATTAGCTTAGCCTAAAGTACATAAAGAGTTTTGAGTTATGTCGCTCAAAGCAACGGCATGAAGATGAATATATATATATTTATGTGTATTTTTTTTTTATGTAAATTGTCATTAATGGTTGATCAGACTGTCGGATTCAGCAGCAGCCTAATCCGTTTATCGATATAACTATCGGCACAGCATGAACTAGATGAGCAGGCTTGTCGTGTACTGAACTAGATGAGCGGCTTGTCGTGAACTGGTTCCAGCTGTGATTGCATACACATACACATACATATACACTAGTATATTTTTCCCGCGTTTTTGCATTGTACATAACTTTAGTTGTTGATCTGGCGAAGCTAATTGTTAAAAGCCACAGCCGCATATTGTGAAGCCAATCTAGCCAAAATAAACGTTGTTGTTGAAATCCAAGTTGTATTCATTCTTGGTAAATAGTACCCGCGTACAATTGTCAAAAAATATTGGCAATTCAACACAGACCACTAAATGAATTATTTCAAAAATTATTTTTAAATTTTTAGCCCAGTGCAGCTCCTTCCAAACAGGCACGCAGGTGTTGAAACTTTTCAAGCTTACTCAGATCTTCATCGTTACCAACCACAGTGGTGAACATAGCGTAGAAATCCGGCCAATCCTCATAGCAGCCACTGAACTTGGGCAGCTGCAGCTCAGGCAAGCGCGATCTCCGAAAATGCAGCTGAGATGCGCTGAAGTGATGATCAGTCATCAGTCGAAAGTCGATCTGGCATCACTCTCTAGCTCATGCAAATCCAGCTTCTCCAGGTTGGACTGGGAGTTTTCGAAATCCGTCTTCATACCTTCGACAGCTTCCAGGCGGACGAGAAGGTCAGTTTCATCAAAGGTACTCAGTTCCTCATCCAAGAATGAGTTTAGCGCTGCTAGCTGACGCTTAACTCCAGCTGCCTTTGCCCTGTGAAAATCAAGATCATTTGGTAGCAAGGGAACTCGTACACCATTATGCACTTCAAACACTGTGTCGTTCATGTTTGTTGTAGGGGTCAATAGGCTGATATATTGGCGCTAAGATGTCATGAACTTGCGCCAAAACTATAAACTGTACTTATGCACAGTAAGAGTTCGATTTACGGCGAAACGAGGCACAGCAAACAGACCGATTGCCGTTGCGTTAGTACCGTACGCTTGTGATTTGTGCGCGGCGGCTTTGTGTTACCGAAATTGTGCTTTGCACCGATTTATGCAGAAGCAGCTTGGATATTATTTAGGTTTCGACTAAACAATATCGCGATATGAGATTATTACTCCGATTTGCAATAACCTGCACTAGCAAAGGCGTCACTCAGCGCGAATTTTAAATGTACATATATGTGTGCGTATTGCTGAAACCGTTATGTTAACACAGCAATTTAAAGCGAACAAGACGAGCGAATTTAGTAAAAAAGAAGTGAATATCACGTCGGGGTCACCAATGTTTCGAGGAGATACTGTTTTGCATCCCCTTCGTTCATTTACATTTAATTAAAAGCAAACAAACCAATTAATTTCGCGTATTCTTATTTTAGTTTTTATTCGCTCTGTTTCTGCTTGCGCACAGCTTGAACAACATATAAAAAGTGTACGCAAGTATAATGAATCGAATAGAATATCGATGAATCAATACGATCATCGTATTATCAGCTGATGGCCAAATAACATCGATTAGATTTAAGATTAGTGTTGATTAATGACTGTTCTGCTGCGAACAATTGTCTTAAACTTTATCAATAATGATCGTTGTTGCGGCTTAGGTTATATTTTTTTTTTGTTTTCTAGATTTTGTCTAGATCGTTAACTTTGCTCAAATATTTTTTACGCAAACACATGTTATGTAATTTATAAAGTTTAAAAATTACGTTTGCGATAAATATAACAATAATTATTATTAATAAAGTATTAGTTAGACCTAAATCTACAGTACTGGATTCCACTTTATTGATTACATTAGCGGTGGAATCCACTGTTTTTGAATCGACAAGAGGCATTTTGTAATATGTCAATTTCTCCAAAAATCTTATATTACCTATGTCATCTGTTTTAGTAATTTGATTGTTCATTCGGCTTAAAAGAAATTTTTTTTTATTTTTTCTTGCTTTTAATATATTTCAATTTAAATATTTTTATATACATATATATGCATATGTCATATATTCTTATATTGTATGTGTTTCCTATTTTGATCAATAGTGGTCCCCTATCTAATGTTTCGTATGGCTTTACGGGCCATACTCTATTACAAGCAACGCAATTATCGCTCAGTATTACCAATTTTTTTTTACAGTTATATAAATTTAATCATATGTATGTAAGAAGGCATAGGATATTCATGAGGAGTACCCTAAATGTAGCAGCAGTATATACCAACAATAATCGATAGCAGCAGCGTTAGAATTATCGATACCAGTAGCCAACAGTAGTATCGATAAGAAGTAAGCATCATTCGTCAGTACGCAGCGATAGAGGACAAGCGTAATTGAAGAGGTGAACAGCAGCAGCAGATCGGGTAGTCGTCAGACATTAAGTGGCGATATCCATAAGGAATATAAACGTGTCAGCCGTGTAACGTGTTATATCAACCGTTTTACCTTTTTGTATTAATTAATTTTATCACTTTTGTAAACGACCCGTACTTTATTAATATTTAAATAAACCGAGGTTTTTACCTAAACCTCATTCTTACATGTATTTCTAAACGAGGTGTGGTCGCTGTAGCGCTGTCGATCCTTGTAGATCCCTTGGGAGGTACTAGTCTTCTCATAGGCTATTGGGGCGCCGGTGCTGCAGCTGCAGTGCGGCGACTCTAATGGTCCAGGGCAGTCCGTTGGGCATTGTTTCTCCGGTTTTGTTTTTAGTTCTTTCTTATGTGGCACTGGTTTATATAATTTGGAGTTTATTAATGTTATATTTTTTTAAGTGTTTTTATTTGTACAGGTTGAGCTTTTGTATTTTTGCTGAATCGACTCGATATTGTCGTTTTCAGCCTGTACTTATTTGCCTGTTTCCAAACTAATTGTTTAGCTGGGGACAAATAGCAGTTTTAGGAGTGTGGCTTTTCTTTCTTTAAGCCGTTTTTGAACTCCACTGCGCCTACTTCTAGGCATTGCCCATTACCTCTACTTACTGTCGGTGAACGATTCCGTCCTTTTGCTTCAACGGGAGCCGCTTCGTCCAGTGATATTTCGTTCATTGGGGAACGTTACTTTTTCTCATGCCTTTTACTGCCTTACAGTCTTCGTGAACATGTCACGCTCGCCATGTAATATGTAATATAAAAACACTTGCTTAGATTTGGATGTCCAGATTCTGAATGAATCTGTCTTGGTTTATTTCGAATTAGCTTAGCCTAAAGCACATAAAGAGTTTTGAGTTCTGTCGCTCAAAGCAGCGGCAGAACGGGAGTATATAGCATGCCATATGTATTTTTGTTTATATTGGTATATGTACATGCAGAAGGCATATACATTGGAATGCGCTAAGTACCGAACGGCCGAACTGCAAACGCTGCAGATTTTATGCTACAGGCCAGTTCACACATAAGTGGCTGATCATGTTACGGCATTTGGCGGCAGTTATGTTATGTAAGCATGTCGACAAAGTGTGACTATGTATGTGCGCTTGATACTCTTTATTTGAGTTTGAGTATGTGACCACCTTACATATTGTATACACTACAATACGGTATGCATATACTTATCTGGCATGTAACATGCTACAGCAGAACCCTGTACGAATTTACGGTACACAGTGTTTAACTTTGATCTTAAAAAATCGTTGGGACTAATTATAAAACATTGCACCTATATTAATAAGTTAATAATAATAATAATAATAAGTTAATAATAATAATAGTAGGTACTTAATGCTTGTTGCGTAAATTTTGTGGCGATTGCTTAAAGGACAAGTATTATCAGCCGATTGTTCCTATGGCAGCTACACGATAAAGTAATCTGAAGGGAATGAATTTGGATAAAATTTCTCAAAAGAGAAAAAACATTTCAGTAATAAGCATTTCCAACCGATTGTTCCTATGGCAGCTACATGATATAGTAGTCCGATCGATATGAAACTTATTTTGCACATGGGCTTTTGTACTAAACGCGTAGTGAGTGAATTTGGTTCAGATTGCTCAAAAGACACTGAATATATTAGTACTAAGCATTTCCAGCCGATTGTTCCTATGGCAGCCGTAAAGTCAGTGTATATTAAAATCAAAACCAATAGAGCCACTGGAAAGCCGCAAGTGGGAAAAAAAAAGTAAAAAAAAATAATCTTAGTTTATAAGTGTTTATTAAAATGGCCGACAAAACCCACCGCAACATCCATTATTCCCGTCGGAAATAACTTAATGAATACCCTAAGTAACGGTACAAAGTTCACCACTGATTATTGGGCCATATCAAAGCCATTAGAGCTATTGGAAAGTCGAAAAGGGTGGGAAAAGGTAAAAAAAAAATTTTAGTTCATAAGTGTGTAATAAAATGGCCGCTGTAATAGGTTTGTCCAATAACAAACACTTGTTTGGTTTTGAATGTCCAGATTCAGAATGAATCTTTCTTGGTTTATTTTGAATTAGCTTAGCCTAAAGTACATAAAGAGTTTTGAGTTATGTCGCTCAAAGCAGCGGCAGAACGGGAGAATATAGCATGCCATATGTATTTGTGTAGATATTGGTATATGTACATGCAGAAGGCATATACATTGGAATGCGCTAAGTACCGAATGGCCGAACTGCAAACGCTGCAGATTTCATGCTACAGGCCAGTCTACACATAAGTATCTGATCATGTTACGGCATTTGGCGGAGGTTATGTTATGTAAACATGTGCGCTTGATACTCTATCTTTGAGTTTGAGCATATGACCATCTTACATATTGTATACATTATAATGCGGTGGCATATGCTTATCTGGCATGTAACATGCTACCCCTCCCTTTTTAAAGAAATAACGTAATAGTATTATGTAGTTATTAGTATTATATTGTTTAACTATTAACAATTATGTTTAATTTATATAGTGTGTCATATATATATATATATATATATTTTTTAATGTGAATTTGAAATGAAGATGCATATATAAGTATATTTTTTTTTATATAAATTGTCATAAATGGTTGATCAGACCATTAAATGAATTATTTCGAAAATTATTTTTAAATTTTTAGGCTCTTCTTATGAACTTTCTGTTTTTTATTCTTACTATCTTTAATTGTTATATTATCTTTATTATCTATATCTTTGACCTTAAATGGTCCTATATATGAAGAATCCAATCTATGTCCAGCTTCATTTTTTAACAAAACTTTATTTCCGATTTCTATGCTTACATCTGACATATTTTTGTCATAAAGTTTTTTATTTCTAGCTTTACTATTCTCTAGTGCTATTCTTGCTCTTTTATATGCTATTTCTAATCTAAACTTAATTTTTTTATCGTAATCCTCTTCATTATATAATGGTTCTATTCTAGTTGTTTTATTAAAATCTATGAACTGTCTTGGAAATCTTCCAAATACTAATTCGTATGGACAATAGCCGTGTGTTACCGAGAGTGTTGTGTTGAAACAATATGTAAAGTATTTTATCCAAACATCACAATCGGTTTTGTCTGTTGATATGTAAGAACGAACGTATTCATTAAATGTTCTACGACTTCGTTCTACTGTACCTAAAGTTTGATGATGATGTGCAGTAGACGTTATGTTGTCTATCTTTAAATATTTGCACAAATCATTTATTACTGAATTTTTATATTTTGTTCCCATGTCGGTATTGAACGTCTTCATTGGGCCGTACTTCAGAATAAAGTTTTCAAATATAGCTTTGGCAACGGTTGTTGCACTTTTGTTTGAAATTGGAATGGTTACCAAATACTTAGTTAGATCGCATATCAGCGTAACTGCATATTCATTGCCATTCTCTGAGAGTGGTAGTAAACCTAAAGTATCAACTATCACCCTATCAAAAGCTATAATTGGTGTTTCAGTTTGACATTTTTTGACATTTTTGACATTTACGTACGTACTCTTTGATATGACGAGTCATGTTATTCCAGTAGTAATGTCTTTTTATTTTAGCTAGCGTTCTTGTAATGACATTATGACCTCCTTGAATTGGATCGTCATTAAATTTGGACAGTATCGCTTCTTGATCTTTTTCTTTATTTATTAGGGTCACCGGCTTGAGTAGCGCTACTCTTAAAATATTCAATATTTTATTGCCCATACTTTTGAAAGATTCAATTGAAACTAATTTAAAGATCTTTTTGCTCGGTGCCACTTTGAGTTGGCTAATCTTAAGAAGAACTGACCTAAGTCAACATTTCCATTGGTGTACAGATCACTAACATCAATTCTTGCTATAATTTTTCTTTCATGTTTCAAAAAAACATATCTGATTTTTTATTAGCAAGGCCACTACTTTTCGTACTTCGTCATTACAAATGACTTCATAAACGTTGGGCTTAGAAGCGTTGTCAAGTGTTTGCATTGGCAGATCTTCTTGAACATTCCCTGCGCAGGATTTTTTCTGTCTATACCGTTGACTGGTAGTGACTTTCAGGACTTTATTGCTTAAGTCTTTTAGGTCGGATATTGTAATCCGAGAAAGGGCGTCTGCCACAAAATTGTCTTTTCCCTTGAGATATTCTACTGTGAAGTCATATTCTTCTAGATGTAGTCTCATTCTAGTTAGTTTTGAACTTAGGTTTGTCATGGAAAACAAATAAGTTAATGGTCTGTGATCTGTCTTTATTGAAAAATGTTTGCCATAAATTTATGGTCTGAAATGTGTAATTACCCAGTGGATAGCTGCTAGCTCTTGTTCTGTTGTTGATGTGTTGCTTTCACCTTTGGTGAATTGCAAAATGCAATGAATCTTCTAACGCTATTCGCGTCAGTAGGGACTGGATATTTTTCGATGACGTCATATTTTTTATCATCAGGCAATATGCCTTGACCGGTACACTTGTGACCTAGAAAGGTCAGTTGGTGCATGAAGAAATTGCATTTTTCTGGATGTAATTTGAGGTTGTGTTTCCTACATAGATCAAAAACGTTTGTTAAGTTTTTAATCATGTGCTTTTCGGAACAACCGATGATTATTAAGTCATCCATATATGAAGGCTTAAGTCCAGAAAAGGCTATTGTCATCATTCTTTGAAAAGAATTTGGCGCTATTTTAAGACTATAAGGTAGTCTTGTGAATTAGTACGAACCATTGCTCGCTGAAAACATCGAAACATACATTATTCCCGTCGGAAATGACTTAATGAATACCCTAAGTAACGGTACAGAGTTCACCACAGATTATTGGGGCCATATCAAAGCCTTTAGAGCTATTGGAAATTCGGTTGGGGGTGGGGAGGGGTGTTTTTAGGATTGTAAAAGTAACAAAAAAAACAAAAAAGAATTGTTATGTTTGGCACGCCAAATATTGATTACCCTTGCAGAACCCTGTTTGAATTTTCGGTACCCAGTGCCTAACTTTGATTTTAAAAATTCGTTTGCGATTAATTATAAAATATAGATCCTATATTAATTAGTTGTCGGATCAAAATAAAATTTGGTTTTCTCATAATAGTAGGAACTTAATGTTTGTTGCGTAAATTTTGTGGCGATTGCTTAAAGGACACTAAACTTGTTCTTACCAAGTTATATCAGCCGATTGATCTTATGGCAGCTGGGGTTTTGTAATAAAAGCTTTGTGAGTGAATTTGAATAAAATCGGTGAATAAACAGAAAATATCGAGCATTTTCAGCCTGTAATGGACGCTATTGCTTTTATTTTTTCTATGTATAATATTTAATTTTTTCATTTGCACTAAAAGTTTGCACTTTTAAGTACAATGCACCCTTACATACATATATATATGTTGCATCCTTTTAGGAGTTAATGTAAGTCGAGCTTAATTAGTGTTGCCAAGTACAAATTAGTCGATCAGCTGTTGCAAAAGCTCTTTGAGCTTCCAGAACTATTCACCACTAGTAAAAAACAAGAGTAAAACTGGAATTGTTGCATATAAAAACGCACACGAGGCTGGACAAATTCTCTTTTTCTCCCCGTGCAACTAATTGACACTTGTCAAAAGTATTGCCAAATTGCATTTATTGCAATCACACATAACATCGGCAGAGTGCAGATTTCTGCACATCCGAGGAACAGCAAATCATTGCTGGAGAAAACGCTTGAGTTGCCCACATATACTTAAGCTAGGAAAGCTTTAATATAAGCCGTATTTTGACAATACTTTTGGTAAGCAATATTTCCACTTGGTTGGCAGTGTCTAATTTTCTTAAATTGCATAGGTTAACCCCGGTTGCATATTTCTTGAGCATCTCTTCTAGTCAAGCTTGGGTAAGACAGCGTCTGCCACAGGCGGCAGATCAGCAAACAGCAAAGATCTGTTTTGGATTTATATCCAATAGTGCCGCCTGGGCAAATATAAGTGTGCAATTAAGATTGCCCAAAATTTCCGATCAGTCCACATCAGCTGGATGCGGAAGCCGCCGTTTAATCAACTCTGCGTTAAATTTGTTGCCGAAACTCATCGTATGATTAATGCAGAAAATCACCGTAGGATTGTTGCAGAAAATCGCCGTAGGAATCATCAATTCCAACCACAAAATCATTTTTAGTGAAAGTGATAAATTAGTGAAAAATATTATTTGGCAATGCAGAACCTAATTGTGTGCAGGGCATTTTGAGTTGTTGTTGCAAAAGTGTTAAATTAAAGTAAATTCTAAATTTTGTGATTAAATTAAAGTAATGATTCATTTATTTCCAATGTTAGAAAAGAAAAAAGTTTTGAATATTGTAATTGTATAATTTGAAAAGTCATGCCATTAATATTATTTTGCACCCTTTGTCGGATTCAGCAGCCGCCTAATCCGTTTATCGATATAACTATCTATCGTGTACTGAACTAGATCAGCGGCTTGTCGTGAACTGTTTCCAGCTGTGATTGCATACACATACACATACATATACACTAGCATATTTTTTCCCGCGTTTTTGCATTGTACATAATTTTAGTTGTTGATCTGGCGAAGCTAATTGTTAAAAGCCACAGCCGCATATTGTGAAGCCAATCTAGCCAAAATAAACGTTGTTGTTGAAATCCAAGTTGTATTCATTCTTGGTAAATAGTACCCGCGTACAATTGTCAAAAAATATTGGCAATTCAACATTTGGAGGCCCCGACGAGATTGGCTAAATAACATTCAATTGTGCAGTGAAGTTCTGTGTTCGCTGAAAACAAATCAAGTGCATAATCATACATACATATGTGCGTGTGTGTGTTGCAAAGCAACAATTTCATAGTGTCATATTGTGTGTCATATTGGGAAAGGCACCGCAATCAGACTCTCGCTCGTTGTTGTTGTTGTCATTCTCAGCTTTCTTATATACATACGCTTGTACATAAGCGGCTGTGCGGTTACTGACTTTTGTCGTTGCTTTCATTTCTTTCGCCGTTACATTGTTGCCAAGCGCCATCATGGCAAACACAGACGTTGATAGTGCGCGAATTGCAGACAGGGTGACCTTTTTCAAACGCAAAGTGTCTGCATTGTTTGAACGCGCTAAAAATCTCGAAAGTGATTTATCAACAAACAAGCTTAATGATCTAGACCCTGTCGAGCTAGAAGTGCATTTATTACGTATTGAGCAAACTAAATCTACCTTTAACGGCGCGCAAAATTCGTTAGAAGAACTCGACTTCGACGAAATTGGCAGCAAAGTGCGCGATGACTTTGACGATTTAATGGCTAAGCTCGAGGCTCGTGTGCGCGTAATTATTCAAAAACATCAGTCAAGTGCCCCGCCACATTCGACATTTGGGCGCTATGATGACACTCTTAATCAAACCGTGATAGTGGCAAATAGATCGCGTTTGCCCGAGCTCAAGCTGCCTACATTCTCCGATGGCTATACGGAATATGCCAATTTCTACGCAATGTTTGAGTCTGTCGTTGACAAGGATCCCGAATTGACCAACATCGAGAAGCTGCAGCATCTTCGCTCATGTCTGTCTGGCCCTGCGTTGGATGCGGTTAGATCGTTGGATTTTATCGGTGCCAATTATCGTGTGGCTCTCGATATTCTTAATAAACGCTTTAGTAACAAACGTATTGTTTTCCAGGCACACATAAAGGAGATTCTTGGGCTCAAGAGGGTAGACAACGAGTCGGCGTCACATCTTCGGCAATTCTCTGACAAGGTTAACTCTCATATGCGTGCGTTAAAGACATTGGGCAATTCGGAGCAGATTTCAGGATGTTTTATTGTGCAAACACTCCTTCAGAAATTGGACGTGAAAACCCGAAATAAGTGGGATGACGCTTGCTCCTCGGACAAGGTGCCGACAGCTGATGAGTTCTTTGAGTTTCTGGAAAGGCGATGCCAGAAGCTGGACAGCATACAATATTCGGCGTCAGCAAATTCTCATATGGGCAAGTCTAACCAAAATGCTAACCCAAGAAAGGCCTTTGTGGCCGAGACTAGCCAAGGTGGATGTGGTTTCTGTGATGAACGCGGCCACGGAATCTATTCATGCAGTAGATTTGCAAATTTGTCTCCATCTCTGCGCCATAAGGAGGTAAAAAAACTGGCTCTATGTTTCAACTGCCTAAAGAAAGGGCATCAAACTCGTTCATGTAGCAGCAGTCATTGTCGCACCTGTGGAGGAAAGCATCACAGCCTGTTGCATTTTGCTACCTCTTCTGATTCTCAGGCAGTAGGACCAGCAAGCACATCGTCTGCCGCCAGTATTCCCCCGTCGACTACAGCTCACTCTGCCACCTCTCTTGCTGCCCAAGGTCTTCAGTCTGGTGTCGTGCTTTTGGCCACCGCGGTGGTCATGGTGAGAAATAGCGTTGGCTCTTTGGTTCCCTGCAGAGCGTTACTGGACTCTGGTTCTCAGCTGCACATGGTAACTTCTCGTTTCGCACAGAGGCTGCATTTAAAGAAAACCAGATCTTCGGCCGTCGTCACGGGTCTCGGAGACACGAGCGTTTCTACTGACGGATCAGTTGTAAAAATTCAGATGAAGTCGTCCACGTCAGAGTATTCAGCCACATTTGACGCCCTTGTGGCCCCAACTATTACCGACAGTCAGCCTAGCTTCGCAATCGACACGTCGGATTGGAAGATTCCCTCCAACATTACACTGGCTGATCCAGCGTTCAACAAGCCACAGCGAGTGGATCTTTTAATTGGAGCGAGCCTTTTCTATGAGCTGCTATCTGTTGGGCAAATCATGCTGTTGCCCGGATTGCCGCTGCTTCAAAAGACGCGCCTTGGCTGGGTCGTAACTGGAGGTTTTGAGAAGCATCGTAGCACTTCGTTGTTGTCTACTGGCAGCGCTCATATCAGCGAGGCTGCTCAGCTGGACTTCAGGTTGGATGACTTGGTTCGACGTTTTTGGGAAATTGAGAGTTTGGAAGAGCCCATGGTAAAGGCCAGCAAGGAAGAATTGGAATGCGAGCAGCACTTTGTAAAAAACTTTTCTCGTCTGCCGTCTGGCGAATATATGGTTCGGTTGCCTTTGAAGCCCAGTGCAGAGCTTCTAGGTGACTCCTATGACCAGGCATATCGTCGTTTCCTCAGCATTGAACGTAAATTGGGCCGTCATGCGCATCTAAAGGAGCAGTATTCAGCTTTCATCAAGGAGTTTCTGGATCTGAACCACATGTCGCAAGTTGCTCCTGAGTCCATAGATTGCTGCAAGTATTTTCTTCCTCACCATTGCGTCTTGAAGGAGGACAGCACCACAACAAAGTTGCGTGTGGTGTTTGATGGCTCTGCGTCGACCGATTCAGGATACTCTCTTAACGACGTGTTGATGGCCGGCCCAATCATACAGCCAAAGCTGCTTCATATTTTGATTCGTTTTCGCACATATCCTGTAGCGCTAACAGCTGACATTTGTAAGATGTACCGCTG
This sequence comes from Drosophila tripunctata, assembly GCA_035047385.1. Taxonomy (NCBI): domain Eukaryota; kingdom Metazoa; phylum Arthropoda; class Insecta; order Diptera; family Drosophilidae; genus Drosophila; species Drosophila tripunctata. Next base: position 141,394 of record JAWNPS010000007.1, read on the forward strand.
TGTTCGAGTTGCCATGCCTGATAGCTTGTATCAATGCATTCTGTGGAGAGATTCGCCTGCGGAGGGCATAAAGGTATTCAAATTGGATACTGTGACTTATGGAACCAAATCAGCATCATTTCAATCAGTACGCGCAATGCACCAGTTGGCCATTGATGAGCGTGATGCTTATCCAATTGGTTCAAAGGCCCTACAACAGGAGTTCTATGTTGACGATTTTATCTCCGGAGCAAACTCAGTGGCAGAAGCCAGGCAAAAGATGGATCAGACTTGCGCTATATTGGCCCGTGGCCAGTTCAAGCTTCGCAAATGGTGTTCGAGTCACGAGAAGGTCCTAGATGGAGTAGCTGCTGAAAACAGAGAACAGTTTTTGAAGTTCGACGATGGCAGCGATGTCACCAAAGCCCTTGGCCTTGTATGGGACCCTGCAGTTGATACGCTGTTGTTTTCTTTGTCTGTTTTAGACTCTATCGTGAAGCCGTCGAGACGCTCAGTTCTGTCTATTGTTGCCCGATTTTATGACCCGCTTGGACTATTAGGCCCAGTCATAACTAAAGCAAAGATTTTTCTTCAGCAGCTCTGCAAGGATCAACTGACTTGGGATGAAAGTTTGCCTGTAGCACGTGACACGGCATGGAAGAAGTTATGCAGTTGTTTCCAGAACATTCCACACGTCTCGTTTCCCAGAGTCGTGCTCATCGCAGATGCTGAGGTGGAGATTCATGGATTTTGCGATGCCAGTTTGGAGGCTTATGGTGCTTGCGTCTATGTGGTCACCAGAGGTCAGACTGTCACAAGTAGACTCCTGTGCTCCAAGTCGCGAGTTGCGCCTTTGAAGACGTTGTCCGTTCCGAAGTTGGAACTTTGTGGAGCGAAACTATTGGCAAGTCTGATGTATGAAATCAATCGTACCGGAATTTTCTTCAGCCAGTTTTATTGCTGGTGCGATTCTTCAGTAGTTCTATCCTGGATTAGAGATGAGCCTTTCAAATTTAATGTTTTCGTTGCGAACAGAGTGTCTGCAATACAGGAGTTGACCCTTGGCATGCAATGGCATCATGTTCCAACCGATAGGAATCCAGCTGACATCCTTTCTAGGGGCGCACTTCCAGAAGTGTTGGCACAATCCGATCTCTGGTTCCATGGCCCGCCTTATCTTGTGGATGGTCGTCCAAGCTGGCCCGCGTCTTGCATTCCCGAAAAGCCTACAATTGAGTTGAGGAAGAGCGCACTCATCGTGACATCTCCACATGCAGACCTCACTCTTGGATGTAAGCACTCAAATTCGTTTGGATCCATGCAGCGCACATTTGGCTATGTCTACAAATTTATCAAGCGAATAAGGAATCCTGTATTAACTGTCTTAGATGTTCATCATGGCACTCGCATTCTTCTGCGTCTTGTGCAAATGACGAACCTTTGGGACGACATGAAAGAGATCCGGTCTCACGGGAATGTGAGAAGGTCAAGCTCCATTGCTGCTTTGGCTCCCTTTTTGGATGAGTGTGGACTGCTTCGTGTTGGTGGGCGGCTTTGCAATTCGTCTTTGGATTATGATGGCCAGCATCCCATTATTCTGCCTCAGCGTCATGCAATCACACAAGCACTCATCGTGCAGGTTCATCAAAGGAATCTTCACATCGGACCCCGTGCACTTCTGGCCAAGATTCGACTTCAGTATTGGCCAATTGGCGGATTAAGAACGGTAACCAAGGCGATAAGAGGATGTGTGACGTGCTTCCGAGCAAGGCCAAGCTTTGTGGAACCAATGATGGCAAGTCTTCCAAAGGAGCGTCTGGAAGCGGTTCGAGCGTTTACGGTCACTGGAGTCGACTATTGTGGGCCATTTTTCTATAAGTCGGAAGTTCGAACGCGAGCGCCCCTGAAATGCTATGTCAGCGTGTTTATCTGCTTCACAAGCAAGGCAGTGCACCTGGAGCTGGTTAAGGATCTATCGACGGCGGCGTTTCTGAGCGCGTTAAAACGTTTTATTGCTACTCGCGGGAAGCCCAGTCAGATGTGGTCCGACAATGCAACGAATTTTGTTGGGGCCAAGAACGAGTTACTTGAGCTAAAAACGTTGATGCTAAGCGATTCCCACCTGAAGGCAGTGCAGCAGTTTTGCCTCGCCGATGACATCGATTGGAAGTTCATTCCTCCTCGCTCTCCGCACTTTGGTGGATTATGGGAGGCGGCTGTGAAGTTGGCGAAGCACCATTTTTATCGCTCTGTTTGCCGCTCGGTGTTGCACTTTGATGAACTGCGCACCCTCGTCTGCCAAATCTGTGCAGTTGTTAATTCTCGCCCATTACTTGCACTTTCAGAGAACCCAGCAGATCTAGATGTCCTGACTCCTGCGCATTTACTGTTCGGTGGTCCCCCAAGTTGTATCATCGAGCCTGATCTGACCAAGCTTAACTACAACCGACTAGATGGATGGCAGCGAGTGTCGCAGCTGCAACAGGTGTTCTTGACTCTTCTGCAGCAGCGAACTAAGTGGCGTTCTCCAACGCAATCTTTGTGCGTTAATGACATGGTACTCGTGAAGGACGAAAACCTGCCTCCCATGCGCTGGCCGCTTGGCAGGGTGTTGCATCTGGTCCCTGGCAAGGATGGAGTCGCCCGTGTGGCTGATTTGAACACAGCATCTGGTGTCATGTTGCCGCTAAAGGACTCTGTTGAAAGACAGGCTTCCAACGGGGGGAGTATGTCGGATTCAGCAGCCGCCTAATCCGTTTATCGATATAACTATCGATCGTGTACTGAACTAGATGAGCGGCTTGTCGTGAACTGGTTCCAGCTGTTTGCATACACATACACATACACATACACTAGCATATTTTTTCCCGCGTTTTTGCATTGTACATAATTTTAGTTGTTGATCTGGCGAAGCTAATTGTTAAAAGCCACAGCCGCATATTGTGAAGCCAATCTAGCCAAAATAAACGTTGTTGTTGAAATCCAAGTTGTATTCATTCTTGGTAAATAGTACCCGCGTACAATTGTCAAAAAATATTGGCAATTCAACACCCTTAATATTAGCAAGTACACCACCATGCTGGAAGGCCTTTCATTGCGGATGGAGTGACTGAGTGAGTAACCACCCAAAAGCAGATCCAATCTTGCAAAGCCTGTGCTATTGCACTCAACATTTGTAGTTTTTGGTGATCGCTTTTTATATACAATTGAAATAATATATATGGCTGAGAACTAAAAAATGAAGAAAAAAAAAGTAAAATTTATAAAAATGATAAATTAAAAATCAACTAATATTTTTGTAAATGATAATTTTACAAACAACAACAAAATGCAACGCAAAAATCAAATTATATTATATTCTTCTTTTTGCTAAAAATTATTCATATGCTTATAATACTTTGTTAAAAAACCTAATGGGTCAACAAATACCCTGTAAATTCACAAATTTATAAGTTCACGCATTGAAGCAAACATGTTGTTCCATAATACCCTGTAAATTTATAAATTCACGCATTGCAGCAAACATGTTGTTCCATAATACCCTGTAAATTTATAAATTCACGCTCTGAAACAAACATGTTGTTGTCATAATACCCTGTAAAAATAATATTTTTGCAAATTTTGTTATTCACTAAAAGTAAAAAGGGCATATAGATTAAAAATGCATATAAGCATTTATTAAATGTATAATGTTGAAGAAGAAAGAAATACTTTTTGTAAAAGTAAATAAATATGTTAAGTCGAAATGAAAATGAAAATGTTTGAGTAGAATTTTGTTAGAAATCCTGTTAGACATGGCATTGTAAGAGAGAGTCGATAGTCTTGTTTAGGGTATCTTTCCAAAAACTATAATAAAAAGATCATGGTCGGGTTGGGTAGAGACAGCGAGAGACAATTACCACTTCAGTCTCCGCGCATCCATAACCTTCAACATCGATCCGATTAAATTCATAAATATTGTTGATAGTCTATTACTTAAGTTTTTAGTTCTTTTAATCGGTTTTTTTAATCGATTAAATGTGTAGTTTCAGTAGGAGTCCTAAAAATTAATCTATAGTAGCTTTGGTTGAAGTATGGCAAAACCCACCCCACCGCCGAAAGAGCTAAAGGCACCAGAGGATTCCGACCGCTATTATCTTTTTCCATATTGATCTCAGTACGTAACATCTTTGTACTTTAATCTTAAGTCTGCTTAAGGTATGTACAAAGTGTTACCAGCTAGCAAAGACTTTTATTTCAGACGGTATCGTGTACATAGTTTTTGGTGCCCATCGAGGGTAACTATAAATACTATCAAAGTCTTGAAGCGCATACGTATATCAGAGAACTAAGCGACTACTACATAGTTTTTGGCGCCCAACGTGGGGCCTGAGAAGTATTAGAAGCACAGAAAGTATTAGAAGTGTTAAGCTTTCAGTGTTACTAATTTTGACATCTTCACTTTTCTGTTAGTTGTTAAAAACACCCCCCAGAACATTGTGATAATTTTTTTGATTTGTTGATATTTGAGTATCATTTATGCTGACATAGTTTATACTTGCTTGGTCTTACTATCGCAAAAGTGGTTTCTTCAAATAGTAGATTTTGTACGGCCTACGGAGCTGTAAGATTCAACAGTGGATCTCAGACCGAGAAACCTTACAGATTCTATTAATTTCAACTATTAAATAAAAAAAGAAACAAACATTTTACCATTTTTCACAATATATTGTTCGTTTTTATTTTCTATGGTACAAGCCATAATTTAATGTATTTTAAAATTTGTAAAACTTGTTCAAATAATTCCAGAATATTGAGAATTCGACTGAGTTCGGATCCAATACTGATTATCCCTGAATTAGAATTATAATTTTAAATTTATAAATGTGGTGACAGCCATTATGCAACACTAGTAGGAGAATTGTTATTCAGTTGTTAGTATTTATTATATATTGCTATTGTCTGGAACTCGGAGATATGCTACATGAGCGTTCCCTTGCCGAATAGTATGATATTGTAAAAATCTAATAGCCAATCAATTTCGCCCTCTAGTTTAGTTTCAATAGACCATTTTTATATCGGATTGTTTAAGGTTATAGAAAGTTATTATCGATCTCTCTTTTACTTTGCTTATTTGTCAAAACAGGAAAGTTTACATTAATTAATTAATAGTCCCCCAAAGTCCTCATCTGGAGGCAACTCAGATAGCAAATGCGCACTATGAGCGACAGAAATGGGCGATATACATCCTTGCTTTTTATTAGAGTGCAAGCATCCAAAGACAACAGCACGAGGAAAGTCCCGCAATTGCCGCGAGCGACAAAAACGGCAATATCACGCCACTGGTAGCTGTCTATGCTAAGCTACCCAGAGGGCGAGACAGCGACCGAAATCCAAAGAGCGACGACGCACAGAGGGGCCTTTCCTCATTTTGCTTTGCAAAAATCATATCTTTTGAACCAATGAATTGATTTGAAAAATTTAAAAAGCATTTGACAACTTCTTAAGCTTCAAAATGAATGTTTGTCCAAGGTTGTGACCTCTCAGGGTGCTTTGCAATTTGAGGTCAAAGTTCAAAAATATTTTTATGCATAGTTTGGTTGTAAGATTCCAATAAAAATGTTTATTTTTTTACCTTAAATGAGAGTTGTTATTATAATTTTATTCATCTTTTCATGTTATAAGATGTTATGAGAAAGTTTCTTAACTTAAATACACAAAATTTTAATTCCGATTTTTGGGTGCTTTTTTTTAGGTTATTTGTGAGTATTTACTATTGGTGTCCGATTTTCTTCAAAATTATCATCAAAAATAGTTTTAATATCTGATATAATTAACATTTCCAAACTATTATAGGTATTTTTAATAACTTTTTTAAAAAAAAATATTGGACTGAAAAAAAAATACAGCTGTTCCTTTTATGAAGCTAACATTTAACTGTCGCAAAAAGTGTAATTGTTGTCAAAATACATATATTTGGTTTTAATTAGATAAAAAACAAATCAAGAATTACCAATTCATTATCATTCAAAGCATTTAAACAGAAAAAAAGACATAAAAAGACCTAAAACTCCGATTTCCTACCCTTTTCCTGTAGCCCTATAGATACTTTCGAAAAAACGGTCAAAACTTGAAAAAAAAAGTAAAATACATAGTGGTAGTAATTATATTATAATAGTACGGTATTTATCAACTATCTAGTACACAAATAGCAACCTTATTGGCATGCGATATTGTTTACCCATATGCCTGCCTCGTAAGTTTAAGTCGTGACTTCACTGGTTTTATGGCTCTCATTTCCAGAGGCGCAACCAGGCGCAGCAAGAACTATATGCAGTTGATAGGTAAATATTCAACCTATCAATTGTATATAGTCCGCGCTTAACAACTTTTAACAATTTTTTTTAATATTCCATCAAAGTTGAAAAATAGTCGGAATTTAGTGTATTTTTTAAACTTTTATTGTGTGCAAAGTAGTACGTTGACAATAATAAAATATACTGCGTGTTACTCTAAATTAACATACTTTTCAGATGAAATCAAAGATTTATGATCGGGGGTCCCATTCGCCAAATATTCAATGTTAAAGTTGCAAATTTTCGATAAAATTCATGTTTTCAATAGTTACAAAAAGTAGTGCCTACTTTGAGGGGCTGTAGCGCCCATAATCTTGGACCTATTTCAAAAATCTTTTGGATTTATAACTTTTGAAGAGTTCTCTACCATTTCCGTATTTTACTTTTGTCGTACGCTTCCGTCAAAAAAATGATTTTTGCCAAGCTTTTCGGGCAGAGGCGCCACTGTGCGACGCAAGCGCAGTAGCAACGCGCGAGATCGGCATCAACCTGCTGGCGAGAAGAGAGAGGGGATCGGGTGTACTGCACTACCACTCAGCACGCAGCAGCCTAGTCCACGCACGCAAGGCACACGCATAGACGGAAAAGGCACAGGCAATGTGCAAAACAACAACAACACCAGCGTTAGACCGACAAAATATTCTAATGCTTGCACAGCTCGAAGCAGAGGCGTAGGCAGCGCTGCCTAACCGACTAACATACATGCTGGAAGAACACCGCTGCAATTTATGCAGCCGAGTGTTGCCCACATGTAAGTCAAGGGCAAAGCTACAAATGAGCGAAGCTGCAGCAGAGATTTTGGGCTCGACGCGTCACAAATTTTTGGCAATCGACAGTTGAGTGCGAGAGTTGAACACGCGAAGTAAAGTTTCTCTTCAAGTGCCCGCGAGTGCAAGTGAGGAGAATATCGCCACGAGGACAATAGACGCCACGAGGACAACAGACGCCACGAGGACAACAGCAACGAGGATACAGGACAACGAGGATACCACAGGACAACGAGGTCCCCCTAAACGAAAAGGATAAAGAAGCCACGGACAACACTTAACAATTAAGTACTTAGTGGTGAGCGATATTTAGTGAAGTAAGAAATACAATTAAGAATATAAATTGTACGGGTAGGAATATTAAATAAATTTGTAAACTGAAATTGTGAACACGAATTGAAACCTAGCCAACACCTAAATTATTTGTATTTGATATTTCCTCAAGTGTACGCAGACAACCACGACACACACATTTGCCGACTATCGTAGCGGAGACTCGATAGTTCGCAGGTGTGAAAACACGCGTGCTACAAATTTTCTTCGCATTATTTTCTTTTATATTATTTCTTTCTACATTATATTTTAAATAAAACTAGAATTTGATGTAGATTAATTGAATAAACTATACGATATTATTTTGTGAACATACATTGAAAACCTAGTCAACGTCAAATTATTTGTATCCAATATTCTCTCCAGTGCACGCAGCCAACAACGACACACATACTTGCCGACTATCGTAGCAAAGACTCGATAGTTCGCAGGTGTGAAAACCCACATGCTATAAATTCTCTTCGCCCCGCGTTCACTTCGCCAACGTGGTAACAATACACCTGCTTGCTAACTATCGTAGCGAAGACTCGATAGTTCGTAAGTATCGGTATATGGAAGCCACGCGTCCCCAACTCAGATCCGCCACGCATATTCTATTTAACTGCCGAGTAACTATCGCCGATAGTTGGCAGTACTTATTTTCTAAGCCCAAGTTTAAAGCCCAGCCTTAGCAAAGAACTATTCGTGGAGGAGGTGCTTGAAATTGACTATCGTAGCGCAAACTCGATAATCAATTTCTAGGCATCAAACAGTGTGGACAACAGGAATCTCAGCCAGTAGTTAAAGCGCAGACTTAACCATTGGTTCGAGGCCTTGAGTCTACACTAGTGCAACTCCCGATAGTTTGTCTCTCTCTCGGTCAATTGCGACCGTACTTGACTATCGTAGCATTGACTCGATAGTTAATTGCGGAACGTAAATTGGGTCAGGTATCGTGAATCTCACGTCCACAGCCGTAGCATTGACTCAGCTGTAGACCCGGGAAAACACGATCCCACCCACACTCATTCATCGTATAACTCTAGAGCCCTCATCGTGCCACGGCCCCCGTAATTAATTGTCGTAGCATTGACTCGTCAATTAATTGCGGGATCCCAATTATCGTGCGCTCCGAGGTAACAGCCAAAGCCAAGACTCAGCTGTTGACCCGGAGTCACGATCCACGCCGATAGTTGCCTATGAGATTCGTTCTGCCCATAAACATCGAAAGCCATTAGATCCCCAAACTAGCAAAGAACTAGGAGGCCCAGTAGCTACAAAAATATCGACCCTAATCATCGTTTCGTCCCGACCAACTATTGCAACTCTATGCGATAATCGCTGTTATCGGGAAAACTATTGAATATTCTTCTACCAGACTATTATAGCTGGCGGCCGGTCCCATCACCGTGTCGTCTTTCTCTCACCAGATATTCGTGCTATATAATAAATTTTCTGTAAAGAGCCCTGGACAGACTGAGACATACCCCAGCCTGAGAAACTTCTTTACACAAAAACTGTGTGGAAACTTGGTTAACAACAAATACAGTCTGTTGTATTTGTAAGACACCAATAGAGACACAAAAGATGAAGTTAGTGGTAGGCAATTGCTCACCCAAACGAAATCAAGACAGATTACCTCCTCCTGCCCAAGTAGTAGGTAGGGTTACTACTAGAAACCTTGCTAGAAGTTTAGCTTTAGCAGAAAATAATATTTCATAGTTTTGGAGTTCCAGAAACGATTATTAGCGACAACGGTTCCCAATTCAAAGCAAAGGAGTTCAACGCTTTTCTTACAGAATTAGGCATTAACCATGTGTACACCGCACTTTACTCTCCTCAAAGTAATGCGGCCGAACGTGTCAATCGATCTTTGTTAGCTGCAATTCGCTCATATTTAAAGAATGATCAGACTGATTGGGATGTTTACTTAACGAGTATTTCATGTTCATTACGATCAGGTTTACATCAATCTCTTAGTTATTCACCCTATCGAGCATTATTCGGATTGGATATGATTACACATGGGTCAGATTATAAATAATTGAAAGATCTATCTTTGCTTGAAGAACCAATAGTTCCAATATCTCGTTCAGACACTTTAGCTTTATTAAGAAAAGATATTCAAAAGAATATACGCCGTGCACATGATCGCAATGAAAGCCAATACAATTTACGATCAAAACCAGTATCCTTTAGAGACCTTCAGGAAGTATTTCGTCGAAATTTTGCTTTAAGCAAGTTTACACAAAATTTTAACGCTAAACTTGGACCTCAGTTCATTAAATGTAGAGTTAAAAAGAAATAAGGAAATTGTTATTATATACTAGAAAATTTACAAGGTCAAGAAGTAGGCACTTATCATGCCAAAGATGTTCGTAGCTAATTCCCTCTAATACTTGGTCTAGCGATGGAATATTTTCGGGTGTTGTAATGGACGCTGTTGCTTTTATTTTTTCTATTTATAATTTTTATTTTTTGCCGCTTTAGTTTACATTAAAAATGTTATTTGCGACAAAATTGCATTTGCACTAAAAGTATGCACTTTTAAGTACAATGCACCCTTACATACATATATACATATATATATGTTGCATCCTTTTAGGAGTTAATGTAAGTCGAGCTTAATTAGTATTGCCAAGTACAAATTAGTCGATCAGCTGTTGCAAAAGCTCTTTGAGCTTCCAGAACTATTCACCACTAGTAAAGAACAAGAGTGAAACTGGAATTGTTGCATATAAAAACGCACACGAGGCTGGACAAATTCTCTTTTTCTCCCCGTGCAACTAATTGACACTTGTCAAAAGTATTGCCAAATTGCATTTATTGCAATCACACATAACATCGCCAGAGTGCAGATATCTGCACATCCGAGGAACAGCAAATCATTGCTGGAGAAAACGCTTGAGTTGCCCACATACACTTAAGCTAGGAAAGCTTTTATATAAGCCGTATTTTGACAATACTTTTGGTAAGCAATATTTCCACTTGGTTGGCAGTGTCTAATTTTCTTAAATTGCATAGGTTATCACCGGTTGCATATTTCTTGAGCATCGCTTCTAGTCAAGCTTGGCCAAGACAACGTCTGCCACAGGCGGCAGATCAGCAAACAGCAAAGATCTGTTTTGGATTTATATCCAACAGTGCCGCCTGGGCAAATAAAAGTGTGCAATTAAGATTGCCCAAAATTTCCGATCAGTCCACATCAGCTGGACGTGGAAGCCGCCGTTTAATCAACTCTGCCTTAAATTTGTTGCCGAAACTCATCGTATGATTAATACAGAAAACGCCGTAGGAATCATCAATTCCAACCACAAAATCATTTTTAGTGAAAGTGATAAATTAGTGAAAAATATTATTTGGCAATGCAGAACCTAATTGTGTGCAGGGCATTTTGAGTTGTTGTTGCAAAAGTGTTAAATTAAAGTAAATTCTAAATTTTGTGTTTAAATTAAAGTAATGATTCATTTGTTTCCAATGTTAGAAAAGAAAAAAGTTTTGAATATTGTAATTGTATAATTTGAAAAGTCATGCCATTAATATTATTTTGCACCCTTAATATTAGCAAGTACACCACCATGCTGGAAGGCCTTTCATCGCGGATGGAGTGACTGAGTGAGTAACCACCCAAAAGCAGATCCAATCTTGCAAAGCTTGTGCTATTGCACTCAGCATTTGTAGTTTTTGGTGATCGCTTTTTATATACAATTGAAATAATATATATGGCTGAGAACTAAAAAGTGTTGAACAAAAAGATAAAATGAAAAAGTTCAGAAAAAGAAAGTTTTGTTATTTGCAAACATAATGCAAATCAAAAAGAAAATTTAAATCAAATAAATTAATAATACAAAACAAATATATATTTAAAGAAATATACAAAAATAAAAAAATTAAAACAAAATAGAAAAAAATTATAATTGTAGAAAAAGAAAAACAAAAAAAGTAAATGAATTAATTATTTTGATTATTGAAATGAAATGAAGCCAAAAAGAAAAAAAAGTGTTTTTGTAAATGATAATTTTACAAACAACAACAAAATGCAACCAAAAAACCAATTTATATTATATTCTTCTCGTTGCTAAAAATTATTCATATGCTTATAATACTTTGTTAAAAAACCTAATGGGTCAACAAATACCCTGTAAATTCACAAATTTATAAGTTCACGCATTGAAGCAAACATGTTGTTCCATAATACCCTGTAAATTTATAAATTCACGCATTGAAGCAAACATGTTGTTCCATAATACCCTGTAAATTTATAAATTCACGCTCTAAAACAAACATGTTGTTGTCATAATACCCTGTAAAAATAATATTTTTGCAAATTTTGTAATTCACTAAAAGTAAAAAGGGCATATAGATTAAAAATGCATATAAGCATTTATTAAATGTATAATGTTGAAGAAGAAAGAAATACTTTTTGTAAAAGTAAATAAATATGTTAAGTCGAAATGAAAATGAAAATGTTTGAGTAGAATTTTGTTAGAAATCCTGTTAGACATGGCATTGTAGAGACAGCGAGAGACAATTACCACTTCAGTCTCCGCGCATCCATAACCTTCAACATCGATCCGATTAAATTCATAAATATTGTTGATAGTTTATTACTTAAGTTTTTAGTTCTTTTAATCGGTTTTTTTAATCGATTAAATGTGTAGTTTCAGTAGGAGTCCTAAAAATTAAACTATAGTAGCTTTGGTTGAAGTATGGCAAAACCCACCCCACCGCCGAAAGAGCTAAAGGCACCAGAGGATTCCGACCGCTATTATCTTTTTCCATATTGATCTCAGTACGTAACCTCTTTGTACTTTAATCTTAAGTCTGCTTAAGGTATGTACAAAGTGTTACCAGCTAGCAAAGACTTTTATTTCAGACGGTATCGTGTACATAGTTTTTGGTGCCCATCGAGGGTAACTATAAATACTATCAAAGTCTTGAAGTGCATACGTATATCAGAGAACTAAGCGACTACTACAAGCCGATTGTTTTTATGGCAACTATATGATATAGTAGTTTGATCAAGATAAAATTTGGTTTGTACATGGATTTTTTTAATAGTACCTTTGTAAGTAAATTTGAATAAAATCGGTCAATAGACAGAAAACATCGAGCATTTTCAGCCGATTGTTCCTATGGCAGCTATATGACATAGTAGTCCGATCGATATGAAACCTATTTTGCACATGGGCTTTTGTATTTGGTTCAGATTGCTCAAAAGACACTGAACATATTAGTACTAAGCATTTCCAGCCGGGACAAAATTTGGTTTGTACATGGGATTTTATAATAACAGCGTTGTGAATGAATTTGAATAAAATCGGTGAATAAACAGAAAACATCGAGCATTTTCAGCCGATTGTTCCTATGGCAGCTATATGATATAGAAAACCGATGGGAATGAATTTGGGTAAAATCGCTCAAAAGAGAGTGTAAAAATGACTGACTGGCACAACAGCTGGGCAGTTGCATACAAACATACGAAGACTTACATGCTAGCTTAAGTATAAGAGAACTATAATACAATGTAGGCAAATTCTATATGTTCAGTTCACTTTTCTAACAACATTATGCTAACTAAATATGCAAAATATATGCTCCAACATTCCGGCCACCTTGAAGGGATCGCCTTCAAACCAATGGTTGCCTCGCCAGCTTGTGTCATGAGCGGTTTGACATGCCCATGGCAGTCTCATCGCCGGCCACCATGTTGCATCGTCCTCCTTCTGGTCGATTGCCTCCGGAAATCCTTCCCCTGATTGCTAGTCCCCACGAAGTACGTCGCTCTGTCCAAGATCAACCGAGCGGGGATGCCAGGACAAGCAATGAAGCTGTTTAAGGTACAAACAAAGACTTTAGTAAACAAATCGATAATAAATTCTATGTGAACAGAACAAACCGAACAGCTGATAAGCGATCTGCCGGCAAGGTACCAATTATTTGCACCACCAGCTTCGGTTTATGCCTAGAGCAATGGAGGTACTTTCGCACTAACAGAGTACATTCTGTTCGAGCATTTTCGACACAATTCAAAGTCAATCTAACCATTTACGAAATTTGAAGCTCACAAACTTTCGACTCGGTATGATCAAGCCAAACGAACTGTCTGAGTTCATGTCTCCAAGGTATTTTATTGGTCATCTTATGAATGACTGTAACTTGATTTTCTACAAATGAAGGGGAAGTATATCTCCAATGTAGTGCGATTTCTGATTTAGTCAAGAAATTCACATTCTCGATTCGATATCGGTAGAACTTATATTTAGTTGCAGACCATATCTGGGCGAACGGGTACGCTTGACACAACTCGAGTCTGGATTTCGACTGTGTTTCGAATGAAGCTACCTCTGGGTTTACAGTTTTCGAATCGCATCATTGATCCCCAACAGTTTATTGTTTCCGCCTTCTTTGATTACATTATGATGGTTCGAAAACCATTTAGCCAATTGAAATTTTCCCGAATCCATAATTTCGTGCACCAGACTATTTTTAATTTCTGCCGTGAGGTCATATCGGTTCAGACGAAACCTAAGAATCGAAAATATTAGATCCCTCTGAATAGTAGGAACGACTTCACTACTTTCAGGTCTCTGTATTAGAATTGCATTTGCGAAATCTTGCTCGTTTCCAACTGACTTTAACGAGTCGAAAATTGCTAAAACCGAGACCACCATTGTGCGAATACCTATTGCCGATGGCTTGGTCATCGGCTCAATATCGAACATGGTACCTCTAATGGTACCTAAAGCCTCGTCCGATAAACACGATATCAGATGGTTGAACTTTTCTATGCTTGATAGTGAGCGATCAGAATTGACCAAACTTTCGAATAGACTAATGAATTGTCTCTATTCAGAGTGTTTACCACTGAACTTGGGTAACAGAAGTTTGGGCAGATGAGAACGGTAAGAAACTGGAGGAGGGTTCTCCGATACTTGGTGTGCACTAAGAGCAGCCATGTATGATAAGCGGGCAAGAATACATGTTTCCTAAAGCATCGCATGTCTAGTATTGTCAGGATCTATTGCATTGATTTCTGACTGCAGATTCATCGCCTTGGAAATATATGAGTTAAGTTATCCGGCACTGTATCTCAAATTTGCTTGGAGTCACTATTTTATTAATAAGTGAACTCTTCTGACGCTCAATATCGCTTTCAACTTTTTCTAGTTTGACAAACAATTGTGTCAAACGGGCACTAAGGCAATTTACTTCATCAACAACAACGGTCTCATTTGGGTCTGATTTATGTGCCATATTGAATTTCTATAAAATTCGGTTCTAAATTAATGCACATATGTGTATCTATACCAAAGATAATCAGCTGATTAGAGATATTTGGATACTCAAAGATAATCAGCTGGTTAAAGATAATTGGCTGATTAACGAAACTATTACGGGGTAGAGCACCAACTTTAAGGTAAGCGTACAGTTTGTCAAGTAACAGTTTACACACTGGAAAAAAATTTTTTTTTTACTTTGGATAAAGGCTTTTATTTCATTTTGCGATATTTTTTAAGCTATTATAGATTTAGTAACATGTTATAAATTAAATAACATAAAAAAATACCAAAACAATAAACGTAGAAATAAAAAAAATAACAAAAAGTAAGTTTACAGAAATTTGACACTGTCATATGTTTTCTTCTCATTCTTGGAAGTAACGGGAATTTTCCGTTAATTATGCTTGTTGCATTTCTTTATGCAGCTGTATTTTTGGGTTTTTTTTATTTGGTTGCATCGAAAAAACGATTTAATTTGACGAAGGGCGGTTGAAGCAATGGAGGGAGGGGGCCGAAAAAAAAAGATCACCGATCGGGCAGACCGCCTACTCATGCGAAAGATCAGCACAAATCCCCGGATTTCGGTTAGAACTCTTGCCAAGGAGCTCAACGAAGAGTGTCAGGTACCTTAGGCCATTAAAGGGCATGAGTACTCATCGAGAGTGCCACGAAAAAAACCCTTGCTATCGACCATTAATGTTCAAAAGCGATTTTCTTTTGCTCAGACTATGATTAGCCACTCGGCAGAGTATTGGAAAGACGTAATTTTTTGTGACGAGACAAAGATTATGTTATATTACAACGTCCAGGGTATGGCGCAAGGTGTCCACAGCATTCGAACCCAAAAATACAATTCCGAAATTCAAATTTCAAATTTGGAAAACTGTCGGTTATGATTTGGGAATGATTTGGAAAACTGGCAATTATTGAAAACACCATGAATGCCCAACAATATCTGGAAATTTTGAAGGCAAACTTACCAAGAAGTGCGGCTAAATTCGGATTTTTTGCCAACGACAAGCCAACCTTCAAATTTTACCAGGATAACGACCCAAAGCATAAGGAGTTAACGGTACGCAATTGGCTTCTGTACAACAGTGAAAAGGTCTTGGATACACCACCCCAGATCCCAGATCTTAACCCATTTGAACATGCGTGGTCCTACCTTAAGCAAAAAGTTGGAAAAAGGAATCCAACTAACCAGACACAGCTGAAAACGTTTGTACTGGAAGAGTGGCAGAAAATGCAACTAGAATACGTCCAAAATTTAGTCAATTCCATGCCAAAACGGATCCAACATGTCATACTAAATATAAATTTTTAAAAATTAGTCCAACCTATTGTGATTTTATACGTTAAGAGTTACTGAATATGAAATGTGTAAACCCTTTCTTGACAGTGTCAAATATGAGTAAACTTAGTTTTAGTTATTTTTTTTATTTTCATGTTAATTGTTTTGGTTTTCTTTTTATGTTATTTAATTAATAACATGTTACTAAATCTATAATAGTTTAAAAAATATCGCAAAATAAAATAAAAACCTTTATTTTTGTATCCAAAGTCAAAAAAAAAAAAATTTTTTCCAGTGTGTAAACTGTTTCTTGACAAACTGTATATAAAGCAGCACTGCTAACAAACTAAAACCACAACGAGATCGACTTAGAAAACGATCGAAAGTGTCTGCGCAAGATAATCAACTGATTGACGATAATCGGTTGATTAAAGTTACTTAGCAGTTGGTCACAAGTTACGCGGTGGGTCGCACTCTAAAACAAAACAACAACTCCACTGCAAGCGTATGCAGGCGAGCGCTGATCGTTGGCAACAAAAAACCATAGCGAAAAGCGTAAGCGAAACTAACTGATCACAGATATTCAGCTGATAGACGATAATCGGCTGATTAGCGTTAATTAGGAGTTGGCGACAAACTATAAATAGGCATCAGCACAAGAAAAGTAAAACAACAACAAGCGAACGCAAATACCGAAAACAACTTGCTTGCAGTTGCTCTGCTTACCTATGTTTGTTGTCGCTTTAAATGTTTGTATGTGTGTATGTAGCGCACCGTTATCTATGTGCAAGCAACAACTAAAATGAAGATCAAAAACCACCACCGTATGACTTAATGAATACCCTAAGGAACGGTACAAGGTTCACCACAGATTATTGGGGCCATATCAAAGCTATTAGAGCTATTGAAAAATCGCAAGGGGTGATGTACAAAAAAATTTTAGTTTATAAGTGTTTATTAAAATGACCGCCAAACCCACCGAAACATCCATTATTCCCGCCAGAAATAACTTAATGAATACCCAAAGTAACGGTACATATTGGAATATAACTATTCCGCTTTCAAATAATAATATTACACAATACTGTCTTAGGTATTTTGTATTATGTGAGGTCTGGTCACACTTGAAATATGAATTATGTTCCCTTCTTCTTCTCGACTTTGTGAGATATTAATGTGGTTATGCGAAGCAAAAATGTAATCAAAGAATATAAATATAATCAACATATAAAAACAAATTCCGATAAACCAAATCTTTTATTTAATACAACACCTCGTTTTCTAATAGATATGGGTAAGTAAAATAATTAAAAGTTGTTAAAATTAGTTTCAAGTGCGTGCTGTGCAGATTTTGTTGGGTAGTGTGTGTGCTTAACATCTTTCATACATACAAAATGGAAAGAAACAAGAAAGAATTGTTATCTTTGCCGCTCCAAAGATTAAATACCCTTGTACACAGTGTCTATCTTTGATCTTAGAAAACCGTTTGTGATTAATTATAATTATAGCACCTATGTTAATAAGTTGTCGGATCAGAATGAAATTTGGTTTTCTCATAATAGTAGGTACTTAATGCTTGTTGCGTCAATTTTGTAGCGATTGTTAAAGGAAACAAAATTTATTCTTATCAAGTATTTTCTGCCGATTGTTCCTATAGCAGCTATATGATATAGTAATCTGATAGGAATGAATTTGGATAAAATCGCTCAAAAAAGAGAAAACATTTTAGTAATAAGCATTTCCAACCGATTGTTTCTATGGCAGCTATATGGTATAGTAGTCCAATCGAGATGAAATTTGGTTTGTACATGGAATTATGTATTAAAAGCGTTGTGAGTGAATTTGAATGAAATCGGTCAATAGACAGAATACATCGAGCATTTTCAGCCGATTGATGTTATAGTAGTCCGATCGATATGAAACTTGCTTTGCACATGGGATTTGGTACTAAACGCGTATTAGGTGAATTCGGTTCAGATTTCTCAAAAGACACTTAACATATTAGTACTAAGCATTTCCAGCCGGTTTTTCGTATGGCAGCTATATGATATAGTAGTCCGGTCGGAATGAAAATTGGTTTGTATATGGGATTTGGTACTGAACGCGTACTGGGTAAATTTGGTTAAGATTGTCAATTTTAACATATGAACTGCCTGCAGAGAGAATACGCATGTGTACCAAATTTCATCAAGATAGCTCTAAATTTGAGAGACTAGTTCGCATAGAAACAGACGGACAGACAGACGAACATGGCTAAATCGACTCGGCTGTTGATGCTGATCAATAATATATATACTTTATGTGGTCGAAAACGCCTCCTTCAATGCGTTACAAACATAATGACAAAAACAATAAACTCTCTGCAAGGGTATAAAAAGAGCAAGGGTAGAGTAAGAGCTTTATTTGCTAAATAAGAGGTGCTCAACGTAGTCGACCAGGAGATGCCTGAAGATGCAGATGGCGCCTGGAAAAAGGCAGAGCGTTGTGCGAAGAGTACTTTGATTTAGTATTTATGAGTGCCTTGCATCGCAACTTGCTGCCCGAAAATGTTTACTAACATTCAAACTGTTGAGTGAAATGAAATTTATTTTTAATGAATAAATGAGTGAGTTGTTGGCGGCGGGTGCAAAAATGGATGAGGTGGATAAAGTGGCACATTTTCTGCAGACTTTACCTTCAATCTATAACGGTGTAATCACGGTAATCAGATGAGACTTTGTCTTTAGCATTTGTAAAAAATAAATTGTTAGACTATGAGACTAAAATATGGAATGATAGCACTGATACAAGTAGAAAGGTAATGAAGGCAGTCGTAAATAATACATATAAATTCTTAAACACACAGCAAAAGAAATTATTTAAGGTAAGAGCGAGAAGTAGCATTAATTGCCATCATTGTGGCAAAGACGGGCATATTAAACAAGAAAGAAAATGTCAGTCGGGCATGCCGCCCGTGTAATACCCTCTGAGCTTCGTTTTTAATACTATGAGTTCAATTTGGAGTAGCTGCTGCAAGAACTTAACATTCACACATACTTGTATGTCTATTTCGCTCACACGTTTTTCGTTTTCGTTGCTTGTGTACACACCTCAGTGCGATGCACGTGGCTATGCCTTGCTTGAAAGTAACGATTTTCGTTGTTTGACAAACTTTTTTAATTATAGTCCGATTTGGATGAAATTTTTACAATAGTTTGATATTATTTGTCTGAAAGTATATGCTAAGTTACAAAAGAAATAAGTGAGCCAGCGGCATGCAAAGTTACAAAAAAGTTGTGCTTTTGGTGGGCAAAAGAGGTGTGGCATCCAAAAAATTTTGATGGCATTATCTTTATATTGCATCTAGTAATCTGCATTAGAAAATTGGAGTCCCTACTTTTTATATTAACTGAGATATTTGCCAAAATCATGGTCATCATCAGATGGACAGACGGTCAGACGGACAGACGGACATGGTTATATCGTTGATGTTGATGCTGATCAAGAATATATATACTTTATGGGGTCTGCCACGCCTCCTTCTGCCTGTTACATACTTCTGACAAACCCAAAATACCCCTCAGAGGGTACTCGGTTTTATACTCGATTTTGGTGCTAAGGATCATTTGATAAATGATGACTCGCTGTACGCCGATTGTGTGGACTTGGAGAAGCCAACAAAAATAGCCGTGGCGAGTTCTTATATACTACGAAGCGTGGAATTGTGCGATAGAAAAATGAACTCAGTATCACACTGGAGCATGCACTTTTTTGGAAGGAGGCAGCAGAAAAACTCAAGTCTGTGCAGCGTCTGCAATAGGCAGGAATGTCAATAAAGTTTGACTGTGACGGTGTCACAATTTCTAAAAATTGTGTGCTTATTGTCAAAACTACAGGTATGTTAAATATACCTGTACTGAAGTTCCAAGCATACAATGTAGATGCAAGAAATAAAAATAATTATCGCTTGTGGCTTGAGAGGTTATAGCATAGAAGCAATGCAAAATTGCTTGAAATAAAAAATAATAATTTATTTAATGACACCAGTCTTCTTTCCAATTTGAAACAAGAAAGAAAATGTCAGTCGGGCATGCCAACCGTGCAATACCCTCTTAGCTTCGCTTCCAATTATATGATTCATATTGGAGCAGCTACTGCAAGAACTAAACATGCACACATATTTATATATCTATCTCGCTGACACGTTTATCGTTTTCGTTGCTTGCGTGCACAGCTCAGTGCAATTCGTTGTATGACAAACTTTTTTAATTATAGTCCGATTTTGATGAAATTTTCGCAATCGTTTGATATTTTTTGTCTCCCAGTATATGGTAAGTTAAGAAACTATACGTTAAGAAATAAGTGAGCCAGCGGCATGCAAAGTTACCTGCATGCCAAAATTGATGTCGCTGTGTGTTATAGTTACCGAGATATATCCCAAAGACATGTATGTCTGGTTTTTCGCTAATTGTGGTCGAATGGAGCGTGGCATCAAAAAAAGGAAACAAACTTGAATTGACTGACTAAATATGTGGTCGATACTGACCAAGTTTGAACATGTAGCTCTTACCATATCTGAGATCCTTTCGTTCACACGGACAGACAGATAGGCGGACAGACCGACAGATGGACATGGCTATATCGACTCGGCTGTTGATTCTGATCAAGAATATATATACTTTATAGGTTCTACCACGCCTCCTTCTGCCTGTTACATACTTCTGACAAACCCAATATACCCCTCAGAGGGTATAAATATCAAACGAAATTTGTAAGTGTTGTTGAAATGGGAATCAAGCTAGGTTACCATTTTAGCAATCTAAAAATAAAAGTTATACAAAACGACCCTTGATTGTTTGTTATACATTCAGATGTATGTGGACGCATTACACCAGTTACATTAGACGATAAAAATTATTTAGCGATCTTCGTAGATCTATTTACTCATTATTATGTAACTTATTTGTTAAAATATGAATCATGATGTTTTTAGCGTATTCAAAGACTTTGTGGCAAAGAGTGAGGTTCATTTTAATCTCAAGATTGTCAATTTGTACATTGACAACGGTAGCGAATATCTGTCAAATGAAATGCGTGAGTTCTGTGTTAACAAAGGAATAAGCTATCATTTAACAGTGCCACATACACCGCAATTAAATGGTGTTTCTGTGCGAATGATAAAAACTATTACAGAGAAAGCTCGTGCTATGCTAGATAGTGCAAAATTGGACAAAAGCTTCTGGGTTGAAGTTGTGCTAACTGCAACATACTTAATAAATAGAATTCCAAGCAAAGCACTTGGCGATTGTAAAATGTTTGGCTTACCGTGTATGTGCACAACAAAATCAAAAAGAATAAATTTGACGAGAAATCATACAAAGCTATTATGATTGGGTACGAACCTAATGGGCTGAAATTGTGGGACGTCATTAAAGAAAAATTTATTGTTGCAAGAAGGAATGAGAAATAAGGAAGTAAGGAATGTGATCAGTTAAACTTCCCGAATGACAGTATGGAATGTGAAATCATGAAAAAAGTAAGGAATGCGAAAAACTGAATTTTTCAAATGAAAGTAGAAAAAGAAAAACTGATCTCCTGAATGAAAGTAAGGAATAAAGTATCCCGAATGAGAGTACGGATTATGAAAAAGCTGATCATTCAGATAATGTTTGAAGATAAAATATATTTGAGCCAAGCAGCATATATAAAACGAATTTTAAATAAGTTTAACATGGATAGTTCTAATTCAGTCAATACTCCTCTCCTAAATAAACATATATAATATTGGATGTTTAATATAAATAATGCTTTTTACACGTCCAGATTTCGCTACTGCTGTAAACATCTTGCGTAGTTATAGTAGCAAGAACAATGCCGAGTTATGGTAATGTTTAAAAAAAATATTAGATATATAAAGGGAACTATTGAAAATACATTAGTTGGCTATGTAGGTTCTGATAAGGGTTGTAATGAAACTGAAAGGAAAAGTACTACGAGTTTCTTGTTTAAAATGTTTGATTCCAATTTAATTTGTTGGAGTATAAAAAAACAGAATTCAGTGGCAGCTTCATCAACTTGAGCTGAACACATGACGCTATTTAAAGCGGTGACGCTATCGTTAAAGTCTCTTCTAAATAGTGTTAATATTAAGCTTGAAAATCCTATTAAATTTTATAAAGACAATCAAGGCTATATTAGCATTGCAAATAACCCCAAATGTCATAAAAGAGCAAAACACATTGAAATAAAGTTTCATTTTTCAAGAAAACAAATAAGATTTTTCTCGAGTATATTTGTACAGATAACCAACTTGCTGATATCTTCACCAAGCCACCTGCTGGAAGATGTGCGGAGTTGCGGAACAAATTGGGACTACAGCAAGAAGAAGAATGATGCTATTGATATAAAAAAAAAAACAAATCAGTATTTTTGAGACTTTAAAGACTTGTTGAATTTATTCATATTTATTTTTATCCAAAGAGAAGCAATTGAATTGTTAAAAAAATTTTATTTAAAAGTGATCTGATCGATCATAACAAAAAAAATTTTAGTTCATAAATATGTATTAAAATGGCCGCCAAACCCATCGTAACATCCATTATTCCCGCCGGAAATGACTTAACGTAACGGTAAGAGGCCCACCACAAAACATAATTGGGGTCATACCAAAGCCACTAGAACTACTGAAAAGTCGCAATGGGGGGAAAAAGTAAAAAAAAAAAATTTTAGTTCATAAGTGTGTATTAAAATGCCCGCCAAACCCACCGAAACATCCATTATTCCCGCAAGAAATGACTTAATGAATAACCTTAGTAACGTCACATGGCACTCCAAAGACTATTATGGCCATATCAAAGCCAGTAGAGCATTTGGAAAATCTTAAAGTTTATAAGTGTGTATTAAATTGGCTGCTAACACTTATGGAACATCCATTATTTCCGTCGAAAATTACTTAATGAATACTCTAAGTAAAGGTATAAAGCCCACCACAGATTATTGGGGGCATATTAGAAAGTCGCAAGGGGGGGAAAAAGTAAAAAAAAAAAAATATAGTTCATGAGTGAGTGGTAAATTAAATTGGCCGGTAAATCTAACGGACCATGAATTATTACCGTCGGAAATGACTTAATGATTACCCATAGTAACGGTACAAAGCCCACCTCAGATTATTGGGGCCTTATCAAAGATAGTAGAGCATTTGCATAGTCGCAAAGGGGGAAAAAAAGTAAAAAAAAATGTTAGGTCATCATTGTGTGTATTAGAATGGACGCCATACCCATCGGTACATTTAATATTCCAGTCGGAAATTATTTAATGAATACCCTAAGTAACAGTACAAGGCCGACCACAAATTATTGGGGTCATCTAAAAACCATTAGAAATATTAGAAAGTCGCAAAGGGGGGAAAAGTAAAAAAAAAAAAATTTAGATAATAAGTGTGTGTATTAGAATGGCCTCCATACCCACCGGAACATCTATTATTCCAGTCGGAAATTATTTAATGAATACCCTAAGTAACAGTACAAGGCCCACCACAAATTATTAGGGGGAAAATTAAAGCCATTAGAACTATTGAAAAGTCGCACAGAGGGGGAAAGAGTAAAAAAAAAATGTAGGTAATAAGTGTGTGTACCCACCGGAACATCTATTATTGCCGCGGAAATTACTTAATGAATTAAATACTCTTAGTAACGGTACAAGGCCCACCGTAAATTATTGAGGTCATATCAAAGCCATTAGAACTACTGAAAATGTGCAAAAGGGGGAAAACCCAGCGGAACATCCATCACCCCCGTCGGAAATGACTTAATGAACAGATTATTGGGGCCATATCAAAGCCATTAGAGCTATTGGAAAATCGCAAGAAGGGAGAAAATTCAATAAAAAAAATGTTAGTTCAAAAGTGTGTATTAAAATGGCCGCGAACTCAACGGAACATCCATTACTTCCGTCGGAAATGACTTAATAAATACCCTAAGTAACGGTACAAAGCCCACCACAGATTATTGGGGGCATATTAAAGCCATTAGAACTATTGGAAAGTCGCAAGGAAAGAGAACTAAAAAAAAAATTTAGTTCATAAGTGTGTATTAAATTGGCCGCTAAGCTTAATCCATTACTTCCGTCGGAGTTACTTTATGAATACCCTAAGTAACGGTACAAAGCCCACCTTAGACTATTGGGGCTATATCAACGGCATTAAGATTATTAGAGATCGCAGGGAGGGAGAAAAGTAAAAAAAAATATGTAGTTCATAAGTGTCTATTAAAATTGCCGCCAAACCCACCGAAACATCCATTATTCTCGCCGAAAATGACTTAATAAATACCCTAAGTAACGGTACAAGGCCCACCATAAATTATTGAGGTCATATTAAAGCCACTGGAACTATTAAAAAGCTGCTAACTAGGGAAAACCCTCCGGAACATTCATTACTTCCGTCGGAAACGACTTAATGAATACCCTAGGTAACGGTACAAAGCCCACCACAGATTATTGGGGTCATATCAAAGCCATTAGAGCTATTAGAAAATCGCAATAGGGAGAAAATTAAGAAAAAAAAAGTTTAAAAATGTGTATTAAAATGACCGCCAAACCCACCGGAATATCCGTTATTCCCGTCGGAAATGACTTAATGATTTCCCATAGTAACTGTACAAAGCCCACCTCAGATTATTGGGGCCACATCAAAGATAGTAGAGCATTTGCATAGTCGCAAAGGGGAAAAAAATAGTTAAAAAAGTGTGTGTATTAGAATGGACGCCGAAGCCACCGGAACTTAATGATTACCCTAAGTAACGGTACAAGGCCCACCACAATTTATTGGAGTCATTTGAAAGCCATTAGAACTATTGGAAAGTCGGAAAAAGGGGGAAAAAGCAAAAAAAAAATATTTGTTCATGTGTGAGTATTAAAATGTCTGTCGGATACCATTTTTCCTGATGAAATATTTCCCCTATCTTTTTCCCCCTGTACCAATTTTTCCCGCTGAATATTTCTCATCTCTGAAAATTTTCACTGTCTCATTTTTTCCCTCTGAAAATTTTCACTCTCTCATTTTTTTCCTCTGAAAATTTACATCTCTCATTTTTTCCCTCTCTCTTTTTTCCCTCTCTCATTTTTTCCCTCTACCAATATTTTTTCCCTCTCTCATTTTTGCCCTATGAAAATTTACCTCTCTCATTTTTCCCTCTCTCTCGTTGACTCACACCACCGATCCAAACCACCTTTTTCCCTTTCGCATTTGCCCGTCTCTCTCATTGACTCACACCACCGATCAACAACCTTTTTCCACTTCTCTCTCTCTCTCTCTCTTTCTACTACTAACTAAATTAGACAAGATCGACAGCAGAACCTGTTCTGGGTAAGGTTTGCTCTCTGTGTGTATAACTACCAATCAGGTTTAAGGGCTGAGTTTTCTCTGTGAGAGAGAATATTTTCTTCTTCTCACGTACAGGCATTTCCAGAGTAGCCTATGTAGGATCCCCAAGGAAAATTGTTGGATCGTATACAGACGTTTCCGGTGTTAGTAGGTTAAGTAGGACCCCTTAGAAAAACTATCAACCAGTTGAATCGTTAATAAAATTGGTGTCAAAGGGTCAGAATAGTACAAAACACGATAAAACACGTTAAATAACATTTTTAAATTCATAACATACACGGTATGGGGTTATTCTATGAAAATTCCAACAAGGTGCATAAACAGAACTTGCAAAGCATCATTAATTATGGGATACGATCATTAGCACACATTTAAATATTTAAATGAGAATATAAATTATTCATTTTATCACGTTTTTTCAATACACCAAGCTACAAATTGTGATATAAAAGAACCACAAGTCAGCTCAATAGTCATTCAACAAAATATTCCCTTTTGACGTAGAAGTAAAAAGTTATTCAAAATTAAATATATGAAAATATTGTAAACAAGAAATAAGATGTCAATCGGACATGCCGATCGTGTAATACCCTCTAAACTTCGTTTCCAATTATATGAGTTCATTTTGGACTGCTTACAAGCAGTGCACTGCGTAAATTTTATACCCACAAGCAGTGCACTAAGTATGTTTTAAATACACTAGTACTGCTTGTGCACTGTATGTATATTGTATGTATGTATGTATGTATGTATACTTTATGGGGTCTGCAACGCATCCTTCTGCCTGTACATACTTCTGACAAACCCAATATACTCCTCCGAGGGTATAAAAATACAAAAATATATAACCATGCAGTCATTAAACTCCGTAATTCTGGATTTCAACACAAAGATGGATGTCACAAAGACTATTTTGAAAATCAAAATACCGGAACAGAAGTATCGTAAAACAAATGCAGCTAGAACGACTACCAAGTTTGGAGCCTACATTGTTCTGGAAGTAAGCGATAAACTTATATTTTTATCAAAAAAATATAACGCTTTTCAAGGTGCTACTTTGACGGCCTTTAATAATGGGGAATTTGATATCATCCGTGAGAAGGTATTATCAACTGGAGGAGGGGAGGAACATTATCAACTCAAAATAGAATTAAAAGAAAATTAAAAGTATAAGTAAAGAAAAAAAAAAAATTAAATATA
Source organism: Drosophila tripunctata (assembly GCA_035047385.1). Classification (NCBI taxonomy): domain Eukaryota; kingdom Metazoa; phylum Arthropoda; class Insecta; order Diptera; family Drosophilidae; genus Drosophila; species Drosophila tripunctata. The sequence continues at coordinate 167,922 of JAWNPS010000007.1, forward strand.
ACTTAAAAATAAACTCTTAAGAATTATAAATATTAATATATATATATATATATATATATATATATATATATATTTTCAATGAGTGCATCACCTATTATGGCGACAAGATAAATTGCGGAAGTGAGAACATGTTGTTTTCTCCCCTAATTATCCTTGAATGTGGGTCAATTGTAAAAAATGTATACCATTGATTTTTTGATCACGTTTCTTTCTCATTGATTATCCCTGTATACATTTTTAAAACACATTGAAAAGGTAGAAAAAGTTGCTTTGGAAAGCGCATGAAATAGCATACATTTTTAAAACACATTGAAAAAGTAGAAAATGTTGGTTGAAAGCGTATGAAATAGCATACATTTTTAAAACACATTGAAAAGGTAGAAAATGTTGCTTAGGAAAGCGTATATAAACGCAACTCTGTTCTCGACAATGCATCAATAAGTAGTTTTAAAGTCAAAAGTGAAACTAGCAAACTCAGAGTTCTTACAAACAAAGTAAAATACATAAAATAATGGAGCCCTTAACATCATCGTCATCCAAAGCTTCTCTGATGAAGCGAATCTTCAAGTGCCTTACTTGTGGCAATGTGTTCATTAATAAATTGAATTTGTACCGCCACGTTAAAAAACATTTAAGGGCTATTGAAAAGGAAAATATCAATCAATTAAGGACAATTACACCATTAAAGGAATTCAAGTGTCCACTTTGTGATTATGTAAGCTGGCCATCATTTAACCCTAAACGCCACGTAGCAGCTCATGGAAATCAGAAAATTCTTGGGTGTTCCAAATGTGATGAAAAATTTAAATATGCATTTGAATTAAAGACTCACATGGCGAAGCATAAAACAGCAAACAAAAATGTTTGTGACACTTGTCATTAAAAAAACATGCAGAATCTCGCCAAATTGTTATGGCAAACAATTTTAAGTACTGCAATGTTTGTAATAAAAATATTACTAAAACTACCATAAATAAATGCGGTGTCTTTCTCAATGGTGGGCTTGATGTGATCGACACTGGGTTTTCCGAAAGAATTGCAACGTATAGATATGGAAATAGATGTGAGTCTAATATTATACCAGCGGAGTTTTTCAATGCAGCGAAATCATTTGTTGAAACTCAAATGGTCGAAGATTTGGAAAAGCATAATTCAATTAAAATTAATTTTGAACTTCATGCTACTTACATCAAATTGGCAGCACTAGACCCTAATGCTTCTGTCGTATTTAGCCACATTACAAAAATGCAGATTGTAACAAATGAGCATATCAACAGTCTCATTCGAAAAATGACCGAATTTGAAGGAAAAGGAAGTGGATGGAGTTTGGTAAAGATAAATTTTCTGGATATGAATGTAAATCAGTATGCTCCATTAAAAGTAGCAAGATTCTTTCCACTACCAAAATCGCTAACCAAAAAACAAAATGCCGTTTTAAATATTGAGAACACGAATAATTTTTGTTTCAAATGGGTCATCATAATGTCATCAATGTTAATCAAAATGCACATTTGACATCATCGTATGGAATACTTAACATCACTTATCCTATTATAAATCTACAAAATGGGATAGTTTTAGATTTCTCTGGACTCCAGTTCCCATTAGACTACAAAAAAATTGGCGATTTTGAGAAATTGAACCAAACCATAAGCATCAATGCCTTTGCATATCAGGATAACAGTGTTGTCGGACCATACTACACATCCAGCCACGAAAAAGCAGTACACATAAACATATTGCTGCTTCAGCAGAATCCGCACTCCCACTTTGTCCAAATAAAGGATGTCTCAAGGTAAGTTAGTTTAAACTGAATATTTTTTAGTTTCCTAGTTATTTAATAAAAATTCAATGTTTTTTTTTTTCATTTTAGTCTGATGGGCGCACAACTTAGCAAGCGGAAGTCCAAGAAATTCGTATGTAATGCTTGCCTATGCTACACAACTCAAAAGGATTCTATGGAGCAGCATATCAATGGGGGTTGTTGCTAAAAAGTGTCATCATTTCCATCTTTGGTGAGAATTTCCTAGAGTTTAAAAATTTTCAACGTTCGTTAGATGTACCTTCTGTAGTTTTTGAATGTGAATGTGTACTAGAAAATGTCAACATAAAAAAGGTAAAAATACTGTACAAGTTAGAAAGCATACTCCATATGCATTTAGTTACTATGTAAAATGCACATTTGATTATGAGCTAGATGAATTTGTAGTTGGAGTTGGCCCAGATGCTGCTAAACAGTTCGTAGCATCTATAGTTGCTATCGCCAAAGATTTAAATAAACATCATTTAGGAAAAATTGTCGAAATGAATTTAAGTCAAGATGAAGAATCTTCATTTAAAGCTACTCGTACATGTCATATTTGTAGCAAAGCGTTTTCTGTTGAGTTCGCGATCACGATCACCTTATAGGGAAATATAGAGCACATAATATATGTTATATATGTAATGCGACATCAAATTCCTAAATTGTTACCCATATTTTTTCATAATTTCTCCAAGTATGACTCGCAGTTGTTTATAAAAGAGCTTTGTGAAGTTAAGGGGGAAACTAAGGTTATCTATTTAAATAAAGAACTGTAAATTTCTATATCTAAATTTATTGAAATATAAGATGAATTGCTAGAAGAAAATAAAAAAAAAAGCATTTCCATAGAAATGGAATTTCACTTAGGTTTTTAGATTCAGTAAGACTCATGCCTTCAAGCTTAGAAGCTTAGTAAAAATCTCAATGATACAAATTTCAAAATTTTAAATAAAAAAAAAATGACAGGCAATTGCGAACAACAAATATATGGCTAATTATGAATGAATTGTGTATACAATAAGCCAATTTATTGTATGATTTTCAATATCAGTATATGAAGCTAAAATTTATGAGTAAATTATGGACACTGATGCTTTTGTTTATAGTATTCAAACTGACGATTTCTTCCGAGATATAGCATGTGATATTGTATATAAATTTGATACATCTGACTACCCCGATGAACTTATTGAAAAGTATCAGATTGTCAAGTGCAATAAAAAGAAATTCGGAATGTTCAAAGATGAGAGTAATGTTGGTATAATATCTGAATTTATTGGCCATCGCGCAATAATGTATTCTATTGCAACAGAAGGTCAAAAAGAAATGAAAAAGGCAAAGGGTGTAAAAAATGTGCATAAGACAAAGTTTCTTTAGCAAGCTGTAGAGAATGCTTACTATGGTACTATAGGTATGCTAATGTTTAGAACTAGACTCCATCAAATTTATTTAGAACGAGTGTTTAAAATTTCAATTGATGATGATAAATGATACATTCATCAAAATAAAATAAATACCCTTGCATGGGGAAATTATAAAATAAGTTCTAACTGTACACAAAATAATATAAACAATCAAGAGGAAAAAGATTTCAAAAAGAATTTTACAATAATAATTCAAGCGATTGTATATTTATGGATATTATCTAAATAATAATAATAATAATAATAATAATAATAATAAAAATAATAATAACAATAATAATAATAATAATAATAATAATAATAATAATAATAATAATAATAATAATAATAATAATAATAATAATAATAATAATAATAATAATAATAATAATAATAATAATAATAATAATAATAATAATAATAATAATAATAATAATAATAATAATAATAATAATAATAATAATAATAATAATAATAATAATAATAATAATAATAATAATAATAATAATAATAATAATAATAATAATAATAATAATAATAATAATAATAATAATAATAAAAATAATAATAATTGTTGGGTCAAATCACTCATAGTTGTTTAAGTGGAATTATACTACATTCATATATTTGGGTCCACCCTAAACCTTGTCTCTCTTGCATTGTTTAACTCTCCCATCTTACACTCATTCGCCTAACTTTAAGCAAGCTGCGCTTGCTCATACGTTTCTATTTTTAGTCTAACACGAGAACTTTGAATAAACGGTTGCGCCTACGATGCGCTGAATTTAATATACGGCTCATTAGTTTAGTAGAACAGCATCCCCATACTCTGAAACTCATGCTGGACTGGAAAACGCTCCTGATCCTACATTTTGGCGCCCAACGTGGGGCAGTGCTGTTCAAAATTCCGTGCAACGTATTTAAAGTTAAAATTTGAATTATGTACATAAATATTCTGCATAAATATATATGTACATAAGCGGGAATGTTCCAGCATACAAGGTGCTAACTGTGCATACATTCGCCTTGCCTTGCTATTCGCACCGCTCGCTCTGTGACCCCCCGCCGTCGCATCACCGAGTCATCTCTTTCGTTTCGTCGTTTTCTTTCACAGCAACTGCAGCTGCTGCTTTGCAATCGTCATACTCAACGCCACTTCGCTGTCCCTACGATCCCCCCGCGATCACAGCAGCAAATTACCGATACTGCGCTTTGCCATCATATTCGTTAAACGTTTGGACAAATCACGTTCGTCTAAGCAGAAATAAGTACAGCTGCATTCAAAACGCACTTAAATACATACATAGGCACCAACTGCGCGACATAGCATAACGGCAACAACAGTTAAGTGGAATTCGTCTCTTACTTTGCTTTCTACGCCTAGTATTCTGTACGCGACATTAAGTTCAGTTTTTAGTAAATTGCATTGTTCGTCGATCTAATATATATTTTACGTAATTTGGATTAACTGTGGCAGTGAATTTGATCAAAGCTTATTCAAATATAAACATAAGGTTATTGTTGGTCAAATCATGTCTTTGGAGAACCTCAAATTACAGCGCGCAAATACTCGCCGGAATATTAGCCTATTAGCTAATATCGTTGATCCCAAATTAAGACAATGAAAATCTGCGCCAATTCAAGCTGAATTAAAGTGCCGCCTGGAAATTTTGGATGCTTACTTTAAGCAAGCAATGGCTTTACAGACTCAAATTGAAAAATAATGTCCAACCGATACAGGGCGCACCGAACTGGAGGAACTGTATGTAGACATAAAGGTTTGCATTACAGAACAACTTACAGAAGAAATGCACGAATCAACTTTCGCTGCGCCATCGGGGCCTACATTTTCATCGTCTACCAAGTTGCCCAGACTTACGCTACCCACATTTGATGGCAATTATGCAGTCTACAAGAATTTTAGCGCATTATTGCATCAAATGGTGGATCAACAGGACTGCTTATCAAACATCGGGAAGTTTAATCAGCTGATCAGATTTTTGAGGGGAGCAGCATTGGAAACGGTAAAGGCATTTCAGATTACATCTGAAAACTATCGAAAGGCACTTGATCGTTTGAATCAACGCTACGACAATCCAACCTTAGTCTTTTTGGATAATATCTCGTCGTTGTTTATGCTCAAGAGTGCGTCAAGGTCCAATAGTCAAGAAATTTGAAGTTTGATTGACAACTTTAGCATTGTACAACTCGCTAAAATCACTAGGCAACGAATCACATATCGCGCAGGTAATGTTGATAGCCATTGTCATGGATAAGATGGATATGAAAACTAAATGGAACGAATCATTGGATTATTCCAAGTTACCCACGTGGGATTTGTGTGTACAGGTAGTTGAGAGGCATTGCCAATATTTGGAATCATGCGGTAAATCCGAATCGAGCCAGACTCGATCTGCGACTGCTAGTAAACCACGAAGCCAGACAACTACGCGACACGGTTTGTCCTTTAATTGCGCAACTCACTCATGTCCTCTTTGTCTTAGTTCAGAACATCGAGTTTCACGTTGCAGTCGGCTTCAGGAGATGTCGGTTGCATAGCGCTACGAAGCAGCCGAACCACTTGCTCTGTGCCTAAACTGTCTTGGCAAGGCGAATCACACACATACATCAAGTTTGGCACTTCGGCCAAAATCAAGACACGTTTGGAGGATTTTAAGATGCCCATTGATTTCTGCGTGACGTCACACATTGCAAATCAGCCTGATTCGGACATAGACATTTCGTCTTGGAACATACCCAAGAACACACCCTTAGCTGATGAGCAATTTCACAAAACTCGGCATATCGATTTACTTATTGGAACTGAAACCTTTTTTGAAATTCTTGCAGTGGGACAAATCAAATTGGGTCCCTGCCTTCCTACGCTTCAGAATACGCAACTCGGACGCTATGAAGGAACGCAGCGACAAGCTCACTTCTACTCGCTCTCATTAGAGGAGTCAATCAACAACAATTTGGAACGGCTCTGGCATATTGAAGACTTAAGCAAACCAATCGACAAGTTCACACCTGAGCAACTGCAGTGTGAACAAATGTTTACTCGATCTGTACGCCAACAAGCAGATGGTAGAATTATTGTTCGGCTACCATTTAAAGATGACTCAAGATATCTAGGATCTTCATACGAGTCAGCCAAGCTGAGATTTGAGTCGTTGGAACGGCGTTTAAATCGCAATCCGCAGCTAAAGGCATCATATACGGAGTTTCTGCGCGAATATGAAGGTCTGGGACACATGAGTTCGGTGAACTCACCAAGGCTTGACGAGCCACACTATTACATACCACATCACTGCGTCTTTAAGCCAAATAGCACATCAACGAAGCTCAGAGTTGTCTTCGATGCCTCAAATCGAACCTCATCGCAACGATCACTCAATGATTTGTTAATGGTTGGACCAACCATTCAAACGGAGCTATATACGCTTCTGCTACGCTTTCGAACATACAAATATGTACTCACTGCAGATGTTGTGAAAATGTTCAGGCAAGTATTGGTTGACTATCGTGACCGCAAATTTCAATACAATTTTTGGAGAGATTCCTCAGATAAACCACTGCAGACGTATGAACTAAACACAGTCACGTATGGTACGGCCACAGCACCATATCTCGCTATACGCAGTATGACATATTTGGCTGATCTACATATGCAAACTCACAAATTTGGTGCACAAGCTATAAGTTCATCATTCTACGTGGATGACTTTCTGTGTGGGCATGACACAGTGGAAGGCCTGCAACAACCCAAGGCAGAGGTCATCGAGGTACTTGGTAAGGGCAAGTTTGAACTAGCAAAATGGCATTCAAACCACCCGGACTTTGTCGACGACAGCACTATCAAGGATTTGAATCTAGAAGATGGTTCAGTTACAAGCACATTGGGCTTAGCTTGGAATCAATGTCAGGACGTACTGCTATTTGCCTTTCGACCGAAATGCTCCATTGATGTAATCACTAAGAGGACAATTTTATCTGTAGCATCTTCACTCTTCGATCCATTGGGACTGGTAGCGCCAGTCATCGTGATTGAAAAGATCATTCTACAGGAGCTGTGGATACTCAACTTGCAATGGGATGAGTCTGTGCCGCAAACTTTTTGCCAAGCTTGGAAATCGTTTACTGCATCGCTTTCTTCACTGGAGTCGCTAGCAATACCTCGATTCTGTATGCAGTCCAACAACAAGGAGTTGCAGTTGCATGGATTCTGTGACGCCTCCATTCGTGCATACGGATGCTGCATCTACGCACGCACAGTTGCAGTGGGCGGCAAGGTTCATGTTCACCTGAGCAGAGTAGCACCAACTCGAAAGCTATCGCTACCAAAATTGGAACTCGCTGCTGCCCACCTGCTGACCTGCTGGCACAACTCTACGTAAAAATAAAGGAAATTTTCACATTGAAACAACCAACCTATCTGTGGAGCAACTCGTCGATAGTTCTTCATTGGATACAGCAACATTCTGCGACACTATCAACGTTTGTTGGAAACTGCGTTTCTGAGATACAAGAAGCCACACCGGACTGTCAGTGGAGACACGTCCCAACACAATTAAATCCCGCCGATCTGGTTTCGAGGGGATGTGAACCCATCGAATTCAACGAATCAATCTGGTTTATGGTGCCGGCGTATCTGAAGCAGAGCCCCAACGCTTGGCCAAAGGACAAACGTCATGAACCAGATCCTGAAGTCATAACACTTGAGATGCGCAAGTCAGCATTTAAGGTTACGACGGATAGCAACTATCTACTCGACACTCTCAGAAACATAAGCTCGCATCGTCGTTGCTTGCGAATTGTTGCTTGGATGCTGCGCTTTACACACGCGCTTCAGAAACCCGTTGAGCTGTCTACCCCCTCGCCGACACCTCAAGAACTACAGCGTGCATTTAATTGCATTATCTGGAATTTGCAACAACAACACAAAAATAGGCAAATATTAAGTCACATTAAATTTCTTAATCCATTTTTACAGATTACAGACGGATACCTACTATTAAAGGTTGGTGGACGCCTCGAATTGGCAAATGCACCAGAGGTTCAGAAACATCCAATTCTACTTCCCAGTAAAGATGACTTCGTTCGTCACTACGTGCAGTTCCTTCATGTACAACACTACCATGCTGGCTCAGAGGCACTTGTTGCACTACTTCGTCTTCAATTCTGGATCGTAAATGCTCGAGACCTGGCTCGCTCTATCATCAGGAAATGCGTGCACTGTGTGCGCTACAAGCCAAGGCTGCAACAGCAACTCATGGGAAATTTGCCTGTAGAGCGATTGACTCCATCAAGACCTTTCGCTCACTGTGGTGTTGACTTTTGCGGACCAGTCAACGTCTACCTTCGCATTCAGGGCAAGGCGCTTCGTAAGGCCTACATTGCCGTATTCGTATGCTTCGCCGCCAAGGCTGTGCATATTGAAGTGGTATCTGATCTCTCAACAGATGCTTTCTTAGCCGCTTTGAGGGGCCGTGGAATGCCTGTCGACATATTTTGCGATAATGCCACGAATTTCACTGGAGCAAGCAATCAATTAAAGGATCTACGGAACTACTTCTTCAAGGAAGAAAATCAACAATCATTAATTAGTTTTTGCACAAATGAATTCATAAACTTTCGTTTCATTCCACCCAGAGCACCACACTTCGGCGAGGGAGGCGGCAGTTAAAAGCGCCAAGGGACTCATGACGCGCAGTCTAATGAATGCCCGCTGCACGTTTGAGGAATTAGCCACAATCACAGCCGAAGTAGAAGCCATTCTCAACTCGCGCCCGCTCACCCCACTGTCATCAGATCCAAGTGACTTGGGTGCTCTCACACCTGCTCATTTTCTAATTGGAGACTCCTTGCGAGCATTGCCTGAACACAAAATAGAAGATGAACAACTGAAATCTTTGGACCTCTGGCGTTTGATAACTGGTATCAAACAACATTTTTGGCGACGCTGCAGCGCGCTGGTTAGCAGACTACTTCAATGAGCTGAACGTACGTTGCAAGTGGACCAAACCAGCACCCAGTATCTCTATCGGTGACATGGTTCTCATACATGAGGAGACCAATTCACAAATTAGTTATTCTTCCTGTCTCTTGAAAGTCTGCGTCATTCAATGGGGCCGGGATGTTGGGTCAAATCACTCATATTTGTTTAAGTGGAATTATACTACATTCTTATATTTGGGTCCACCCTAAACCTTGTCTCTCTTGCATTGTTAAACTCTCCCATATTACACTCATTCGCCTAACTTTAAGCAAGCTGCGCTTGCTCAAACGTTTCTATTTTTAGTCTAACACGAGAACTTTGAATAAACGGTTGCGCCTACGATGCGCTAAATTTAATATACGGCTGATTAGTTTAGTAGAAAAGCACCCCCATACTCTGAAACTCATGCTGGACTGGAAAACGCTCCTGATCCTACAATAATGATGATAATAATAATAATAAAAAGAATAATTATAATAATAATAATAATAATAATAATAATAATAATAATAATAATAATAATAATAATAATAATAATAATAATAATAATAATAATAATAATAATAATAATAATAATAATAATAATAATAATAATAATAATAATAATAATAATAATAATAATAAATAATAATAATAATAATAATAATAATAATAATAATAATAATAATAATAATAATAATAATAATAATAATAATAATAATAATAATAATAATAATAATAATAATAAAAATAATAATAATAACAAGCAAAACTAAAAAATTCTTGTTTTTTTTGTTTTGGTTGTTTTTGGAAAACTACTAAAAAGGAGTTGTAGACACAAATGTCCACAATGTACAGAGTCGAACTGTTGAACTAGGTAATAGTTGTATTCAATGTTTTTGCCTAAATAACGAATTACTTCTTTCGGTGGTTGAAGATTCCCGAAACTATCACAGTAATAGTTTTTTCCATTATCTCTATAATAGGCTACCAAATTTGTACCTTCACCTTGAATAGAATCATTGATAACACCACATTCTATTGAACAAGGGTGATATGAAAAATAGTCTCTCATAAAAACACCTCTAAAATATGGGATACACTTAGCAAATTTCTGTATATCAAAATTAGTAAACTCTCTTTTGGGTAGCCTATCTAAAAGTTTGTTGACTTGATACCATTTCCATCGATGATATGGAGCCAAATACAATCCATATCCGCTCTTGTACGGTTTTAAAAATAGTCATTTACCAACAGCAACAGATTCCATTATCCGATTTACGAACAGCTTCTTCTAATAGCTTTTTTTCCATCCTTGATTTCATTAAACGTTTTAATGATCGATGAACCGGTAGATGTTATAACCCCAAGAGCACTTAAAGCTGCTAAAATCGGTATCAATGGTAAGGCTCCTCCAGTTTTTGGTTCACTTATGATTCGAGGGATAACGGCTTGCTTTTTCTTTCCACTCAAAGAATTATTGATATGCTTATGGGCTATTTTAATCGCATTTTCAATATCATTTGGTTTTTCGATTTAAGTGTTTGAGTCGCCAACTTTATAGCATTGGGAAATATTTTTTCACAACAACTTTCTTACACGATTTTTTTACTTTTTTTATATTTTTTAGATTTATTCATCCTATTCCTGATCCCCATACCAAATTTTACTTTGGCTTTCATTGCGTTTGTTACTAAAAGTGCGCTAGCTCTCTCGGCCAAGCTACTATCAGCTGCTGTTACTCGTGACCAAGCCCTTTCAGCTAAATTTTGATCAGCTTCGTGACGGTTGGAAATGTCACTACTCTCTGAGTAAGCAATATTGTGTTGGCGGCAGGCAGAGTCCAATAAATTTATACCCTTATCACCTCGTTTCATTCGATCTTTTAATTTTTTTCCAGGCCCACAAAACTGATAAACAGGTAAATGTAATTCAAATGGGAGTGAGTCAATTAGATTATTAATAAGACCTCTATCTTTATAAGGTTTAGTTTGTAACTGAATTTATTATAAAAACACACAGCTCCCTTTCTTGAACTAAAATTAATAAATATCCCTCTAAATATGGAATTCGTTAAAGAGAAATCTGATATTGTTGTGAGAAACATGGATATCAATTCGGGGTCGCCCACAAGAACTCGTCATAGTAGTTTATTACCAAACTCAATTAAAGCACTTATTGTTGGACCATCGATACTTCCGTTGGTTTAGTCTGATTTCCATTCCTTCAACAATGATACAGATCAAGATAGATCTATCGCTGCTGACCTACCTCATACATCTTTCATAAATGCACATATCGCACAAGTTGAGAATGAAAATTTACTTGATGGCAATTATGGTCCACATAAACAACCTACTAGAGAATTGAGCTGGGGGACCTTACCATTTCAATTTGATAATGAATATTTTATATTGGGAGATGAAAAATTCAAAGTAACACCAGGATTAATTTCATTGATATTTTCCAAGTCACCTCTACGATTCACTGAAGCTGATAAAGTCAATTATAAAAATATGATATTGTCAACAAATGTTTTTCGAAAAACTATGATTCCACTAATTAAATTCGGGGATCTAGAGCTAAAAAATATACACATTTAATCAAAAAATGTGTTATGGAAGAAAAATCGTTTATGAAAAAAAACAAGTCAAAGGGCACCTCTACTCTTATACAAGTTAAAGGAAATGGACTCATGCAGTTGAATAATGCAAAGAGTAACTATATATATTGGGATAATCCAAATGAGCTAATTGAGCGACTGAGTCTTTTTATTTTATCACAATCAGCCGGACATAATAATCATAATAATGAAATTATTTCTAAAATAGAAGAGTTAAGGGAAGCCAATATTATATATTAAAAAAAGACATTTTAATAAAGAAATTAAATATAATGTATATTCATTAATAAATAAATCTTATTCTTTCACCATCTTTTAATGAGTACAGTCGCTATAATAGTTAATGATATAAACTATGAGTGCTCCATGTGGAAGCATAATTTGGAAAAAACTTGTTAAAATAACTCGATTCTTGTTTATTAAAAAGTATACTACAACTAAAATTTTAATCAAGAAGAAAATCATACGTTTAAGAACTACAACATATGAATGTTAATACTAATTATGGATAATTTTGCACAATCCTCTAACTCTGCTAGGGGATCTTCCTATAAAAGTAATCAAACTGATGTTTTCATTATAAAGTATTTTGAAAATTCAATAAAAGAGTTGCGAACGAATTTTGAACAACGCATAGAACGTGAAAGAAATGTATTTGAGAACATGCTTAATGTTTTAACAGGTAGATATGAAAATCTATTAGCAAAACTAGAAGTTCTCTTTAAACTACATTTTGAAAATGAACGGAAAAGTATAGAACAATTTAAGAACATAAATGGTGATTTTGAGAGAAGACTAGGTAAGAGTGAAACAAATTATGAACAAATTAAATTTAAATTTATTAACGATAAAAAATATGTTATAAAATTTTAAAAATATTCAAAACAATGAGTAAGCGGGATATTGTTAACGAGATACATCAACAAGCGCGTAAAAACTTTAGACGGCGTCATGTTGTTATGAAAGGTGTAGATGATCTATGTCAAGATGACTTGGTTGAAATGGAGAACCACTCTCAATCAAATAATGGATATAAATTTTTACTCACAATCATTGATACATTTTCAAAGTTAGCTTGGGCTGTCGCCATAAAAAATAAGAGTGAAAAAGAAGAAACAGCTGCAATTGAAGAAGTTTTCAAACTGGGCCGTATATCGAAAAACTTACAGACTTATGATGGGTAAGAGTTTTTCAATTCTCAATTTCAGAACCTGATGAAATTAGAAGGAATTAACCATTATTTAACGTATAGTGTATTGAAGGCGTTAATTGTTGAGCGTTTTAATCGAACTCTTAAAAACATGATGTGGAAGGAGTTTAGGAGTTTCGGACTACCGAAATATTTAGAATAAGACTAGTACAAAACACACACCCAAGAACATATTTATTAGAAGACTGTCAAGGATGTGAAATTAAAGGTTCTTTTTATGGAGAGGAATTGAGAAAAACAAACTACACAAACAGCTTTCTAGTAGAGCAAACTATAAGAAGGAAAGGGAGTAAAGTACTAGTAAAGTGGCTAAGTTTTTTGAGTGATCACAATAGTTGGATTGATAAGGATGATATTTTATAAGTTTGACTAAAAGATACTGCAAACATTTCCCAGTGAGCAGGAGAAGTACGTATGCCTTTGAGAACCCTATAGCCATCGTCGTGCTTTATTAAATTCTCTATGTGCTCCTCAGATAACGCGTTTGCAGCTGAAATGCCTTGAGTAGCACTTCGCTTCCGCAAGCAAATAGAAGTATTATTTCTTATATTGAGCATTTCTATCTTTTTATAATTAAGAAATAATTTGTCAGTTCTACATCCTCTCCTATCATAGTTTCGAAGCTCTGACCTTACTATAGTTGTGAAACTTTCCCGACATTTTCTTTTATTACCAGCAAAAATATCTGGAAACGCCAGTTCTTCAGAATCAGAATCTTCAATCATATCCAAAGGACGCTGACCCTCTCCAGGAGCAATTACTATTCTTTGCATGTTTATATTTTCTATGGGTACATTTTCCAACAATGTTTCATGTCCCCATGGGTTAATGATTTCCTCTTCTATGAGATTCTGTTCATTTGAAGCTTGAGCAAATCTCTGAATTAGTTGCGAAACTAAGTCCACATCATTCGGCGATACAACAAAAGGAACTTCGTTATTATTTGTTGGAAACGAAGTCAGCCACTGCTCATTAACAGTGACCTGATGTTTCCTATATAACTCTATGTTAACTAAATATTAAATTGCATCAGCAATTTTTGATGGCCTAATGGTTTCAGCCATGAAATCATGGTTATATTCCATCTTACGTTTTAAGTGAATTTGAATCACCTCAGCCTCATGAAATGCTCTTGGAAGTAACGTTATAACATTAGAGACTGGAATTGGTACATTCACTACTGCTCCTTTAATGGCATTTTGACGGCCATATCCCAGACATTTAATTATCATGAATGGAAGGCGGGGAGAAATAAGCCTTTCTTCTAGTGGCGTTAAGCCTTTTAAACATTCTGGAAGCTCTGGGAAATCTAGGCCATTAGTTATCGAAGCTCTCGGCTTTCTGCCTAACTTAATGCTTCGACCGCAAGTATTGCAAAAAGTGTATATATTATTAATAGAAGGAAATGTAGATGAAAGATATAAAATATCTAAACTATCTTCAATACTACATTTGCTTTCAATTAATTGGCGAGATATTTTCATCACTTGATGTGGAAACCACAAGCCCTTGCAGAAAATGCAAAGCCTATCTGGTCCCTGTTTTACTATTTTATTAAAGCCGGCTATCATAATATCTAAGCTACTAATGCTTTGAGACACGTTATCTTCTGGCAATATATTTGAAAATCTGTCAGATGCATCTGCCATATTTTTACTAAATCCTTGAGAATCAATTATATTGCCATCATAAGCTCTTTGACGAGCTAAAAGTCGATCACTTCTTCTGGCAACTGTGTTAATAGCCTGAATACGACTATTTCTTTCCCTTTTTAATTGTCTTCTATTACTTTCTCTTTATAAATTTGTTCTCCTTAAGGCTTCCCGTTGATTATCTCGACGAATACTATCATTATCTCGTTCATTAGTTTTGTCTTTGCGTATGTCTACGCAAAGTGTCAGAAGTTTGCTCCGCTTCTGTATTTGGGGACTCAGCTCGACGAGCGGCGTGCTCTAAAGAATTTCCATTTTGCTCCACCGCCCGATTTACTGGGATCCTTCTATACTGCGATCGACGCAATGCATCAACTGCTCGCTCCTCCGCTCTAACTCCAGAATTTGTACGTAAGCTTGCGCGTTGTACAGAATTACGAGTTTGTTCTGCGTTCCTAATTCTGCTACTCCTTCTACGTATCGATCGCATATTATTATTTCTAATTCTTTCAGCTTGACTAAAGCTTTTATTTTCCCTACGCTCTCTTTGAGACAATAAATTATTGTTTCTTTCGGCGTCTGCATATTCAGGAATAAGCCTATTTGAATTGTTCCTAGCTCTTTGTCTCTTAGACTTAGTTGAAGCTGTAATTCTTCTAAGCCTTGGCATTTTGACCTATTATAATACTTATTAATAGAATAATGTATCTTAAATATAAGAAGAAAATTATAAGTCTTAATTATATAAAATTAAAAACTGAAAATATTAAAATTTAATATTTTATTAATTAAAATATAATATTTTAAATACTTAAACTATATATTTTAAGTGTTGAAATAATATATTTCAATGACTAAAATGACATAGTTCTAATACTAAAATTGTATATTTTAATTATTAAAATAATATATAAATGTCAATATAGTCAAAGAATTTTAAACTTGCAGATTTTTTTATCGATTATTTTAACACTTAGCAGAAGGAAAAAATTTGAAATTTGATTATGCAGCAAGAACCGATACCGATAGTCCCATACAATTGCTCACACCGCCAATGTTTACAAAAATAATGTAACGGCAAAAAGTTTGAGCGCCCTTTTCCCTTCCGAAAAATTCCGATCGATAAAAGTTTCTTTACAGCAAAAACAACACTTTAACTCTAAGAAAGCAGTTAAATTAATTACCAATTAACTTGATTTAACACTATATATAATATTAAACAACTTTTAAATAGATAAATAGAAAACTGATCGTTATCGTAATCGCTCGAGATCGTTGTTGCTTGCACTGAGGTTAGCCACAATTAAATTATTTGCTGAGTGAAAAGTCTGGCAACACTGTCATTTTGATCTCTTACCGATTCGCGCGCTTTTGACGAATGAAATATTGCGCGCCAAGTTATTGATATTTAAAATTTATTTTATCTCTTAATTTAAATAAATGTTAAGGATGAAACATCAAATTTTCGAAAGCCATAAAAATTAATAAACAAAAATTTAAATAGTTTTGATGTGTTAAAGCGGATAGACTTAATATGATTTAAAATCAAATGAAAACAGTGTTCATTAACTGTAAAACTTCAGTGGTTCAACATTGAGCAGTACACCTTATAAGTTTGTGACGTAACAAATTATTATCAAAATGTATTTGAGTTTGTATGCAATAAAACAAAATACAAAATCATAAAAAATAGCCCAAGGTTTTAAAAACTGAAATACTGAACTTTATTTTGTTAAATATTAACTAAGTATGAAAATAAAAAAAAAAACATGCAAAACATAAACCAATATATATATAAATAATAATAACAATTAAGATTAATTTAAAATAAAAAAAGCGTTCCGGGCAAAAAAAAATTTATTGACATACTATTTCTTGTTAGTGAGTAAATGGGCGTGGCATTTAAAAAAAGTGATTTTTTTTTAAAAAAAAGTCAGAGAATACAAAAAATTTTATTTTCCTTAGTTAAGAAAAAAAGTTGTCGCGCCCTACCCAATACGCCAACAGCTGTCTTAGCGGGGACAGGCTTAAATACGTAATTGACTAGAATTCAAAATATAACATCGGCAAATGATATTCTTTGAAATTTTGACCAAACAAATTTTTTGACGAAGAAAGTAAACTTAAATAATATTAACTAAATTTAATTGAACTATTTTGATTATTTTTCGACTGATTTGTATTTGTAAGCAAACTTTCTTTTTGAACAAAATAATTCGCCTACAAAATGTTAACTATAGAGCTTTTTATTAGCAATTTATGGGCAAAGGGGGCGTGGTATCCAAATTTTTTTAAGCGGAATATGTTTATATGGTATCCAATATCATGCATACCAATTTTGGGCTTTCTAGCATTCATATTAAGAAAGTCAAAAATCGAGATAGTCACATTGTTTCTCTACTTGTGGACAAAGGGGGCGTGGCATCCAAATTTGAAAATAAACTTAATCTGCGTAACAGAGCTACGAAGCTTCTGCAAAAAGAATGGAATCTCTAACTATTATACTTGCTGAAAAACAGGCGTTCATAAAGACGGACAGACGGACAGACAGACAATTTTCGCACAAAATTATTAGTCCCTTTTGCTCTTTTTCAAAGAGCTCAGGGTCTAAAAAATAAAAAATGAAAGAAAAGGTCACACACGCACAAGAAATTGCATAACGCACTTATCACTATTCTGGACTAAGTAATATATTTTGTTTGCAATTTACTAAAATCTTTTCTTATTTTCATATAGAATCTGCAAATTGTGAGTGAGGCAACGCAACCAACAAACAACACAAAAAAAAAAAAACAAATAAAAAGAGTTAGACATTAGGTAACAAAAACAAAAGAAAAAAAAATTCTTTAACAAAAAAAAACAAATAAAAAAAGAGGTAGACATTAAGTAACAAAAACAAAACATTCAAAAAAAAGGGTTGACTTACCTTGCAACTAAAGTACCAAAGTAGTAATAATTAACACAACAAGGTACAAAAAATATCGCTAAGTCTTAAAGAGACAAAATTTGTATAATTATTTTTAAGTTCTATATAATTTTTGTACACCTTCCTTTTTTTCTTATATCGTATACATGTAGCATGTGTTCCGTGAAGATCATTTATCAAAACGCACGCACGTTGATTTAATATAAAAGTTTATTTAAATTATATGTTTAGGTTAATGATTAAGTTTCTTCATTTCACATTTTAATTCTTTCGTTGTACATTTAACGTTTTTTTTTAATATATTTTAAGCAGGCGAGCGCACACAACTTTGCTTTTTCACGACTCACATTCTACTGTCAATTCAACTCTCTTGCTCTGTCTTATTTCGATATACTCGATACACTCGATATACTCGATATATAATCTTATGGCTACAAGTTATCAATAAATTCTTAGGGCTACAAACTATCATAATATTCTAAGGGCTACAAACTATCATTCCTACATTCGGCCATCCGACAGGTCGTTCGACTCGAATGAAGAACTCCAGTGTTTCATAAACTCGGCTACAGTGTTTGTTCATCATCGCCTACCTTTTCTACCATATATCGTCCGTGTCTAAGCTTACGAGTTATCTTATATGGACCCAAAAAATTCTTTGTTAATTTAAGTCCTGCTCCAAATTGTGTACGTTTTATCGCAACTAGATTATCTACTTCATATTCATTTTCTGGTTTCCTTGTCTTATTGTATGTCTGACGATTTTCGTCTTGTATCTTTGCCATATTATTTTTAGCTTGTATACGTATTTCGTCTTTGTCGTTCTGTAGCTCAATAAGTGCTTCGTCCTCTAATAACATCTTTAATTCACTGTCATGTTTAAGTCTTATGTCCATTCCTGTTAATATCTTGAAGGGTGAAAACTTTGTGCTTCTAGAAGGTGACGCATTTATAAATTGTTGGACTCTGTTAACATTTTTGTACCATACTTGCGGATTTTCAACACATAACTTGCTTAACATTGTGATAACAATTCTATGTATGCGTTCGACTTGCCCATTCCCACGAGGAACACCTGTGGCTATTAGTAAATGTTGAATACTCTCGGATTCACAATACTCTTTGAATAAATTCGATGTAAAAGCTGTCCCGCGGTCAGTTATCATTCGAATTGGATTTCCGAAAATTGCTGACTGTTTTTTGAGCCTATCAATAACTTCTTCTGCACCTGTACCTTTTGTAGGGTATAGCCAAACAAATTTTGAGAATGCATCTACAATCACCAAAATGTGATTGTACTGCTTCTTCGTAATCTCCATTGGGCCAATGTGATCAAGATGGAACGTCTTTAAAGGTTCATCTGATTTATCAATTGGATTAAGGAATCCTTCTTTCTTGCCATACTTTTGGTCACTAACAATGCATTCAACACATGATTTTATGATTGTTCCTGCTTTCTTTGTCAAATCCGGTATATAAAATTGCTTCTCTACTAATTCAGTTGTTTTCTTAGTACCAAAATGTCCTTGACGGTGGGACATTCTAATAACTTCTCCTTCCATTTCTTGGGGAATAACTATTAGCTCTCGAATTGGGTCTTTATACAAGATGTCTTGCCTCATATAAAAATCCTTGTATGCTCCTGATTCCAATGCTTTGCAAATAGCATTCACCCACTCGTCTTCTCGCTGTGCCTGTTTGATGCGATATTTTAATGAGTCTTGTAATAATAAACAGTGGACTCTACTTAACGCGTCAACGTGTCTCATCTTTGTTCCTGATCTGTGTTCGATTTCGTATTCAAAGTCTTGAAGGAATATAGCCCATCTTGCTACTCTGGTCGGTACGTCTTTCTTTTTAATTGTCATAGCAAACGCATTGCAATCTGTCACTATTTTGAATTTCTTTCCAAGTAAATAAACTCTCCACTTCTTTAAAGCTTGAACGATTGAAAGAACTTCCAGTTCATATGACGAATACTTTTCTTCAGCTGCCGTTGTTTTGCGACTCATGTATTCAACTGGGTGGTAGGATTGGTCGACAGAATCTTTCTGCATTAGCACTGAACCATATCCGTACATGCTCGCATCGCAATGAATTTCTGTTCTGCTCTTTTCATCAAAGAGTCGAAGGATTGGTGAACTAGACAATCGCGATTTAAGTTCATAAAACGATGCTAATTCTTCTTCTCCCATTTTGAAAATTGCATTCGCTTTTAAAAGATTCGTCAAAGGTCTAGCTATCAAGCCAAAATCTTTTACGAATTTTCGAAAGTAGGAAGTCAATCCCAAATAACGCTGCACGGCTTTTCTGTTACGTGGAACAGGAAAATTGTCGACTGCTGAGGTCTTTTCTTTTGATGGTGTAATCGTTCCATTTTTTATTACGTAACCTAGAAAATTTACCTCTCTCTTCAAAAATTGGCATTTCTCCCACTTTATTTTTAGTCCTGAGATTCCAGCTAAATTAATGACTATTTTTAGCTTGTCTATGCCCTCTGATTCGTCTTTTGACTGTATAATGATATCGTCCATATATAATATCAGTGTACCCTTTTCAATGAGTTGTCTTAACACTGCGAATATATATCTCATGAAGACTGCTGGGGAATTCGAGATTCCAAACGGGACAAAACAAAATTCGTACTGCCCTTTCTGTGTAACGAAAGATGTGTACTTTCTAGATTCTTCACTTACTGGGACGTGAAAGAATCCATTCCGTAAATCCAACGTTGTGAATACGTTCGCTCCTTGAAGTCTATGCAAAACATCATCTATCGTGGCCATTGGAAAATTATCTCGTATAATTTTCTCATTTAACTTGCGATAGTCGCAACAAAGTCTTTTACTACCATCTTTTTTTGACACAAGCACGATTGGAGAAACGAACTCTGAAACGCTCGGGCGAATTATACCCTCTTGAAGCCAATCTTGCACCTGTTTGTCAACTATATCTTGTTCTGCTAGTGGTAGTCGTCTTGGTCTTTGGTAAATCGGAGCTTCATCCGTCAGAATAATCTTCATCTCCACTGGGCTACTCTCTGGCTTCACCCACTTATAGGATTTCAGTTCTTTCTGAAATGTAAGTTTTAAATCCTCATCGAGATGCTGTATGTCCAGCTCTGTTTCTTCTTCGATATTCGTAGTCAATAGTTGACTGAAACTTTCCTGCAGTTCTTGAATTTTTGTTTTAGAATGTACATTTTTACCTTCTTTCTCTTGGTCATTTCTTTTAACGTCATTTTGGTCTTTATTGCAATTTGAAAAATTCGTCATGGCATGAAAAGTAACGCCACTAGAACTTAGAGTCACATTTAAGAAATCAAGGACATCGTTTCCTATAATTCCATCAAACAAGGTATCTTCTTCGCGAACTACGTGAAAACACATTTCGATTGGAATGAAGTCCAACTCAGTGTTTATTTTAAAAGAACCCAGTGTCTTGATCTGCTTTCCACCAATTCCAATTAGCACTTTAAAATCTTGCGTCAGTGGGGTAAGATTTAAATTTTTGTAAACTCTGTTGCTAATTGTGCATATGTCACTACCTGTATCAAATAAAGCTGATATGACACATTCGCCTATCTTTACATTCTTGAATGCCCTATTCAAAGTGTTTTGTGACAACTGCTGCAAATTAGAGGCTTCCTTTTTAACCTCTACTTGACCACCTTTTACCTCGCATTGATTTGCTTTATGACCGAATCCATTGCATTTAAAACATTTAATATTTTGGTTGCAATTTCTAGCCACATGGTTTTTCCCTCCGCATTTAAAACAGTGTATGTCGCCCTTGCCCTTCTTGTTATCATCTTTTTTGTTATCTGTTTCTTCTGACTTCACTTTCGCTTTTGAATCTTTTGGCAAAGCTATCTTTTCATAAACTTTCAGCTTTTCGCGTAAGTCTCGCAAATTTGTCGCTTGATACAAAATATTTTTATTCAATTTTGAATCTGGGATGCCTTCGATAATATAATCGATAACACTCTCATCATCAATTTTGCTTTTGTTTGCGAGACCTACCATTGTGTAGTAGTACTCAATATAACTTTCATTTGATTTTTTCTTTCTATTCTCAAGCAGTTCATGAACCTGTTTCAATGAAAGCTTGACGCAAAATTCATCTTTAAATCCCTGTTTTAATGATTCCCAATCATTTGAACCGTCTTGACTATTTATAAACAATTTCGCAGCTCCCTTTAGCAACTGCCTGCTGTAAATAAATTTTTGTAAATCATTCCAATTTACT
>JAWNPS010000008.1:1800000-2013287 GCA_035047385.1 Drosophila tripunctata
TCTCAAGTATGTACTACAATATAATGAATAGTGTCTGAGACACTATTTAATGATGCTAAATTACTTTGAAAGTTGGGAAAACTGCACTTTAAACGATCGCACACTAATTGAATAATTTCAAGTGATGAAATTGAGCCAACGAACTTTAGTATAATCCCTTAAGAAATGAACGTATGTATGTAGCAATGTCGTGCTAGTAGTAGTTAAAAACGATTTGCTCCTTATCTAAGAACACGCTAATAATAAGTGCATTTTAAGTACGATTTAATCATGTATACTAACCATTCAGACATATCAACAAAAACAAAGAAGAAAGAGAGGGAGAGAATGGGTGGGGAGGGGGGTGCGCGCAATGCTTCTTAGTCGTCGCCGTCGATCAACGCAATTGCGATTGCGAAAAATGTTTAAATTTTCATAGCGTTGCCATAGTTGCTCTCAGTTTCAGTTGAGCTCTCAAAGCGTGTGGACGTCGTGTGGACACTTCTATCGCGTGTGTGTGTGAACACCAAAAGCTTCGTTAATATTTCGCAAAAGAAAATACCGCGAAAAACAAAGTTTATTAGCATCGTTTGCAGAAAACAGGTTAGTTATTTTGGTTGTTTATTCCACAAACATAGTACGGACAGGATTTACAAGTGTTTACGTAAAAGCAGCCAACAAACAAGCCAAACGTCAATTGCTCTCGTCTCTAGCTAAGAGACCATCTCTAAATTCGTACCAGCACCAATACATATGTGCATGTATTCGAATTTTGAACATGTGCATGTTTCGGTATTTATGTATTTTTGTGTATTTGCGCTTTTTCTTCTTCGTTTATTGTGAGTTCTTCCATTTCCGCTTTGTTACGCTGCTCTCGCAACCTAAAAAAAAATCACCTTTTTCTAAGCACTATAATCATTGAGTTTCTGTATAGCCTTTAGCTTTTAAAAGCTACACTCTGACTACGTTTCAAACCACATCAATATGAAGGCTGTACTTTTGACGGTCATGGCTCTTGTTCAGATTGTCGAAGGTTAAATGCATTTGTTCAGATACACAGGTAAACGATGTTTAATTAAATCGGAAGTAGAGCTTAAGCACCGATTGCCGATAAGTATGTAAATTTTAAAACCCATTGTAAATCGGGTGAATAAACTCTTGTGCATTGTTTCCCCACATGCATTTATACATATGTATTTATTTCTAATTTGTCGCATTCGCAATTCAAATATTCGCATGTCTAGTTGAACATAACAAATTAAATTAGTTATTTACAAATTTATGCACCACACACAATTGTTTGATTAGAAGACGCATCAATAGAAAATTGAGCAAGTTGAGAGCGCAATTTTGTATCACGCTGCTACAGAGTGATTCTCATTGTTGCTAACTTAGCTTTTTTCGCATCAGTTCTGACAAATGTATAGCGCAATAGCTATGTTATATGTAGCTTTTAAAAAATCGTTGACAATAATTTAATCAAATGTTGCTGTAGTAAATTCAATCAATATTGCCAAGTATTTTAGTAAAACAGCTTATTAAGTGCAAAGTTTAATTAAAATTGGCACTTTGAATTTAATGTAATGTTAGTATGTTGAGCTTTCTAGCTGTTGTGTATGTTGAAATTCAACACTGCTGTTGCTGTTGATACGCCGGGTGTCACTCAATTTCTATGCTCTCATATTATTTGCTCTCTTTGGCTCTCTCAATTCGCAATTATGTTTTGCCTCCACCCACGCGCTGCGCATATTGTCGCCAACAGGGCTGCGTTATAGTTTTTTGCTTTTTTTTTCAAGTTCAATATCAAATCGTGTGTAAATTTTATCAGTTGTGTAGCCCGGCCAAATTAATGAATGCTCAGAAATAGTTTATAACACCGGCATAGACTTAATCACACAATGCCGGTTTTTTTTCGTACCACGCCTCTCTCGTCGCTAGAATTAACAGCTGTTTGTTTGGATTAGTTCCCATTGCTCTTACTCTCTCTCTCTCTTTGCCACTGTTTGCTTTCGCGTCATGTTCTGCGAGCTTTGCTTTGGCGTTGGCGATCTGCTGTTGTTTTTGCTTTTTTTTTTTTTAATGTTTTTCTAGCGAACAGCAAATATTCGCACACATGCACACTAAAAATCTAACCAGATTGCTTGTTCTTGTTAGATTCTGTTCTGTCGGTGCTTTCTTTCATTTTCCATAGTATAGGCGTAACGTTTGTTTGGCTTTTGTTAGAGAACGGCATCGTATGACTTTTTGTACACGTACACGTCTGTTATTCACGTGGTTCACATTTTAATGTTGTGATGCATGCGGGTACTGTACTAGTAGTATTAGTATTAAAACCGACCTGAAATTCAATAATTCTGGATTTTATTTCATCAGCAATTTTTTTTTCTGTTGCTGAGAAAACGCCGCCGGCCAATTGACTCACGTAGACCATAGCGATAAGCTAATCAATTGACATCATACTGCAACGTGTTTACTGATTAATTCTGATCAAATTATTAACAACTGCCTTTTTAACCCTGACCCTGAATAAGTATTCATATCTTGGATTAATAGGTGTGTGTAGCAAAAATGTTATTTAAGCACCGTTGCGCGCACACCTACATATGTACTATATCCAAAAGCTTCTCGCCAAAGCTTTGCTCGAAAGAGCGAAAGCTTCTTTGTATGCTGCTGCTGCTGCTGCTGCTGCTGATGGCAACAGTTATTTCAATTTGTTTCTTTCTGCTGCCACTCAACAGTTTTAAACTCGTCGTCCCATAGGCCGGTTGTTCTCGCGGCAGTGCAAAAAAAAAAAAAAAATTTTGAAACTTGTTAGAGAAATAAAGAAGGTAAATTATAGATGGAAGTTTTCGTGTGTGTGTGTAAATGGCCATTATTTATAAATTGTGACAGCGGTTAATTGCTGTCGTTTTGGGAGCAAAAAAAATTAAAATTTTAAGACTTTGCTTAATTGTTTATGTTTGTGTGAGAGTGTGCATAAAAACTAAGATGGGGAATTTTCCATGGCCAAGAAAACACACAAACACAGAGACATACACAGATATGCTTGGCCTTCACTTCGGGCGCCTAGTGACCCACAATATGCAAGTGTGTACACACTTGTGCAAATACACCGTTTATGTTGGTGTGTGAAGAGTGCGAAATTTGACTGAAGTTGAACTTTGTCTCTTTTTTTTTACGACGCCGCTCTCTTTGCCGGCTCTTTAATAATGTATATGTGTTAGTGTGTGTGTGTGTGTGCTGCAGATATCCTTCAACAAGGACATGGCTCAAATTTATCGATTTTCTAGAACTTCCTTTTGCACCGGGTGTTGAAATAATTGTTGTTAGCAGTGTAATTAACAACACAATCGAACTTGTTTAACATTTTAGCACCTAAACAATTGTATACAGTTGTTTATGTTTTGCATGTGTGTGACTAGTGCTGCCACTTTTTCATAGCTAAATAAATAACCAAAAAAAAAAAAAATCCCAAAAAAATAAATAAACAAATTTAAAACCATTTGCCTTTATTAAAGCACTTTAAGATTGCAGATAATACGTAATTGCAAATTAAAAGGGTTTTATTTTTAACTAACATATTTCATTTCAACAACAACACTACTGACGCATTCTCCAGAACTTTTTTGTATATATTTTCTGGTGCAGAAACATTTGAAAGCTATTTTTATTGCTTATGTAGAAAGCGTAATTAAAGCAGCTTTTTTTTTGTTTGTTTTAAAATTTGTGTTTAAAAATAGCTTGTTATCGTCGGTTATTAGCGTTTTTAGAGATTTTTCATATATTTTAACTTAGCCAAAATGCAGCCGATTTAAAAAGGGAACGTATTTTGGGCGCCTTATGTATTAGAAATTGAATATTATTGACATTAAGATGTTGTAAATAATAGTCAGATTTCTAAAACGTATGCTTAATAGTTTTTGATTTTGTATGTACAAAATATTCAGCATATCCATAAAGGAAACGTATTTTGGACTCCTTATGTATCAGAAATAAAATATTACTGCCTTTTAAATTTTGTAAATAATAGCCAGATTTCTAAAACATGCTGATTTGTTTAAGATTTGTTTTTAATTTACAAAATATCCAGTTTGCCCATAAAATTTATCAAAATTCGCTCAAAATATCCCTAAATATTTAGTAATTAAGTAAAAAGAAGCGAATTCGTTGTCTAAACATTTAATTTTAAAGAAAAATATTAATTAATATTTCAACTCCACCAAAATTCCACCAACTTCTGATGAAATTGCAAACTCTAGCTAAAAACTAGCTAAAGTGGCAAGTCTGCTTGCCAGTGTGACCACACCGATAAAACAAAAGCTGCTCGTTACGGTTGTGGTGTTGGGTTTTAGTTTCGGTGTCAAGTTCACATCTCTAATTGCATTCGTGATTAAATTGAAAAACGTTTATAATGTGTGTGTGTGTGTGCATGTGTCTTGTAATTACAGTCGCTGCTAAAACATGCCGCCCAACGCAACCGCCGGTGGACAGTCGATCACAGACTCGTTGATCTCAGCTGCCGCAACCGCTGCCGCTGAATCGGAACAGAATCCAACCAAATTGCAGGCCGATTCAACTGGTGTCCTCTTCGAACAGGATGCCGAGACAATTGATGGCGGACTGGTCAAGGATATATTACCAATGAAAAAGGCGGATAGACGCAAATTGAAACTGGTCTGGCGTAATATTATACTCTTTGGATATCTGCATGCAGCGGCTCTATATGGCGCCTGGCTGATTTTCACCTCGGCCAAGTGGCAGACTATTCTACTGGGTAAGTAAAAATTATGCCAATAAGTCTTGGCTTAGAATATATCTAGCTTTAAAGTGGCTAGAAAATTAAATAGTCAATGGCAACCCTAGGTGTATTGACGCACCATGGATGTTGCTGCTCTATGTCTAGCAAGCTCCTTTGAGCAACAGAACTAGCGGGAATTTTAAAGTCTTTATTAACGGTTTAAGTATTCAATAGCCGAATGTGTAAATAATTCATTTCTAACCGTTGTATATATCTTAGCTTAGATACAGAACTAGCGGGAAAAAGACTAGACGAAAAATCAAATTGTATTTTTATGTGTTGCGCTGGCATTTAACTTTGTCCTTTATACATCTTGAACTTAGATATCGATATCTAGTCAGAGCTATCATGGCTAGACGACCAATCGATAAGCTTAAAGGCTACCCTAATTCAGTCTTGCATAATATCGATAACTTGCAGTTGTTTGAATGTCATAACAATGGCTTTAGAACAGATCTAGCAGGAAAAAGGCTAGACGAAAAGGCAATGGCAACCCTAATTTAGTGAGCATATGTATGTAGTTGTTGTTGTTGTCAGTGCTGTCTATCATGCGACATGCATATCAATTTAGCGAGGTTATCAGCGCTACTTATTTTTCCAAATTTGGCACTGATAACATTGAACAATGTCAGACAAATAGAAGCAGAGACGGAGACAGCGACGGAGACAGCCAAATGGCATTAGGCCAACACATGCTATAAAAGATTCACTTTCCTCCTCACAAAGCAAAACATTTTCGGGTTACATCGTAGCAACATTGTAAAACTAAAAAGTTAGTTAGTATTATTTAACACACATTACACTACACTGAGTGTAAACATTTTTATACCTATTTTTTTTATTACTATTGCAATACCTTTTTAAAAATAAACAATGGATAGTTTTGGGGTGCCACGCAAGGTTAATCGACATGTGCTGAAGGCAATCCGATATATAACGAATGACGAGCATTCGCCATATGCCGACTACTTGGATATTGTGAATCATGTGCAGTATTCGATGCGTAATCTAAATCCAATCAGTCGCTTGGAAGAAAGCGTTAAAATGTCGCTTATAAACTTGACGCTTTTGGGCATTTTAACTACTCACAAATCGGAACAAGCATATGCGTTTAAGTAGATGCACTATTTGCGAAACAAGTTTTAAGAAAGTCTTTGAAATTTGCAGTATTTTATAAGAACTAAATTTGTAAATAAATCATATTCTAATGAATAGTTATAGTACGCATATTCAGTCCCTTACAGAGAACTGCAACAAGTATTGAATTTTTAATCTGATCCGAATATTGATTCATACCCGTTGTGATTTATTCACATTTAATCAACAAAAAAAAAATTAATCTTTCATTCAACTGATTATTCATGATTTAGACTCGCTTTGAAAGTTTGTGCTTCAATCACTTGCACCTTACTGTGAGCGTAAGCTGCTAAGAACTAATTGTGATTTGATTTTTCTGTTAGCTGAGCGTACAACACGCTCACAGAACAAGTGCTACTCATTTAGTGAGCGTTAAAATAGCGGGTGCTACTCATTCAGTGATCGTACATTGACCCCGTGACACTTGTTCTGTGAATAAAATTTGTGCGTCCAACACTCGATCTGTGAGCATCGCGCTACTTAGTCTGTGATTGGGACATGATACTTGTTGTTGAGCGTCGAAAACCAACGCTCACTTTTCATTCATACCTCACTGATTTTTCTGATACTTGCTTTTTTTCGTGAACAAAATTTTCGGTTACATTCTGTGTCTGTGATTTTTCTGATCCTTGATTTTTTGGTGAACAAAATTTTCGTTCACATTAAAATCATTCTATGACGCTCATTTGTTACTTGAACGATACTTGATTGAAAATGTAGAGCTACTATACTTGATTTGATTTGATTTTTTGTAGAAGTGAACAGTCATACTCGAGTATACCCGTTGCAGTTCTCTGATCCCTTAAGCATATACTCTTGGGTATACTAAAAGCCATAAATTGTAGCTCCATTAACTCGTGAATTCTCCTACTCTCTTGCAGCTTTCGTTTTGTATGTTGTCTCTGGACTGGGCATTACGGCTGGCGCACATCGTCTGTGGGCGCATCGCTCCTACAAGGCCAAATGGCCGCTGCGTGTGCTGTTGGTGATCTTCAATACGGTTGCTTTCCAGGATGCGGCATTCCATTGGGCTCGCGATCATCGTGTGCATCACAAGTATTCGGAAACGGATGCCGATCCACATAATGCTACGCGTGGCTTCTTCTTCTCCCACATTGGTTGGCTGCTGTGCAAGAAGCATCCCGAGGTTAAGGCCAAGGGCAAGGGTGTCGATGTCTCTGATCTGCGCGCTGATCCCATTCTAATGTTCCAAATGAAGTGAGTAACGCTGTGAATTTAAAGTGTCTCAAGTTTCTTTATATTAATCAACTTTTGTAATTTCCCCTAGACACTATATGATTCTGATGCCATTGGCTTGCTTCATTCTGCCCACTTTGGCACCCATGTACTTTTGGAATGAGTCGCTGATGAATGCCTGGTTTGTGGCCACCATGTTCCGCTGGTGCTTCATTCTGAACGTTACCTGGCTAGTGAACAGTGCCGCTCACAAATTCGGCGGACGTCCCTATGACAAGTAAGTGTAGCAGGTTGATGTTTTTGTTGGAATCGAAAGTCTTTAACTATTGTGTGTTTACTTTTTTTTGCAGAGACATCAGTCCTTCGCAGTGCGTGTCGGTTGCTGTGTTGGCCTTCGGCGAGGGTTGGCATAACTATCATCATGTATTCCCCTGGGATTACAAGACCGCCGAGTTTGGCAAATATTCGCTAAACTTTACCACCGCTTTCATTGATTTCTTTGCCAAAATCGGTTTGGCCTACGATCTGAAGACCGTCTCACCCGATATTATCAAGAAGCGTGTGAAGCGCACTGGAGATGGCACCCATGCCACCTGGGGATGGGGTGATAAGGATCAGCCAAAGGAGGAAATTGATGATGCACTGATTACACACCAAAAGAGCGAATAAATTGCAGGCATAGCTGGCGTTTACTAAAAAAAATTGAATCAAAAGTATCCATATAATGAAAGGAATGAGTCATAGACAGCAGGAAGAGAAAGAAAGAGAGAGAGAGGGAGTGTGTGTGTGCGACAGGGAAAGCAAGTAAAATTCCATTTAATGTTTAAAAGCAGCTGGATTGAAAAAAAAAACTATTAAAAAGACAAAGTGGAAAAGCTATAGAGAAAAACCCCTTTAAATAATTTTAAGTAATGTTAATATCAACACAACTGTTGTTTATTATCAATAACTGTATACCGTCTGTGTTAAAACCAGCTCTGGAATGTTTTATCGCTTTTTTTGTGTTTTTGGAAAAATATTCAATAACAGCAGCAGATTCGCCGTCTTTTTTTTATATATATTACTGGTAGCCCAAAAGGGGTACAGAGTACCCCTTAATATTGGGTAGTCCTCTCTGTACGGCGAATAGACATTTATATCTTGATATTTATACCCACACAATATATATATATATATACCATATTCTTATGATATTCAGTTGTATTCATGGGTTAGGCAATTAAGCCCCTTTCTCCTCCTCATCCTCCTACTTACTATATATATTGCCACCTGGCACAATCAGGAATAAACCCAAATTTAGTTCAAAGCAAATAATATATATATTTGATTATTATTGAGAAATTCTTTAAAAAACAACATTACCTGCAAACACTTTTACGAAAGATTTTAGTAATAATTGTAAGAGAAACACGATAACAAAAATGAAAAATCATTATATATACATATATATTATACGTTTATGATATAATAAAAAAAGAAAATTTACGATGTTAGAACACAAAATGCAAAAACACTTTTCTAACACCCCAAAAATGTTACAAATAAAATTGAGAAACTCTTCGTTTGTAATCCCAAGTAGACTCTGACTTTCTCTTAATTTGGGAAAAATTGGAAACTGCTCAAAACATTTTCACAGCTCAATACAAGCGTATCACAAACTACGGAAAATTACAAACTCAATTTCTAATATATATATTTTATATTTAAAATGGATCCCTTTAATGTTCCAAAATCGATTAATCGCCATGTCTACAAATCGTTGGTATATTTGCAATCGGTTAAACCGGGTTTTCTAACCGAACAGCAGATTGCGGAGCGGGTGAAGTTAACGACTCGTCGTAATAAGCCAACGCCAAACATGGACGAAACCATACATCAGTCACTGTTAAATCTAACGGATCTCGGCATACTGGCCGTAACCGGACCGTCCAGCTATGCGGTTCGGCACACCCTAAAACCGTCTACTCAGCTCGCTGCTAGGCGTCCAACTAAAACTAAATCCAAACTCAGAAAAGCCGTTGTTAAAGTGAGTAGTACTATATAATATACATATGGTATGTATTGATATCCGTCTCTTAGCCCCGCTATGCTGCCTCTAGGAATACGGCTCGTATTAAAAGAGGTCGCGTCTCGAGGCCAAAGAAAACACAAAGTACACCAAAAGCCAACTATCTTTTGCAAAATAGTTCCGATATTATTAGTTTGGGAAATGCTTGTAGATCTATACAATTTGCGGAGTACAGATCCAGCTTAATACCAGCAGCGGAACTGGATAATCCCATCGGAAGCTCCGATATACAACTTCAGGATGATGATGACCAAATCGCAGTCCAAGCTGATGTGTATGAATTAGAAAATGCTGGTGAAGCAGACACAGATACCCCAACTGTAGACATACCCGATATAAGCGAAGAAGAAAAAAATTTTTAATGTTCAAGTTCTCTTAAATTTAAAAGCTTTAAATTAAATGTTAACTATGTTGTACATTTAAAAGTACCGCGCTTCGTATATTGTATCAGCAGCCCTGGGCCCTTATTTGAAACGGTTAGCGGGATTATGTTAAAATGTGCTTAGCAGCGTCAAATTCTATCGCTGAAAATTAATAACATTCAAACTTAACGTAATGCACAATCAACGTTAGCTGCACACTGTTAAAACTTAAAAAGTTATCGATCACACGCTGCTAACGTGGCGGTCAAACGATAAACGGTTAACAGCTACTACAGTGCCATTTTGAGTATAACTGCGCTTCAACCAACTGTGTTGTGTTGTGGCCAATCCAGATTATTTCTCTCTTTTTTTAATCCACTCTCAACCCTCATAACGTGCACATCAACCTGTCGCTTAACGATTTTAACTGTGTTTCGGTTTTAACTTTTGCGTAATGTTGCGTTTCGTTCAACGTTAATTTGTTTCACGCTCCGTGTTTGCTTAAACCCAACCGTACACCATTATATAGCACGCATAAATTTGCCAACTGGTTGCTGTGATTTATGAAGAACGCGCGCGTCTGGAATCAGATTCTTTTCCCGTCTCCCTCTCGTCATTTTGTGACGTCAAGCGCACAACGCATCTCTAATATGCACAGATAACTAACTAAATCAAACAACTACAAAACAACAACAACTGTTTACTACAACAATAACAACACCTAGAGAAGCAGTGAATAACAGCTTTGTCCAAAATGGAGATGCAATTCGTAATGATATTAATACTGGGCTTTGGCTTCATGTTTGTCTTCACTGCATTTCAAACAATGTGTAATATAGAGGTAAGTACTCAAATTGAGCGCGAGCTCTCTGAATGAGCGTAAATAACTGTTTGTGTGTGTAGGTGTGTACATATGCGTGGGCGTTGATGTTGTTATTGCTGTTGCTGTTATCCCTTGTGTTTGCAGGGCTGGCTATTTTTGTCCTTGTCCTTGCCAATAGATGTCGTAGTAGCCTTGGTTGCCCAACACTGTCGTTATTGTCGCTTTGTGCTCCCACCCACATATATGTACATACAAGGCAAAAGTCCCTTTGAATTGCCAATTGAGTAAATTACAATGATTTGTAACTGTATAAAATAGCAGTTACATTACTTTCACTTCATTCTTATACATATGTATGTATGTCCATACATGTGTTTATTTTATTAGCTATAACAGTAACACACTGCTGTTAACAACTGTATTTATCACCATCGTATGCAAATCACTTTGATTAATGTAATTGAAGTCTCCATTGCACTCAATTGATGATGATGATGACCATTTCAAAAGTCAACTCCCTTTTGGTCAAAGTTCAAGCAATGCTTAAAGCAGAGTAAAGAAAGAGTACATATATTGTTTTGCTTCTCTTTCGCTCTTGTTTCCCGTTTCTAGTTTCTAGACAACGCCCTCAGAAATTCCAATTTCTATTTCAATTTCGAGTACTTTTGGTTTCTTCTCAAACGGGTATAGCAACAACAACAACAACAACAGCAGCTGTAATTATAAAGCTTATTTATTAGTGCTACACATGCTTACAGTCGCTCTGTAAAGTAACTACACTGTTAATACACTAATTTTGACATGTTATTATTGTTGTAGGTAGTTAGTAGTCAGTATGGATTACACTTAATAGACAGTCTAGTAAGCGAATTTATCACAAAAGTTTCTTAAATTAATGAAATAGGTTTTTTTTTATCACAAAAGTTGCTTAAATTGTTGAAATAATTGTACTTTTTGATGATATTTAATAGTTTTCTTTATTATATTAATTTTAAATATAATTTAAAATATGTACTACATACTTTTGTGCTAGATATTTAGTTAATTATAAATAATTTCAATCATTATTGTTCAATTATTTACTTCTATACAGACCCGACAGATTAAATAGTAGTAGTAGTAGAAAAAAATTGAAATTGGTATTTACTAAAACCGATAAATCTACATTTAGTATTGAAGTCATTAAGGGAAAACAGTGAGTTTTCGTAAAATTAATTTATATAATAAATTACTTAATTTTTTGTAACATATCATACGAAATTAATCTTCTCATATTTGATTTTAACACTGGTTCGTATACTTAGAGCATATTAATACTCGTTTTATTTGTATTTGATATTTTTGTATGTGACCAGGTGATATTAAAGTTTACATGTTCTTCGAAATCCTTCCTAGCTTCATAGTTTCTTAAATAATTTCAGTACAATCTTCAATGTGTAAACACTTTCTTGACAGACTGTGTACTTGGTACAGTGTGTATAACTGTATACATAAGTGTATATATTTAGTGCAACCATTCGAATCTAGCTTTGTGTAGCTGTTTTATTTGTTTAGCTTTTGTCCGAGTTTCTGCTTTTTATAATTATCAGTTTTAAAACGAAGGTCGCAGACATCTATACGTATACTTATATATGCATTCATTCACATATATAGAACTGGATTTATCTCGCCTATAGAGCTTTATAGTTTAGTCAAAAGGTTTGTAAAACCTGCCTAAACTCAGTTATGATACTATTCTATACATTGTTATATAACATCAAGTAATACAAGTCAAGAATGGCATAATACCCGAATATTTAGTTGTATAATAGAGCATTTAAGAAATAATTGTTAGTTAAATAAATCTGCTTACTAAGAATCTTAATGATTTCCCAGCTCTATTTTAGATCATACAAAAGTCTAAATTTGCAAATTTCCTGGGTATCTTGTGTTCGAGTCAACTCTAAAATAAATTATTTACTTGTTTTCAATTGTGTTGTGGGTTTCAGGTTTTATGTATGCTAAGCATTTCGTGTATTATACGACTCTTCTGAAAGTAATTGTTTTGAATACCGATTTCTTCATTCAGAGTTGCATTCTTTATTAGTATGTATGGGTGTACAATGTGTATATATCCATATTTAGTTCAATGAACCGTTGAAATGTTTCCACAATTGGCTTATAACTTTTAAAATACCGGTTGTATCTTCGCAGTTGTATTATTATTTTTGTTAATAATATCGCGTTTCACTCTCTCACTTTTTTTTGGCAAATGTTTTGCCAACGTATGTATGTAGACCCTGAAGATGGTTTAGTTTCATTTCGTTATTGTTATTTTTTTTTTGCTTTTTGTTTAAACAAACTATTACGTCTTACTTTAAAGCAGTGGTAATAGGTAGTATGTTGGGAATTCCAAGCAGGGCGTGTCTCAAGCCGCTTACCGAACTTAAAACGCGATCGACTACTCAATATATTTATATATAAATATATGTATGTACCTATTACTGTTTGTTGGCCCATTAGAGCGCAATTTTTTTTTAGCTAAAAGGCCTTGGAATTGTTGTGGCGCAATCTATCAATACATTTAACAAAGTCCAGTGTTGGGCAGCGTAGCACTTATCTGTTCGAAATAGTGACCCAATTAAACGCTTTGTTTGCTAATATCCAAAGTGTATCGGAAATGCACACTTCAAATTGTATATATATTTTTATAAACAAGATATGAATCGCCTTGTCGCATATCACTTGGGTTCAATGTTCTACAATCAATTCCAATATATGTAGATAATAATAATGTAAACAATAAATAACTTGTTGCACTTGAGTTGCATTAACAGCGTGCTGTTAACATTGCTTTAACATTTTAGCTGGCATCTGTTCCCAAAGTGATATTTATCGATTATCGATCCTGTGCCTTGACTGACAGCGTGCTGTTAATATTTCAAAGCATTCTGAATCGGTTATTTATCCTGTGGCATACTGACCCAGTTGAAAGCGAATGTTATGTTAACAGCGTGCTGTTAACATTACTGATGCAAGACGCCTCAACTTTACCACTTTCAATGTCAATATAATTCCAAGTTCACTGCGCACACAGACGACGCCTGTCGGGACTCAAGGCCAAACTGACCAACATGCATACATATATGTTTGCAATTGAAGCAGACACCACACATACTCGCACACACACCTCATGTAGATATACATTTGGCAAGCACTGTTAACCGAATGCTGCTTCGTCTGCTGTGTTGTGCGACGAACGACGTCATTACCTAACCAAAAAGTGGGTGTGCTTGTGCTATAGACGAGCCCACCAACAGGCCTGCCTCCTAGTCTAGCACTGCCCCCAGTTCCGCTCCCCTTTCGCGCCGGAGTTTGCCAAACAGTGTAAAAAACCTGTTTCTACAATTGTATACCCCTTTGCCTATTAACCGATCGACCGATTTGAGAGTTGTAACAACCGGTTAACATTTTGCGTAATAATAGCTACAGGCTACAGGCGAGCAGTTCGACTTTAAGAGACTCTGCACTTAATTTATTAAATTAAAAATTGTAAATTTTGTGTATATTCTATATTCGGCTGATGCTGATCAAGCATATATATAATTTTTGGAGTTGTAAATGCCTGCTAACCATTACACACATTGTTATCTGTTGACAAACCGCATAGACTCTTTTATTTCTGTTAAGTACAAGGTGCTAAAACAAATAATCGCTTAAGTAAATATTGTTTTGTCTTATTTATAAGTTCAGCTGCAGTCTTAAAATTCCATTCTTATTCGATACCCAAAATAATAACATTCTTTTGATTCTCTTATCCATTGATTGACCCAATTTCTCTCTGTTTACCTTTTCCAATTTCTTTTACAATCTTCATTGCTCTAGTGACTGAGTTTAGATTCGTTTATTTATCAGTTTATTGCTCCCTTAATCACTGAATTATGTGAAGGTATTTATGTACCTAGTTTGTTGATAAAAATAGCTAGATTTATAGCTAGCATAAATTTATTTCCTATCTAAAATAATAAAAATTTTGATTTTTAAATAATTTTTGCTTAATCACTGCCCACAGTGGAAGAGTTATTTGTAGAATGCAAAAAATTGTAATGAAAAGAGTCTTAAAAGGGAAAAGTTTACTTGTAGAATTTGTCTTAAAGTCTGAGCTTATAGATCTAAAACTAATTTATTTATATTGTTTTATGTTTTTTGTATAAATTTTTTGAAAAATGTTAAATTTCTGTTGTTTACAGGGTATCTGCTAGTCGAGCAGCATATTCTATATACTCTGCTAGCACATTCTACATTGCTTTCACTTTCTTATTGTCTCTTTGAGGCATCTCCATCATATGCCACGCAATTCACAAGTCTCAAGAGTCTCAAATTATGATGATTATGATGACATTGATAGTGATAGCGATAGTGATAGAGATAATGATGTTAATGTTGCCACACTTCAAGTGCTATGCTTATAATATATATCAATTACAAACTGATAATGCAAGTTTTAGCTTTTAATGAGCTCAAGGATAAACAAGTTGCATTCTCAATCGACGCAAAATCAAAATCAAAATCAAATTGATGTCACAGTCAAGTTGCAGATAACGATACTAAATTTTTTTTTGTATATTTTGTTTTAAATTCAATTTTATTAATAATGGAAAATTTGTTGGCAAGTTAATTGGAAATCCAAATTGATGAAACTAGTTTTTCACACGAATTTGCATTAAAAGCTGCCATTCAAGAATGTCCCACAGATTCGAATAGATTTTTGTATTCGTACTTGAACTCGTCTTAAAGCGAGCTTTAAACTCTAAGCTAACTTAACTAAAGTATTTTTAATTAATAGTTTTAGTTATCAATATAGCTAAATAGAGAGTACAATTTTGGAATTTCAAGCTATGTTAATTAGAAGTTTGGCAGTTTTTAATTTTCTTAATAGTAAATTGCTTTAAGTACAGTTTTTCGAACAAAATGAATCGCAGATTAGTTTTAGATTTCATCCATACACCAAAAAGCAAGAGCACCCATATAATATATATTTAAATTCGGAGAAAATATCAGCCAAATATTATTATCATACTGTATATTTTGTATGATTGAAATCTAAAACTAATCTTAAACTAATATGCATTCCTTTTTGGGGATCGGGCTTGTGGTTTTTAAGGTATTCTAAAAAAATATTCTACTTTCATTAATTAATTTGATTATATTTATAAATTTAACTTGAGTTGTGGTGAGTAACATCTTCTCTTCGCAATTTTACAAATTTTTAGAAATATTTTGGAATTCCTAACCTATATTTATGAAGAAATATTATTTCCTACCTAAATAGTATATCTAAACGCTTACTTCAATCTAAAGCTGTCGCATCCGCATAGGAAACGCGTTTAGCAAACTTTGACTTAACCCTGAACATACAAACATATAATACAATACTATATAGCATATATAGTAAACACGTTTAGTGCATAACAAATAAAAGTTAAGCATTATAATAGTATTAAATTTATTTGTATTGTATTCGTGGCACATATATAAAAAAACTACAATACTTTATTTAAAGCAGGAAACGTTAAGTTAAATTTTTTGTTTATTTAAAAAAATTAGTTTTTTGTTGGTTTAAATCAAAGTTTTTTTTTACTATTGGGCACAAATTGACTTTAGAACTCTATCGATTATTTTTCTTAGTTTTATATTACATAATAAAAAAGTTTAATTGAGTTTTAACATTACTGAAATATTGTTTAAGAAATCTTTCTTTGTCAATTGATTTGATTAAATATATATATGTATGTATTCCATAAGAATGATTAATCTATCTTCTGTCTGTAATGTACATTTTAAGACCCTTTACCCATAGAATTTCTAAAGAGAATGTTTTGATTATGATCGCATTAACTTAATCTTGATTAAATAGGCTACAATTGAACTACCAAATTTAATTTAGTAATTCATAAATAATTAAGTAACATTTCCGTTGTTTTACTCCGCCTAGAAAACCATATTGGACAGCATATCGCAGGAGGATACTAGCTTTAAGGGCGAGGGTTATACGAGTCTGGCGATCATCTATTTGTTCTTCTCGCTATCCAACTGGTTGGCGCCGTCCTTTATGTCCCTAACGGGACCCAGAGTGGCGATGGTAATTGGTGCACTGACCTATGTGTGAGTACTATCGAATACCTTATACTAGTATAAAACATATTACAACATTTCTTTATACCCCCTTTTATAGTGGCTTCATGATCAGTTTTCTGTTCCCCTCAACGTGGCTGTTGTATGTGGCAAGTGCCATAATTGGCATTGGTGCCGCACTCACCTGGACGGGGCAGGGCACATATTTGGCACGTTGCAGCAATGCGGAGACAATCTCGCGAAATTCGGGCATCTTTTGGGCACTGCTGCAGTGCAGCATGTTCATTGGCAATCTGTTTGTGTACTATCAGTTTCAGGACAAGACGCACATTGATAAGGACACACGAGATTTGGTAATTGGTGTGCTCACCGCCATTGCGGTGCTGGGTATTGTGTTTTTATGCGCATTACGCTTCATGGTCAACAATGCGGAGCATGACAATGAGCTGGAACGGAAACTGACGGCTTGGGGACAGGCCGTCTATGCCTTCAAGTCGGCTGGCAAGCTGTTTCTAACCAAAAATATGCTGCTGCTTAGCTTGGCTTTCTTCTACACAGGTGAGCATGCTTTAACATTGCCTCCAAGTCAAGCTTTTAACGTTAAATCTGTTGCTTCTTTTCCAGGTCTGGAATTGTCCTTCTTCAGTGGCGTTTTTGGCTCCTCCATTGGTTTTACCAGCTCAATTTCGGATACACCCAAACAGATTGTAGGGCTGGTGGGCATCTGCATTGGCGCCGGTGAGGTCTTTGGCGGTGGGCTGTTTGGCATTCTGGCTTCGAGGACAACGCGCTCTGGACGTGGTCCGATTGTCATTGCTGGCTATACGCTGCACATGGCGGCGTTCTTTATGACATTCCTCAATCTACCGAATAGTGCACCCTTTAAGGATACCACCGATATATCCTTCCTGAATCCACCCAATGCTGCCATGGCTTTGGTCTGTGCCTTTCTGCTGGGACTCGGCGATGCGTGCATTAATACCCAAGTGTATTCCATGCTAGGTGGCGAGTATGTCAACAATGCTGTGGGAGCTTTTGCTCTATTCAAATTCATGCAATCGGTGGCAGCGGCCATTAGTTTCTTCTACTCTGCTTATTTGGGACTCTACTATCAGCTGGCCATTTTGGTCATCTCTGGCACAATTGGCACCATCGCCTTTGTCTATGTCGAGTCCAGTTTTAAGCGGCAGCATCGCGAGGAGGAATAAACGGATTCAGATTTAGTTTCGATTTCAGTGTTCCATGTATATCGTATTCTAGTATTATATATGCTTAGGGTTAAGCCACAAAATCGATAATGTGTATGATGTATATGTGTCCATTTGTTGAATAGTTTTTTGCTTCTTTGTTCATTGTTGAAGCAATCCAACAACAAGCGTCTTCCTAAGCAGTTTACAAAAAAATGCAATAATCGAATAAAGTTAATTGTTGGATCCCGATATATTATTGCTAGATGTACAATACAATGTATGAATGTGTATTTTAATGTTTAACTCTAGATTGTAATTCGGTTTATAAAATAATAATATATATATATATATATATATATGTGTGTGTGTGTGCGTTTATTTATTTTAAGCAACAATTTGTGCAATTGTAAATTGATATTTTTTACAATATACTTATACAATGTTGTTAAATAGAAAGATTGCATTTTAATTATATAAAGAAAAAAATTATTGGGCATTTCCGAAACACATTTCAGTTCTTATTTTATACTACTTTCATTTTTGATTTACTTATTTAAATTCCGAGCGGTTCGCGCCATTATCATTCATGCTTTACAGCACTGTTATTCGACCAAATAATGGCAACGGTTTCGTCAAGTTTTTGCTTGATTCAGTTTGCATTTTGTGCTTAATTTTTAATCATTATTTTTTACAATATCGTTAAATTTTGATTCTACTTATTAATAAAAGCATGAAAAAATTGGTAAAATGTTTTTTAGATCTTATTTTATGCAGCTAATGTAGTTGCATATATTGTTCAACTATTCAAATTCTAACCGTTTCGCTCAATAAAAATGTACGCCTTACAGCACTGCTTTTCGACAAAAAGGGGCAGTGGTTTCGTTAAGTTGTTGCTTGACTGAATTTCGTACTATGTAAATTGTAAATAAATATAAAATATTAATACACTTTTGCTTTTAATTAAATGCTATTACAACGTTTATAAAATTTATTTTAATTTTTAATAGAAATTCGCATATGTCACTGAATACCTGTTTAAATATCATACGATATTGGGTAATTTTCAAGAATTCTATACTCTTTTTAATACCCTTCAATGCCGTTTTGTGTTTCGTTTTCTTTTGTGCAACTAGCATAGTTTTATTTACAGCTTATAAATTCAAATTCCAAACGGTGCGCGCCATAGTAACTCACGGCTTGCAGCACTGTTAGTTTGACCAATTTCATGAAACGGTTTCGTCAAGTTTTTGTTTGGTTGCTTTGTCGTTGAGTTGCTGTTTCATTTCGAGCGTTTCACTGTTGTTGTCGAGCAACACTTGCCGAGAGCGGACGCGTTTGTTTTTCTGTTGCTGCGCAGCAGAGATCTATTGAGTACGTGCATTGCGGGCGTATTTGTGTGTTAACTAATTGCAAATAAAACTACTGCAAAATCGGTCGCGGCAATAACAGCAACAACGACAACAACTAGATAGTAACAGCAACAACTGTTTAATGAAAAAAATTCAATAAGTGTGTGACGTCAGGAATTTAAAATTGCCGTTTGTTGCTGTGTTTTTTGTACGTACCTGCGTGTTTTAAGCGAGTGTATGTGTTAAATGTGCAAAATTGAAATGGCCAAGCAAAAGGCAGCAGCAGCGCAGCAGCAGATGTGTTCCTACTACTGTTATTAATTGCTGCAGTTTAGCATTAAACCAGTGAAATACATATATAGTGAATATATAGTGAGTGCTCTCTCGATTAGAAACACTTGAAGCGATACAACTACTACAACACTACAATTGCTGTTTTAATTTGCGCAAAGGTAACTTTAATTATTAACAATAACACAATGTAGCTGTAGCTATAACTGTAGCTGTATATGTGTGTGTGTATCTGAAACCTTGAGAAATTTGTTTGTATGCCCAAACCAAGTGCCACCATAAAAACAAAAGCATTTCCAATTCAAAAACTCATGGAGGCGCAACAGCAGCTGCTTCTGCTGGCAGAGACAGCAACAGCGACAGAGACAGAGATACCGACAGCGGCAGCGACAGCGACGCCTACGCCAGCAACGACGTCATCTGAACGCATTTCGCTTTTCATTTTGTGCTTAGTGTTCGTCTGTGCTGCGGCGCATGGGGAATGTGTGCTGGTGGGGGCGGCGGGGGGAGAGGGAGACTTGATAGTTGTCTCTCTCCCAGAGCAAAATATTTGTCTCCCATGTGACCGCGCTGTGTTCAAGTGTGTGTGTGTGCAAGTTACTCCTTGGTTGCTTTTGCTTGGTCATCGCTGCTTTTAATACCCTCTGAAGGGGTATATTGGGTTTGTGAAAAGTAATTGGCAGAAAAAGGCGTGGCAGAACCCAAAAAGTATAAAAATTCTTGAGCAGCTTTAACAGCCGAATTTATATTGCCATGTCCACCTGTCTGTGCGTTTAACCGAAAATTAATTAATTAATTCATATAAATGGGAATTGTAGTCAGCGGGTATTTCACGGTCGTGCGTGCTCGATTGAACTTTTTCTTTTTGGTTACGATATGTATTTCTTCTGTGTGTGTTTGTCGCTCGCTGTCTCATTGTCTCTACATGTCTCTTTTTCGCCTTTCATTCAGTTTCTTCAATTTATTGACTGCTTGCTCTATGCTTGGGTCAACAAACCAAATGGCTCTTGTCTGCCTGCTGCTGCTTCTTCTTCGTCTTCGTCTTCTTCTTCTTCTCCAACTGTGCATGTTTGTTGTTGTTGTTTGTGTGTTTTTATCTTCGATGTATTTAGTCATTGATCGCGTCCGGTGATTTGGTTGAGAGGGGGGTCGAATGGGAAGGGGAGCTGAGGGAAGCAATGTTGCTGTCGCCTTTTTCACTTCACTTTGCTTTGTTTTTATTGGTGTCATTAAAAACTCTCGTTGTTTTTGTTGTTGTTGTTGTTGTTGGTATGGGGAAAGGTCAATCACACACACACAGCTAGATAAATACTATTACTATTACAACAACAAAATACCGGTTTATATATTTTATGCTTTTTTTATTATTCGGAAGTCTTGCTATTTAAAAACTTCATTACATTTTATTTATGTGTGTTTTCTCTCAGTTGAATTTTCTTTTCCCAGCGATTTGTATCTTTTCACTGCCGCAGTTCTTCTTCTTCCATTTTTTTGCGACATTTTCTTGGCATCGTGTCAATAGCCTAGAACTTGAAATGGGCTAAAACCCACGACAGATGCCCGAAAATATTTGCCAGTAATGATTGTTTGGTTTCGTTGCGCTGTGTCTTTTTCGCCGGTTCGCTCAAGGTAATCAGGGCCAACTTGACAAAAAAAAAAAATAAAGGTTAACAAACAAAACACAAAAATTTCAAGCCTCAAAGCCGTTTTATTTTGTTGTTGTCATAGGTGTTAATTTGGCAGCGGAGTCATAAGCTTAGAGAGTACCCCCAAAAATGCTTGCAGCATGTCAAATGTAGTACTACCCTAATTTATAAGACAGTTAAGTGCACTTGTCAAGATTAGATTAAATGCCACACAATAGTAGTCGACTTAAAAATACCCTGCTTACCTTTCAAAGTTAATTTTAGTAGCTTAAGCAATAAAACTATAGTTCAAAAGCTTTAAAAACTATTAAAATTCAATTTGAGAGTAGTAAAAAGTTATTGTAGGTAGACTTTATTTGGCATTTTTCAATGTTAATAGCTTTTCTCAAATATTTTGTCGTTTAAAATTGCCTAAAGTTGTTTAAATTTACTAACAACAATAAACTAAATAAATGTTAATCCCAAATGTGTTTAAAAATGTTCCACAACCGTTAAAATTTATTTTAAATAATTAGTATGCTTGAGATAAAATGTACCAGCAATGTTAATTAACAGCGCGTGCTTAACTAACAGCTGTTAATTTGTTGTATGGTTGGTGAAAGCAATGTTAAACTTATATCGTAAAATAAAAAAACTATAATAGTTTGTAGGTTAAATACTTTGAAAGTATTTTAAAAGTGGAAATACTATTTAAGCGTTAAAAGCTTTAAATTGCAATGCTAAACCAGAAAGAAAAGTTCAATCATGCACGCACGACCGTGTAATACGAACCGTCCTTTAATTCCGGTTAAGTGAAGAAAAAATCGATTAAATCCCAAAACTCGACCCCACAAAGTATATATATTCTTAACCTACACAAAATTTCCAATCGATTGGCATAGTTTTTGGGACACAATAAAAAAAAAAATTTTTTTTTGTATTTTTTTAAAAAATGTCAAGGGGTAGCTTACAAAATTTAAAAGATTTTGAAAAAAAA
Organism: Drosophila tripunctata; assembly: GCA_035047385.1. NCBI lineage: Eukaryota > Metazoa > Arthropoda > Insecta > Diptera > Drosophilidae > Drosophila > Drosophila tripunctata. The sequence goes on from JAWNPS010000008.1 coordinate 1,821,931, forward strand.
TCAAATTTTAGAAAATCCTAAATTTTAGATGCAGAACTAATTCTGTTGTGTAAAGGAGTGCAAAATGGTATTCCGCTCGACAATCGCTGCATAATTAGCAAAGATATCGTAGCTTAAAATTTTAGAAAAGGTGATAAAGGGACCTCACTTAACCGGCCAATTGTCAAGCATATCCGACCACGTAATACCAGTGTAGGCCGCCTCTCATTCCCGATTATTTAAATTTAAATCGGAGTTAAATGTAAAACAAATATTTAGTCTATGCTGACTAAATAAATCTGAGATCCTATTGTTCATACGTATAATCAAGCAGTTATGGGTTGACACTGCTCTTGTTGCTGATCACAAATATACATACATATATATAATACTAAATGACGTCTGTCATTCCTCATTGAAACTATAAGAACCCTTAAAATTTATTAAATTACATCTCTACTTGTGAGTAACCTCACGCAATATGTTAACTAACAGCTGTTAAAGTTTTTACATTTGCTAGAAGAATGTTGTAATTTGTTAACAAAAAAACTACATTAACCCCCATTGAAAACTATAAGAACCCTTAAAACTTACTAGCAACTACACGCAATATGTTAACTAACAGCTGTTAAAGTGTTTACATAATGCTGTTGGTCAAGCGAACTGTTGGCAAAGTTTGCTAGAAGAATGTGGTAATTTGTTTACATAAAAAGTTAAGCAATTAGTTAACTTGTAAATATTTAATAAATACATTAATAATATGATTTTGTATAATATGTTACTAATAATAACAAAATTTGTTTAGTAGCTCGAAAATAGTTAGAAATGCATCAACTGTATCAATTGTTCAATGCAATAATTATGTATATAAAATTATAGAAAAATGGCATTTGTGTTTATCAGCAAATGAATTTACACATTTTTGCGCTATCGCACAATTTAATTAATCGACAGTTTTGGCAAATGTTGTTAGATTGTTGTTGCTGTTGTTGTTGTTTTGCCTTTCGCCAAAGAAAAGCAAAAACTTAATTCACTTTCAACTTGACTATGAAGTGGCAAGGCCTTTTTTTGCTGAATTGTTTATAAGAGCAAAGAAATAAATAAATAAAAAAAATGGCAACAACAACCACAATTCACAGCAAAGTCAGCTACATATTTCGCTAGTTAGCAAGAGAGCGAGAGAGAGATACAGTTGCAGCTAGAGATAGAGATAAAGATACAGATACAAAATACAGCTGCTGCTGTGTGCGGACGTATCTTATAGATACTTGGCTGGTACTTAATGGAAAAACGTGCCGTTGTTTGATCCCACAATAGCCAGCACTCTGCTGCCTCACTTCCTCCCTTTCCCCTCTTCCACTAACTGCCTCTCTCCCTAGCGCTCTTTTTCATGTGCTTAGCTAGTTTTTAATTTGTTTTCTCCATGAACAGATTTTGGCATTGGCTCGCCTCCCACACAAAGACATACAGCTCACAAAAGGCATCTTTGTTGCTGTACAGTGTACACTGTTTGTATCTATATAACTTTGTATCTTTGTATCTGCTTGCACTGTATCTTTGTATCTGTATCTTTTAAGCGTTTGAGTAACGAGCGTGGCAAAAGCGTCGCTTGACTTTCGTTGCGCCTAGTTTGGCACTTTGATGTTTTACAACAACAATAGCAACAATAACAACAACAACAACAACCATAACCATAAAAAGCCAAACAAGTTTTTGGCACTTTGCTTGTAACTAAATCAGTCTACATATTATGTCTTTGTACCACTGTACATATAGTATTTATATATGTTTGTCTGTGATTACAATTGTAAACTGCATTTTGTTGCCTCATAATTGCTGTTAGCGAAGCGTTAAACCGTAGCATCGCTCTGTTAATTCTATAACAGAATTTCCCACTGGGAATGTATATATACTACATCTGTATATTTGATATTTGTATGTAAATTTTTCTTTACAAAACTAACGGCTTGGCAATTATGTTGTCATAAATGAGGAAGCTACATTAAAAAACAAGCCAAGCATTCAAGTCAAGTCTTCTTCTTGCCACTGTTAATGGCATGCAAATGTTTTTTATGTACAGATATATGTTTCTACCTTTCTCATACTTTCTCATACTTAAAGACCAACCAAAAAAAAACACAAAAACACATGTTGCAGTTAAACCATTAGGCTAATGATGCAGTCCACACACAACATACATATGTCTAACTTTATGACCATCTGACTGTCTTCTAGTTAACAACTATAACCAAGTTAGTACGCTAACTAACTAACTTTCAGTTAAAAATTGACACAAAAAGTCAGTCAGCTTTTCGCTTTTCTTATTGCACAGGTTTTCCAATACTTTTTATGACTTTGGCAAACCCCAAACCAATCGAGTTTCAAGAAAGTTTTTATTTAAACTATCTTCAAAAAGTCATTCAATTGGTCATAACCAGCATTAAAGTAGACTTTTCATTGTTAAAAACTAAGTGCAAAGTTGCTAAAATCTTTCTTAGTTTATTAGCCTAATGCTTTGTATGCGTTTAAAGAGAAACTACGTAAGCTAATCCTGAAAATTGAATTAAAATCGGATTAATATCAAGAAAGTTTTTCATACATAACATACGTATTAGAGGTGGTAAACCATCGATAGTCGACACACTTTGATAGTCGGTGATAGTTTTTTGAATACCATCGATAGTGTCTCGATAGTTCCCAAAACAAAATAACTGTATTTAAGTATTGAAAAACCTGGTTTACTCAATGCTTAAACCAAACAACTCTTCAAAATTGCCAAATCAATTAAAAACTAAAATTCAATGTAAATAACTAAAAATTAATCTACAAATTTTGATTTAGGAATAAAAATATATTGACTTTTCCTCCTTCAAACGTGTACTACGCTCTGACGCAATTTATACAACCCTTTATATAACACAAAATTTGATAAAACCCTTTGAAAATAGTTTAAAAGTACGTTATGTTTATTACCTTTTGAAAGAAAGTAATCTATTATTTGGTTTGATCATATGCAAAACAATTCTCACGGCACTTAAAGATATTTTTCATAACTTAAACGTCGCCAAAAATTAATATATTTTAGTGTTATGTAAACAAAACTATCGGTGACACTATCGAAAACTATCGGTAGCGAAGAACCGTCTATAGTGGATCGGCTCTATAGTGAACAACCAGCGATAGTCTCAATAGTGCTAACGATTGTTTGCCACCTCTAATACGTATGTACATGCAGTCTATGTTATCTACAAATTTCAGTCTCATAGCCCGCTTTTTGCGCTAAGATGATCAGTTCATCATTAAGAATCCAAAGGTTATATGTAAACATTTGAAGTGAGGAGATTTCGGAAATTATTTTAAATATTTCCCTTAGCTTGAGCTTCACATGAGCATCATTATGGACCAAAAGTTATATGTATATATTTATATAGAGAAAATTTCAGCAATCATTTTGAATATTTCCCTTAGCTTAGCTCACAAAAGCTTTTCTTTTCATTTATATTTACCAATCAAATTTCTTTCACTTCTCAAATCTGTTTCATTATTGAAATTGATCTGCTGTATTAAAGCGACTTTCCAGTATTTGAGTTTGATTGTAGATTGCATTCAAGTGGGCACTTCATTAACTTCGGAAGACAATTCATGTTCAAGTGCATATAAACTATCTCTCTCACATTGTTTGCTTTGTAACCCTCGTACAAACTATATACAAACTTTTTATCGGTTATGTGTCTCCTAGATACAAGTACTATAAGTACACACTGTTTACTCATACGGCTTAGATACAACATACATGGCATGAATGATTGTTTACATTTCATCAATAAAATGTTTGTGCAACACCAGGGCACCAGGGCTACACAAACAACAACAACAACAGCAACACCACCTGCCGTCCATTTGTTGCAAAAGAAAATAGACAGGTGTTTTCCAGCATTGGCAATACGTAAGCTGACATTTTCTTTTCTTTTCTTTTGGTGACTACTAGTATGTGCTTTCATGACGTTCCGCCTGAGTTTCAGTTATGGGCATTCTAACCCACAGCTAAAGCTGACTGTAAACAAATCTAGCTGCAGAGTCAGCAGACTTGTAATACCCTAGTTTTTAAAAGACTGAGCGTTTTATACCCTCTGAGGGGTATATTCTGCTTGTGAAATGTATGTAAATGAGAGAAGGATGCGCGGCAGTAAAACTAGATATAACTCGGAAAAAATACATGTTTTTGGCGAATACCTCACTAACTACGGCAACTAGGGACATCAATTTTGGCTTGCAGGTTGCTACATTCGATATAAAGACTATGCCATCAAAATTTTTTGGATGACGCCCTTTCGCCCAAATAAAGTACAACTTTATTGAAAGTTTTAATGGTTCTCGATCATGTATTTCTTATTATATAGTTTTCTAACTTGGCGTATACTTAGAGACAAATAATATTAAACGATCCTGAAAATTTCATCAAAGTCGAACGATAATAAAAAAAGTTGATCATACAATGAAAATTGTTACTTTCAAGCAAGGCATAACCACGTGCATTGCACTGAGCTGTGCACACAAGCAACGAAAACGAAAAACGTGCGAGCGAGATAGACATACAAATATGTGTGCATGTTAAGTTCTTGCGGCAGCTACTCCAGTTTGAACTCATATAATTGGAAACGAAGCTCAGAAATTTTCTTTCTTGTTTTGCTAGGGTATCACAATTGCGATCAACTAGAATACTACAATATTACTATTGTTCTTGGTGTTTCGTATTTCTTTGGCTGTTTGGCAAGTTTTTCACGGTCGAATGCCAATGGCTTGAGTAGACAGAGACAACGCCTTGAAAGACAGACGAAACCAGGGGGAGAGTATAGGGAAGAGGGTACTCTTTGAAAACTAAACAATAAAAACAGAATTTCTTATCTTCTTTTGTTTCATTTTAGCATTTTTGCATAGAAATGACAACCACAACGCAGACCGAGACGGAGATTAATATAAATGGCAGCAACTGTGGCTTAAATTCCGCTGAACATCATTTGGCCAACAACAACAACAACACGATGATGCAACAACAACAAATGCAACTGCAACTACAATGAACTCCGGCACAAGCGTTAACACTGCTCTAGCCAAAGGCACCAATGCAAGTGGCATGGGCATGGGCATGGGCGTGGCAGGCACACAAAGAGGTAAGCATATTGGCCAAGACGAAAAAAAAAAGTCCTCTTCGAAACACGCGATATGATTCAGACCAACGAATACAGAAAGATTAATACAACGTTTAGCCAGACAACTAACTAACTAACTAGTTAATATCACTTTGGTTTCTTCACACGCAACTGTTTGAGTAATTTGTCAATGGGTTTCCCAATACATATGGTATGGTATATGCTAGAGACTTCACTTTGTTTTGGTAAATTGATTCTTTCTATATAAATAGATTTGATATTGTTTCGACTATTTGTCGCCTTTAATCATTAATTAAGTCTTCAATTAGGAGTCATAGCTTGTAGGTAATTTAATAGCTTATTTATAGCTGAAATTTCAATTATAACTTGTTGCTTTTATCAGCTAAGAGACAACTCGTTTTAGCGAAACATTTGCAGTAAAGTTGTTTTGTTAAAACAAGTAGTTTTTTACTATATTTTTTAAATATAACTTCCATATGCTTTTTTAAATCTAAGCCTAGAGTTAGTTTTCCCATTTTAGTTGATCTTTAAACTTTGCAGGAAACGGAAGTTCATAAACTTAAAACACATAACTTGATCTTCATTTGCAATTTAATTAAAACAGCTTCCTCTTATAAATGAATACCAAATAAAGATACTATAAAATTTGTCGGCAAAAATGTGTGTAACATGCAGAAGAAGATATTATATAAAGTTTTTATATGCTTGATCCAGTAAGAGCTATCGAGTCAATAAAGCATTGTCCATTTGTATGAACAACTAGATCTAACAAGAGCTAGAGCCATCAAATATGTTCGAAGATATATAGCAGATCAGTTATATTATAGATTTTTGTCACGCTCACTAAAATTGGTTTTCTAAATCGTAAAGCACGAAGAGTTCCAAATATATCTCACATTATATGTTTGAGTATCATTTATAACTTCTAATAAATTTATAAATTCTAACCAAATTCGATTCAAATAACTTCATCATATAGTTGCTATTTCTAAAACATATAAACTCTTACGAACGTGATTTTATGCTAACAAATAGATGGTATTTTATAAGCATGAAAGATTACTTGAAATATACATAAATTTTCTTTACTAAGTATATTAAAAATGCAGCGCTAATATAATTCTAAAATATATATTTTAAAACTTTTTCATTCAACTTACAAAAACTCTAATAATAACAAAAGCTTGATTTCTGAAGCGAATATATATTTGCTTTAGATTTTATCCTTAAATATAGTGTGTTCATAAAATTTAGGTATTTTGTATGAATGAAATATAATACTTGTCTAGAAAGATTTTTCATTGACATTTGTAACTTCAAATCGTACTTCAAATTACTTCCCTTTGCCCAAAAATTTACCCTAGAAACTCTCTAAATACAGTTTTTATAAAGAATTCAACTCTTTTGCAATTTATACAATAGTTAATCTAATTTATTTAAATGCAATGCTTTCGTAATGCTATGTGTGATTGTTGCCAGACAAACAACTTTTTCAATTCACACGAATCTCAGCGGGGAGAGAAACGATGTCCAACATTTTTTTCTCGTTTTTTTTTTCTTATATTGTCAGATTTCCCATTCCGTTTGTTCATTAGCAAAATTAGCATATTTTGTGTTATTCATTAAGTTTTTCTCTTTTATTTTCATTTCCTTTTACAATTTTCCTTGTCAGCTGACAAATCTTCTTTCCTTTCACCTCAAAAAAAAAACAAAAAACTCTCAGAGTTTCGTTATTTTTTCCAAATGATTTGCGAAATTTGTTGTGCAACAATCGAAGGCAAAATGATAGCTTCAAAGATGTAATCAATGCAACGAAATTTTCCCAAATTGATGTGCTTTAGAGGCACCCCTAGGCATACAGTTGGGATATATAGTATGTATTGTATGTATATCAGATGTGTGCAAGTTCACGGTCAGTGATTGATTTAATTTCGGTTTGGATGGCTTGAAATCTTTATGAAATCTATACACGCGATCTGACATTGGAATTGGGTAAGCGATGTGAATGCGATTCGAATTTGGAACAATGAGCTAAATGGATGCTAATTAAATTCGATTGAAGGTCGTTACGGGGGAGGTACGTTAATACTTTATGGTGTAACCATTAGACGACAATTATAGTAGGCCAGATAATACACGGAAGTCCACAAAAAAAAAACAAAACACACAACGGTACAGCACATGCAATTGCAAATAAATGTGTGTGTATATAGGAGTGTACAAGTGTATAATTTAGTACACAAACTATCGTCTGTTTTATCATGATCGTAGCTAATTAAACTACGTAACTCTTTCCTAAACTATAACTTCACACAGTTCTTTATATGCCTTAAAAAGCAAGCTCCAAACATTTTAAGTCACAAAGTTATAGAGTTGTATATCTAATTAACTTTAACGTTAGTATTGCCGATAGTTTGGTAATATATTTAGCGCATACTTGAAATTTAAACTTTCATAACTAAACTGAGGAATTCTTTAGGTGTGCGTTAAATAAAAAATTTTCTATAATATGCTAAGAGTCCTATGCTTCTAAGCTATGTGTATCTCAAAAAACAATATCTAATTTTGCAAACGCTATAACTTGAGAAGTATTTAAGATATTACAATGAAACTGATACAGCAAGTGTATATTTTTAGTTAATACATCCGGACCAACTTTGGTTGCAATCGACAACTATATCATATAGTTTTCATATGTTAAAAATTTTGAAATTTACTTTTTGGTATGCAAATCTATTTGTATATTAAGATAGTTCCACCAAATTAGCATAGCATGTGTATGTTAAAACTATTTATATACTGACCAACTTTGGTTGAAATCGGACAACTATAACATAAAGTTTTCATATGTATAAAATTTAAAAATGATGATTTTAGTATGAAAATTTCTTTGTATTTCAAAATATCCACAGTAAACTAACACAGCATGTGTATATTGGCATTATCTATTTAGCTGACCGACTTAGGTTGAAATCGAATAACTATATTATATAGCTGACATATCATAAATATCATAAAAATCAATATTTGCTTTTGATTTGCCCTTTCTTGGAAAAACATTTATTTTTTTCTTGCTTTTATTAGCACAACTACATTACCCGCTACTTTATACTTAGCACTGGGCATTACCAAGTCGAGCCTACTTCCCTTCTTGCTGCCAGTAAGCAGTAAAACAGCTATTAACTCTCTTAGATAACCATCCACCAACTGGACAATTTGTGCTGCATTCGACTACTTGGACTTGAACTGCTCCTTGTTTTCAGTTTGTTCCTTTCCTTTCTTGTGTTCCTTCTTTTGGCTACGTTTTGTCTCGACATCCGCTTTAATAACTCGCTCACATGCTATTTATAGCACCCTCATGACCACCCTAAGCCAGATGGGATAACGCCCCCTATCATGATCAGGGCGAAGAACCACAACAACCACAAGAGTTTGCTAAATTTAAATGGGGAATTGAGTAAAGCCCTTAGGGAAATGCACCACTGCTCATATACTTGGAATGCAGGGTATTTATGGGCTACATATGACTCCCAAGTAGCGTGCTATGAGGGTATCTAGAGGTACATATATATATATATACATATATATATTACTGAGAATGTCTGAATGTGAGAATGTTATGCCAAGAGCGCGACTTGGCGTCGTATTTAATTGAATGAATAACTCAAGTCAACTCACAGCTCCGCCGCTCTCTCTCTCCTTTTCTCCCTTTCCTTCTCTGTCTCGCTTCCACACCCACATAAAATTACCGGTTTGAGCAGTGAAACTGTTACAATTGTTGACAAAAAAAAAATACAGAAAAAAAATCGCTTAAGAGCGCAAAATTGTTAATACTCAATTTACCAATGAGTGCAAAAACGCAAAAATTGAAAAGACAACAAGAAAATAAGTTTTATATTTGACACGCCAAAGTTTTGATACCCTTACAGAGCTCTATTTATAAATATTTGGTGTAAGGCTGATTGTTTCTAATATGGTTATATAATGTGTTAGTTAAAAAGAACTACAACATATTTGTTAACGGTATTTGCTTAGTAGAGAACTTAAAGAACTACGTATAGTATATGGTAGATTGTAGTACAAGTGAAACGATATTTGGTCTGTATAGAACTTTAAGAACTTAAGATTTTTAAGAAAAGAAGTGTTATATTTGACACGCCAGAGATTTGATACCCTAACAGAGCTCTATTTATATTTAGTATTGGGCTAGTTGTTTCTAATATGGTTATAGTTAATTTTAGTTCTTTTTAAACGATATTTGTTTGATAGAGAACTAAAATCACTACTTATAGTATATGGCAGGTTGTAGTACGATTGAAATGATAATTGTTCGGTATAGCACTTAAATAACTATAGCAATATAAATGAGGAACCTTCTATGGTTGGTATTCGTATATTTCATGGGTTGTAATTGAGAAACTATATGAAATAATAATGCGATTTGTAGGAAATTTTGTCAGTTCATATAGAATCGTCGGTGTATACTAGGGGGCTGCATGAGTACACTCGTTGGCGGCAGTCTTTCAAGTATTTGAAAATTTTCATGTATATATGTACATACATACAAGTAGTATGTTCCATAAACCGAAAAGTTTTTCCTACTAACAGTATATGTACATATTTGTTCATACCTTTTATCCTATGGTAGCTATATGTTATACTGATGCGATCTGACGATATAGAACCTAAGACGAAACCATGACAAGTTTGAAAACTGATAGACCGAACAGGATGTATACAGAGTCGGCTATTCATTTTGATTAATAATATATATGTATAATTCTATGATTAATAATCTATATAATGTGTATATACTTCAAAGCGTTTCAAGCAATCTAACAAATGCAATATACCTTTAACAAGAGTATAACAAAATATTTATATACAACTCCCGAATCGAATGAGTATCAATGCGTGCGAGCAAACTCGTTTTGAGAATGCGCAACGCGACATTTTTGTGGGCTGAAATAACTGGCTAACTGGCTAACAGACTAACTGACTAACAGACTGAGTAAATGAGTGAATGAGTGAATCGAGTGAGCCAGCTTTAGACTTTAAGCCTGGGTAACAGACAACAGACAACCGTTTTTGAGGTCGCTGAGTCATTTGGGTTTTCGCAACGCCCGATTGCAGTTTGTCAATCAGCAAACAAAACAAAAGCACAACAATTGACTGTTTTGGATTAACGAAAATAAGTAAGGTAGGAGAAGAGGGGGGTTGTTAAGCCTTTAACATAAATTTGGCTATTGATTTTGGTCAACAATTTAATTTAATTAAATTCAATTCAATTTGTTTTTTTTGCAGCTGCTGATGCCGCCAAGCGCAAGAAACTGAAATCACGCAGTGCAAGTGCCTCAGCAACAACAACAGCAGCAGCAGCAGCAGCAACAACAACTGGCGCAGCAGCAGCAACCACAACAACTACTGGCAAGAACAAGAGCAGCAGCAGCAATGGCAGCAACAGAGATCAATATTCCAAGGATCATTTAGATGCCTGGCTGGAAAATTGTCTGCGTGATGCGACAAATGCTCAACTCTCGTCCTCATCTGAATTTCTCGATTTGTATCCAACGAAATCAACCAACAAAACATTGTTTGAAGCACAAATTGCTGCGGCAAAGCAACAACAGCAGCAGCAACAACAACAACAGCAACAACAACAGCAGCAGCAGCAACAACTACACCAGCAACAACAACAGCAACAACAATTCCTCATGCGTTCACATTCACAGCCTTACAATATGGGCGCTGCCACGCCCTTTAGCCTGGGCATACAACGCGTGAGTAAATGCTATAAAAAAATATAGCTAATGTTTATATAGCTATAGAGGGTTACATGTGCTGTGTAAGGGTTAGAAGGGTAGCATGAGTTAGTGGGATAGTTTGTTGTACCGGAAAAATATATATATTAGTATATTAGTATATGTAGTAGTATAGTATAGTATCTTACAATATTTATAGCCAACAAATATGACTTCATTGAGAAGGTGATGTATTTATGCGTCACTTAATTAATAGCTTAAGTTTTGGGTGTTGCCAAATACGCTTTCGTCACTAGAATAATAGCACGAAAATGATGTTTTTTTTGGGATTAATGCTTAAACTTTAAAGTAACTTTAGTTGAAATAGTTTTATATAAAATTAATAGAAAAAGCTATAGTCAAAAGTTCTGTTTTTTAAGTATTGGTTACTGTGGACGGTAGTCCGCGCTAGTGACGAAAGCAAATACCAAAAATACATTGTTAACATTGTAAAGTTTCGCTTCTGCTTTCGTCACTAAAGCAAGTGGAAAACAAAAACATTGTTAATATTGCAATGTATCGCTTCTGCTTTCGTCACTAGGCGATAGTTTCTACTTTTTGACGAGAACTACAAGAATTTTTCAGATTTTATTACCATTTTGCTGAAAATCTTACATACAGTTTGTCAAACAATTTTTGGAAATTTCTTGAATTGAACTGTTTATTATTTTCAGTATTTTATAGGGAAAAAAGTTGTTAGCTTTCTTATAAAAATGGAGAGTTAAAAAATATATAAAAAATAAATTTGTTTTTTGAGCAAAGAAATGTTTAACATACTATAGCTTTCATATAGCAATTTCATTTCTTTATGCTCAGTTCCTAGCTAGACATACTTATAAGTAAAGACTATTTAATAAGCTAGCATACTCGTCTACAGCTCAAGTGTAATATTAATCTTTTACTTATGTTTTTTTAGCAAACACAGCCGCCTTTAAGTTATCGCTATCCGATGCTGTTTCCGGCACAATCCCAAACCAATGGCTATGGCCTGGGATTTGGACTGGCAGGCATGCATGGCGATGGCGGACAGGACTTTGCCAGTTTGCCGCCATTGGTCAATATGCTGGGCGGATTTGGCGCCAGTTCCGAGCAGGATCAACACTCTACGGATGTATTAGATGGAAGTGGCAGTAATCCAAACATAAGTCGAGGGTAAATTAAATACAAATACTTAAAGCAATTAACTTATAAAGAAATGAAAATGCTTTCTTGACAGCTTTCGATTCAGCGATCCATGTTTGCTGAATCCCTCGGATAATGATTCCAAGCTGAGTGGACACAATACGCCGGAATGTCGCAATGGTGGCAACACATCGTCGGGCAACGGAAATGTCACGTCCAATGGCACCGGAGATTTGGAGCAGCAGAACAAGTTCTTTGCCGCTCTGATGGAACAGATTAATATATTGCACGAAACGAATTCCAAGATTTGTCGCAATCTGCATGAGACAAAAGGTGCGTGAGATTTAAAGCTTATAGTTTGGGCAGGAAAATGTGCGGGGGACGGGGGAAAAGTATGAAAAGTCACAGAGCAGTAAAGTTAGAAGGTATCTTCTTTTAGCTTATCACCATTTGTTGTATATCTCTCTCTATATGTATATTTGAATAAGTCTGTACAAACTTAACTTTCTGTATTTACTTTGTGCGATGTAATTTGTATTGTTTTGTGTAAAATGTAATTTACGTAGTTGTATTACTCTCTAAATACCCTTGCAGAGGGTTTATTTGTAGCATGTTGCATTGTATATTGTAGTGTAGCAGGGCTTTAGGTATATATATTCTTAATCAACATTAAAAGCAAACACGAAAAAGAGTCATGTTCGTGTGTTTTGAGTCTCTCAGTTTCCGTATTATGTTTGTGAGAATCTTAAAGTTAGCCATGGAGCACCATAACATATACCTAGCTGTCATAGGAACAATTGAGAGAATTCGTGCATATACTTTTGGTATAAGAACTTTTCTAGTTATTGAGCAATCTACCAAATTTATACTGTATATTGCATACTGTATACCGCATATACTGAACAAATGTCGTCCTAATAGGTCTTTTATGCCATATAGCTGCTACTATATCATATAGAAACAATCCAACGAAAATATATATATATATTTTTTTTTTTTTTTTAAGAAAAATATATATTTAAAAACACTACAGTTTCTTGAACTATTTGAACTAAATTCAAATGTTTTGGTATTCTAAAAATACTGACCAAATTTCTTTTAAATCATACTACTACTAATATCTAAAAGCTGCTATAGAAACAATTGAATAGAAATATAACTTGAGCATCTTTTCTATTTATTGAACAGTCTTGATAAAATGCTACAAAACCACTGTACTGATGTTTAGACATTTCTTTGAAATCCGCGTACTATATTAAAAACTTGCTGTTCCAAATATTTGGGTTAATTTCTACTACAATATCGTACATCTGTTATAGAAACTTTTAGCTCTATTCCCTGCAAGAGTATTGAATTTCAACATTTCTTGAACTCGGGATACTATATCATAAAGTTTCGATAGGAAGAATCCGTCAAGAGAATGTGTAGTATTAAAAAATTTTTTGTGCTTTGAGTTAACTCAAGGAAATTCACTTTAAATATTTGGTTTAAGTTTTACTACAATATCGTACTTCTATTATAGAAAATTTTAACTCTTTTCCCTGCAAGAGTATTACAACTTTGGCTTGCCAAAGTTAAAACTTTCTTTCTTGTATTATCTTTTGATTTTTGTGGCGTATTATTTGTTTTCATTTATCTGCTGCCTTTTAACACTATCTTGCACACTATTTTGTACACTACACAACACTACACCGAACTACACCAAACAACACACAGTTGATATTGAAGCTTTGAAGCACGCTCCCAATGGTCAGCTGTGGGCTGGAGGCGTAGGCCTTGGCGGAGGAGGGGGCGGGGGCATGCGGCACCGTAGAGATAGCTTGAGCGGATTGAGCACACAAAGTCAACCATTGATATTTGGCGGCGGCGGCGGAGGCGGACCATTTGGTGGCACACACAGTCCAGCGCCCACCTTTCACTCAGGTACACTATAAATATATATATGTATAACTGTATGCTATTAATCCTTACTGGCAAGCCAAGTGAAACTGCTTATGACCTTGTGACCTTTGTGTATCTTCTAGGTGCCTATACACCCGGCATGATGACAGATGTGGTGCGTGAGGTGAAGGAGGCGGCCAGAGTGCGGGAAGATGCCATGCTCAATCGGTAGGTCCTTCATTTCCATACCATATCTAAACTAAAAACAATTTTGTGTTCTTCTCTAGCGTCAAGTCCATGGTGGAGGAACGTCAGTGGTCCATGAATGAGGGGAATGTGCGAATACTACGTGATATAGATGAACTAAAGGTGAGTCTGAACTCTAGGCAACTACTCTGCCCCTTCCTTACTCTCTACCATTTGCAGTCCCATGTGATGCAGTTGCGTTTGGAGCGCAAAGAGACAAACAAGCGGCTGAATCATTTGGAGGCAGAGAACAAGTATCTGCGACAGGCACTGGCCAGTCTATATAATCAACGGCAGTTAATGCCGCATGACATTATCTATGAGAACGATCGAGCGAGGGGCGGAGGAGGAGGAGGAGGAGGAGGAGCCCGTAAGGCGGGCTTTTCATTTCCCAACGGCGGCGGCACCGCTAGGCGCTCACAATCTCTGAATCTACACTATGGCACAGTGCATCAGGCGCCGGCACAGGCCACACAATCCCTGGACGAAGATGATGAGGTGGAATTGGAGGTGGAACTGGAGGATGCAGACACAGCAAAGGGCAACAGTAACAGTAACAGCAACAACAACAGCAACAAGCGACATTCCAGTTCGAGCAATGAATCCCGCACCAATGGATCAATGCAGCAACAACAGCTGCAGCTGCAGCCAGTACAAAGTCCGCCTAAATTCGCGCTAGTTACGGAGCAACAAACGGTGGCAACACCATCACCGCCACCCCTGCTGCCCCGCAAGAAGGAGCATGCGCAACTGAAGCGGGAATTGAGCGAAGCGACCAGCGCACGTAAGGAGGCCAATCAGCGTATCATTGCGTGGGTGTAGTCTATGCTCTATATTGGTTCTATTTTACTATAACTATAACTATAGCTATACCTATACCCTTAACTAACGTATGTGTATATTTTCCACTAAATAACTATTACCATTTCCATTGCACTCACTTCATTTCGCCTTATGCATGAATATGTTTAACTAATGCACTGCACTACAAATAGTAATTTATACATTTCCCTTCAACAACATCGAGATCGTTTATGATTTTAGGTATATAGCAAATTTTATTATGTGTAACAAAATGCATGCAAAGTATTCCTTAAAATTTAAATTGTAATTTAAAAGCTTGAATTTCTTTTGATATTTATTTTAAAGATTTAATGTTTTGCAATATTAAACATTTGTATATACACTAGTAGGCATATACATACATATATTTTGACAACATTTAAAGTTAAATCTACGTTTAATTTAAACTTACTTCAAAAGTATGGTATCAATGGATAGGTCACTTAAATTCCGTTTAAATAATACAATATTTTCCCTAACACCTTAGGTACTCGAAGAAAGTTTTCAAAATTTTGCAAAGGTTTAATTTTATAACTTTTTCTGTGAGCTTAAACAAAAAATGTTTTGATGGAAAAAGTTTCTCCAAAAAACGTTGTTAGTGATAAAAAAAATGATTAAAAAATCTCTTTGCATTAAAAATTTATATTTAACCTAGTTTTACCAATTGAATTTTGAAAAAAAAAAATATTGTCAATCACTAATGGATTTTTTTATTGATTTAACTTTGAATGTTGTCAAAATATATATGCCTATTAGTGTAGATTGATTGTAGAATCGGATTGCATGAGTTAGTATTTTGATATTACGTATACGCACAGTATTCTTTGCTGTTTACATTTGAATTTTAGTTCTCTTTCGTGGAAACTTAAACAATTGTATGCATATTTATATCGATTAAAAGTGATGAATGCTGAAATTAAATCTTCCTTGAATAATTAAAGTTGCTTCCAATTAGTTATTGTAGATTTAACCTCCAACTTTTAAATTTAAAAAGCAATTATTTTCCTAAAGAGATATAATCTTGAAGCTTTGTATTGCATTAGGACGGTTAATTCATTACTTTGGATTTCTTTTTTCAAAATTGGACTGGAAGAGCTGAAATTTATTTAGCATCATTTTTTTTATTTTTTTTTATAATAAATTTTTTTTTATTTGATATTTCAAAATTTTTACTTGAGAGCGATTTTTTAAGAGCGAGTTGTGTTAAAATCTGTTTTAGTTTTATTTCAATTTCCATCATTTTATAGTTAATGTTTAATTGCATGAGAAAGTATTTCTGAAAAGTATTACTTGAAATAAAATATATAATTCAATTTTGCATACATTTTAGTTGGCACTTTTGAGCGAATTTAAAACTAAGCATGGCTTTATACACTTAACTTTAATTTCAATATTTTAGAACACATGCATTGCGATCTCTTTAAATCTTTAAAAAGGGTATAAAGCACAAAACACATCTAACCTAACATACAAATACATAAATCAAAATCACATCACAGTAAATATAAATATCTCTTTTGCATTCTCTTTGCTCTTCTCTTCTCTCCACTTGCTGGTGACCAAAAATCTTTAAAACTCTTTCTGAACAAACTGTAGACTCGAAAAATTGGTTAAAGACCTAAGCGCCCAGGTGAGCAGCCAGCCAAATTGGAATCCAAATATGTCAGCGTCAGCAAACAAACTCAGCGTCGCCGGCGGACAAATAACGGACTTATAGTTTTAGCTAACCGGCGGCAGAGGCAACAATCCCGCCCACAACCATGCCCACGCCCACGCCCATGATCATGACCATGCCCACGATGCAAAGTGTTATCGGGTTACGCATTTATAGCAGGCAGCGAAACCACGGGGCAAGAAACGGCGATTGCAAACATTTCGCTTCAAAATTATTTACAACGCTTTGACGTTTGCATAAAACAGCAAAAAATTTAATTAATTAAAAAAAAGAAAAAAACAAAATAAAGCCAAAAGTCATGTGGCATTAGGTATGCTAAGTATATACGACAGGATGAACAAAACAACATCCACAAGCCAAAATCTCGAGTTCAGCATTGCAAACGATATAAATGTTATCGACACTCCACCACCCACTCCCTACGACCCCCACCCCCCTCAACCCCAACCCACCCACAGGCTGCACAAAATCGTTACTAATAGTATCTGAAACTACACACACACATACATCGACATTTACAATGTAACTAATACTATATCGAAATTCGAGTACCTAAAACAAATGATCAAAAAAAAAACACTGAGAGAAAAAAATTAAATCAAATAATGTATTAGCATTAACTATTTAAATAGCAATTGTAACGGTTGGTTAGACTAAAAAAACTTTATACGTACGTTCATCAATAATTGTTGTTGTGTCGCATCACTATTTTTTATGAACTTGACAAATAAAACAGATTTAGGTGCCATTTGATAATAAAAATAAAAACTATAAAAACAAAAATTTCGTCCCGTTTGTTTTGATTTCATTGGCAGCCAGAAAATCAATATAAAGCAGTGGAAATACCAGGCGAACAGCAATGAGCAGCAAGCAGTTGTGCAAGCAGTGATCAAGTGTGTGTGGGAGTGAGAGCGGCTGCTTGCCGCTCTGCCATACAACTCTTATACAACTACTTGCTCACTGTTATACTGCTGCTGCTTTACACTACTAGCCGCTGCCCATTTTCTGACTGCTGCTCAGTTATCATTTAACACGCACTGTGCACTTCAGTCTGTCTTCATACATATATTACATACATATATGTGTGCATTTATTTAAAAACATTTTGTCACATAAACACAATCATACATAGGCAAAAAAAGTACAACTTATAAATTGAATTAAATGTGTATAATACGCCAACACCAACACCCAACGCCAGTGTTTGCGGTAGAGCGTTTAGCGCCACCTGTTGCCCGGTGCCAGCAGCAGCCGCCGCACGTACAGTCCAAGGATATGGAAATCAAAGCTTATAATGCATCTAAGAAAACACATAATTTAGATGAATTAGAAACATTAAGAGTGTGTTTAGAGTGTGGAGTGTGTGCTTGTGTGTGGAGTGTGTATCTGGAGTGTAACTGCTTTACATACATTGTGCCGCCATATCACTGCTATCGATGCCCAACATGGCCAACTCATCGAGCTCTGCCTGGCGACGCAGCTTCTCGCTGTCCGTTGGCGACACTGGCGGTTGCGGTATATTGGCCACATCGATTGCCAGCAGATCACTGCCTCTTGCCTTGATGTCAGCCACGGTATCGTTTGCTGCTGCAGGGGGCGGCGGTGAGCAGGGCATGGGTATAGCTTGAGCCGGCGACGACAACTCGGATTCGCTTTGAATTGCGATTGGATTTGAGTTGCCGTTGGCCATAATTCCTGTATATGCACCCTGAGATACCTCATCGGGCTCTGTGGAAGGTGACTCATCGGACGACTTGTTGGTGGCCTCCTCAGTGGCTGAGCTTCGGGTTGTCTCCTCAATGGATACCAAATGGATGCCTTGCTTGGCCAAATCATGTAAATTATGTTCATCCAACACGGCTTCATCTTCCACAATCGTAGTTATGGTCTGCGGCACAACATTGACTTGATTGCTCCCCTCACTGATCTCTTCTCCGGTGCGATCTGCTGGGAATATGATATTGAGTGCCTCGGCCAGATCTTTGGGCAACTCGCCGCCGCCGCCGCCGCCGCCATCCTGAGTTTGTGAACCTCCGCCGCCGGTGACGCCACCCAACGATGTAGGCGCCAACTCTTCGGTTTCGGCCTCATCTATGCCCGGCGGCAGCACATCTTCCTCGTCCTCCTCGTCGGCATCATTATGCTCGCCTGATTGCAACTGATTGCTGCCATCGGCATTTGTACCATCACCAGGTGGCGGCGGTGGCGCACAATGTGTCATTAGATTGGCAAATTGTACAGGATCCGGCATCAGTTCATCATAGTCCATCATCATGCCGGCATCGGGATGAAACGGTGGCGCATTTCCAAAGGCATCCTCCATCATGGCCATTTGAATTTGTGCCGCTGTAGGCGCATTCTGTCGCACACTCAACTGCATTTGCGGGTGCCGAGGGTGGTGGCGGTGGTGGTGGAGGAGCTACCGTCATGCCATCCATCGTCATGCCATTGGTATACACACCAGCAGCATCGCTATAACCAGCTGCTGCTGCTGCTGCTGTCGCCGTCGTCGTCGTCGTCGTGTTGAGTGGCTGCTTCTTAAGTACGGGCATCTTGCCAATGAAGGGCAACTTCTTGCCACCGGCAGCAGCAGCAGCCGCGGCCGTAGCTGCTGTGCTGCTGCTCTTGGTTGGCTTTGGCTTGGCAGCCGCATCCTTTTTGTCCCGCTTGGCATCGTTTGGTTTGCGTTCGGGCAGCGTACGTGGTCGGAACTCGGAATGCTTAACAACGGGCCGTTCCACACGCTCCTCGGAACGACTGCGGCTGCGTCGCCAGCGTGCATCGCGGGAACGACTGCGTCGACTGCCGCCTCCACCTCCACCGCCACCGCCACGCTGCTGGGGGGAACGTGAGTTGCGTCTGCGTCCACGTGATCGAGAACGCGTGCGTGAGCGTCGTCTGTCACGATCCCGTTCCCGTTCACGCTCACGTCCGCGGTCACGTTCACGATCACGATCACGCTCCCTATCACGCTCCCGCTCCCTTTCACGTTCTCGCTCTCGATCACGATCTCTGCGATCACGTGGCGAGGGACTGCGTCGCTTGGAGCCATGTCGCCGTGTGGATCTCTCATCCGCCACATTCAATGGATTCTTTCGATCCTCCAGAGCGCCACGTGGTGGCTTGCTCTTCAGCTTGCCCTTCAATTGTTCCAATAGCTTCTTCTCGCTCTCGCTTATTACCGGCTGCACTGTGTTCCATTGCTGCAGCATGGCTTCGTCGCGCTTTCTTTGATCCTCCTCCGGCAACGCTGCACTTGTCCACTTGCCACGTTCACCGGCATTCAATGCATCCTTTATGATAGGCGGTGGCGGCGGTGCCACTTCCATGGCATTCGATGTCTCTGGTTTAAGCGCAATCGTTGGCGTCTCCTGTTTGCGCATTGCCACACGTATGGAGGCGGCATTCACTGCCGGCGCAGCCACATCTGCATCCAGGACCTTTTTTTGCTTTGCCTGCTGCCCCGCCTCATCCGCCTCATCCGCCGATGTGGAGCTGTCCGCCGATGAGGATGTGCTATTCGCATTTCTTTTGTGTTTCTTGCCGTGCTTATTACGCTTCTTTTTCTTCTTCTCGCTGTGTTGCAAAGAGAAATATTTATTAGTTTTATTTAAAATATGGAATTTGTTTAAAAAAGTAACTAATGATATTTGGCTAACTTCATTTTGACAAACGTGGGAATGTGTTAGACTACATTTAATTATATTGCAAGCGATACTATCGCATAAACTGTTAGTTAAGCAATAGTATCGCATGGCCTTAAAATGAGGAATAGTAGTTCATTACAAGAAACTGAAATGTTTTGCATTTCTATATTAATTTAAAAGCAAAGCATCTATACTAAAACAAGTAAGGCAGATTACAGTCGAGCTTGCGTGACTGTAGAAGACCCTGCGGCAGTATTTTAAAAATTAAACTTTGATTTATAAAAAATTAAATTAAAGATACATAAAGAAATGGATTGTAATACAACTCAACATTTCATCTATGAGTTGTATTTAGTGCAAAACATTCATTTAAAAAAAGCGATAATTGTAAAAATAAAATATGGATATCAATATTGTTTTTACTAATGGGCAAACGTGCGTGGCATTTAAAAAAAGGTGTTTTTTTTTTTTTTTTCAAAAAAGTCAGGAAATATAAAAAAAAAAGTCAATTATCTTAAGTTGAGAAAAAGTTTCCGGTACCGAGGATCGAACACGAGACCCTGCTATTCGCCACCACACTCTTATGGAAGTGGAGGCTTAAATAGATACTTAAATAGAATTCAAAATAAATAATCGTCAAATGATTTTCTTTGGAATTTTTGGCCAAACAAATTTTTTTTTGCTGAAGAAAGTGAACTTAAATAATGTTAACTAAATTTAACTGAACTGTTTCGACTATTTTTTGACTAATTTGATATTTTTAAGCAAACTTTCTTTTCGAAATTAATAATAAGTCTACGAAATGTTAGCTGTACAGCATTTTGTTAGCAATTTGTGGGCAAAGGGGGCGTGGTATCCCAAATTTTTAAAGCAATATATGTTTATATAATATCCAGTATCCTGCATACCAATTTTGGCTTTTTCTAGCATTCAAAAATGGAGATAGTCCCACTGTTTCTCTAAATGTGGGCAAAGGGGGTGTGGCATCCAAATTTGAAAATAAACTTGATCTGCGTAACAGAGCTACGAAGCTTCTGCAAAAATGGAATGGAATCTCTAGCTATTATAATTGCTGAGAAACGGGTGTTCATCATACGGACAGACGGACAGACAGACAACTTTTCACACAAATTCATTAGTCCCTAAATGTAAAACTATACATAATTACATTACATGCGATAGTATCGCATAAACTGCTAGTTAAGCAATAGTATCGCATGGCCTTAACATGAGGAGTAGTAGGTGACTACAAAAAAACTGAAATACTTTACATTTCTATAATATATAAAAGCAAATCAACTACTTAAAATTATTGGGTGTTTTAACAAATTCCTCACGTCTCTACTTTTATAACCAAATACATATTTCTGGCTTACATAAGTACTACCACATTTGGCTAAAACAACACTATATAAACCTCTCGTGTGCTACTGACTAACTGCATCACATTACTTTCAATCTAATAGTCTTAATGTAAGCCACATGCCTCGAATCATTAACCAAAGACACACCTCTTCTTCTTGCGCTTCTTTGAGGTCTTATCGTCATCCTTTTTGGCCTTCTTCTGCTGCTGCTTGGCCTCCTCGCCCTCCTTAAGCTGCTGGGCACGCTCACGTTTGGCCAACCAGTCGGTCTCATAATTAGGCTGCTTCTTCACGAGCAGCTGAAAGTGGAAACGGAAAAGAAAAAAGGATATAAGACATTTTATAGCTAGTTTTTCTAGCGGCTAACGTACATCATATTTGTTGGCATGTGTGCGAGATCTGAGATGCAAGGAGGCGCAGTGTAAATCACCAATCCAAACGCTGCACAGCTTGCAATACCAGGCACTGGCGGGCACCAGAAATTGCAGACCACGCACCGGTACACGCTGAATGGGCGCCTTATCGATGGTGGGAAAGGGATCATGATCGATGCCCACATGCCAGGGTGTCTCCATGGTCTCGCGATTCATATGCTCCTCGGCATGCAGATGCTTGAGGTAGTCACGTGCCGTTTTGGGGAAAACACCGCAGCTCTCACACCAATACTTTTCCGAATCAAAGAATACATAATTGTAGCTCTGCTGCGCCTGGGGAGTGGCTGCCTTGGATGCCAACTCTGCCTGTCGCTGTTTGGCTTTCATTGATTTAATGGCGCGATTTTTGAGACGATTTGTTGGACTACCATCACCGTTCTCCTCATCGCCATCAGCATCATCATCATCGTCATCATCATCGCCGCCGCTGGACGTATCCGAGGAGCTGCTCGACGATGAGCTGCTGTCCGAACTGTCGCCAGAGCTATCACTTGTGGGGTGGAGGCAGCATTAGCGGCGGCAGCTGCTTGATTCACTGCAGCTTTACTGCTGCTGCTTGCGACTTGCAGTGCATCATTCTTTGGCGTCGTCTCCAGCTCCAGCTCCTCGTCGGCTTCCTCGTCGCCAATGATGCCGTTTAGCATATCGATGACATTCTCAAAGGTGTCGATTTTCTTTTTCATTTGCACCTGCAAAAAAAAAAACAAGAAAGAAATTGTCAGTAGGGCATGCCGACCGTGTAATACCCTCTGAGCTTCGTTTCCAATTAGATGAGTTCAAATTGGAGTAGCTGCTGCAAGAACTTAACATGCACACATATCTGTATGTCTATCTCGCTCGCACGATTATCGCTTTCGTTGCTTGTGTGCAGAGCGCAGTGCAATGCACGTGGTTATGCCTTGCTTGAAAGTAACGATTTTCGTTATATGAGCAACTTTTTTAATTATAGTCCGATTTTAATATAATTTTCAGGATCGTTTGATATTATTTGTCTGCAAATATATGCTAAGTTACAAACCTACACGTTAAGAAATAAGTGAGCCAGCGGCATGCATAGATACAAAGAAATTGAGCTTTTGGTGGGCGAGGAAGGCGTGGCATCCAAAAAATTTTGATGACATTATCTTTATATTGCATCTAGTAATCTGCATGCCAAAATTTGAGTCCTTAAGTGTTATATCGGCTGAGATATTTGCCAAAAACATGTATTTTTTCCGAGGTATGTTTGGTTTTGCGCTTATTGTAGGCGAATGGGGCGTGGCATCAAAAAAAGGAAACAAACTTGTATTGACTGACTAAATATGTGATCGATACTGACTAAAACGGATATTGTAGCTCTTACTATTTTTGAGATCTGTTTGTTCATACGGACAGACAGACGGACGGACAGACGGACATGGCTATATCGACTCGGCTTTTGATGCTGATCAAGAATATATATACTTTATGGGATCGGAAACCTCCTTCTGCCTGTTACATACTTCTGACAAACCCAATATACCCCTCAGAGGGTATAAAAAACAGAATACCATTTAGTATACGTTTTTTAGCGGGATTTTCTCCCCCTTCTTACCTGCAGATATTCATTTTGTTCAATGAAATTTTTGCTTGTTGGCGATGGCGGCGCATCACCGGCTGTCAAGTCATCATATTGATCCTTTAGCACCTTCATTTCCTTGCGCAATAGTGTGACCTTCTTTACATAGTTGGTGCGTTGCTTTTTGAGCTCTTCCTTTTGATTCTCAGCTTCCTGGGCCACAGCTAATGTACGTCGAGGTTGAAGAAAGAGAAATCAATTAATGCTTATGCTTAGCAGTTCGAGAGGTTCAAAAGTTCAAAATTTCATTTACAAAAATGCATGTGTCACACGCGCAAGTGCATTAGAATCACGGCGTAATTACACACATGTTGGCGCATGATCGAGTGCAATCAATTTAATCAACGAGCAACGAGGCAAACGGGAACGCAGGAGTCGCAGTCGATCTGCTGTCCTCTGTCGTGGATAGAAACCATATCCACCATATCCGTTGTGTGTTGTTTCCGTTTCGTCCGTTTTTTTGTGCCGACGCAACTGCTGTGTGTGTGTATAACTGTATATTTGTGCCACGCCTTGTGCCTGCCCCTTTTGCGCTTAGCGCTTTTTTGAGGATTACGTTTTTTAAAGCTAGTTTCTGTTTGGTTTTTTTACAATGCATTTTACAGTCTAGTTTTGTGTTTGTTTTTTTTTTTTTTTTTGGGTTTCCGTTTTAAATACAATATATATATATATATATAGTATATATAAGTTATATATAAGTTACATACAAGTTTTCGTTTTTCGTTTTTGGTTTTTGGTTTTTTGTTTTTGTTAGGGGGCGTAACCATTGATAAACAACAATAGAATATAATAATGTGAAAGGTGTTTGCATGTGAGAATTTGTTCGGTAAATTAGCCAAGTTTAAATTCCATTTGCCACACTTACCATCCTGCGGTGGCAAACCACCTGCGCCTTCAAGCGCCAATTGCGTTGATTGCTCCTCCAATGTTGACGGCGGTGGCAACTGTTGTTGCAGCTGCACTGTTGCTGGCTCCGCTACCGCAGCCGGTAGCCAAACTTGTTGGCCATATTCTGCAAAAGCCATAAAAGTCTATATAAGCAAACAGCTTGAAGCAGAGTTGGGAAACTATGCTACCACCAAGCTATCCAATCTTGCGTCTCTTCTTACCATTTACGCCCCAAGCGCCGCCGTAGCCTGCATTAAATCCGGTAGCCTGTGCTGGCGGTGCTGCCTGCATGCCATAGCCAGGTGGTGGCACTTGTGGCGCAAACGCATTTGGTGGCGCCATGCCATACTGATGGCCATAGACATCTGTATACGGCACTGGAGCGTACATAACGCCGTAACCGGCAGTTTGCGTTAATTGCTGCGCAGCGGGCAGCGGTGGCGGTGAGGCTGGTTTCTTTTTGGGTGACCAGCGTGACGGACTGCCAACGCCACGACCGCCGCCGCCACCACCACCGCGCCTGGGTGGTGAATTGGTGCGGGAACGAGATCTGGATCTGCCATAACGATCGCGACGACCACGTCGTGGTGGTGAGCGTCGACGATCGCGATCGCGTTCGGGTGAACGGCGACGATCAAATCGGCGTCTGGGCGGATAACGGCCATAGTCCGGTGATTCGTAGCGACCGCGACGCGAGGGCGGCGGCGGCGTCGGCGAACGTGAATGTGAGCGGCGTCTACGTAACGCCGGTGGTGACGAGGCGCCGTGTCGTGAATTTGAGCGACGTCGTGAGGTTGAGCGACGGCGTGAACTTGATTTGCTTTTGCTGTCCTTGCGGGCAGCGTGCGTTGCGCCGTCAGCGCAGTCCGCATTTTTTTCACTCGCATCGTTGTTATCGACGCCGGGCGGACCGTCATCCAGTGAAGTGACTGTCGTCATACGCTTGTCTGTTTCATCATTCACCGCCATGTCATCAGCCATTTGAAAGGAGTGGTGTGCACTCCACTAATTACAAATCACAAAATTCACTGCAACAAAACTACGCACGCTTTTGATTAATTATACGTTTGCCTTATTTTTTTTCTTCGCAGAAATTGCTAGTAGTGCTGCAAAAATGTTGTCGTTGCTATCGATATTCTGATAGAGTATATCGATGAAAGCTGAACAAAACAGCAGTATTAGGAAATACCAAAATGAAACTGGTATTTATGCAAATATGGAAATTATTTGAAAGTCCAACAGCTAGCATTATAGATAGACTTGGATAAAAATTAGGTTTATTTATAGAGAACTAAGCATTTTATAGTATTAAATAAATTTGAGTAACAGTGTCACCTATCATTACGCACGGCAGTTCGCGGTATTGACTAAAGAAAATTGTATTTTATTTGAACTTGATGGAATTAAAACTTTGTTGTTAAATAAAATACACATATATATAAATATATATTTAAAGGTTGTTTATGTACATACGTTAAATGTTTTAACTAAATTATAATTTTGGATATCATATAATATTCGATTAAAAAATACTAACTCATTTATCGATAATTTAAGCTATCTTTAAAAAAATCGCCATCTTAAAAACATAGCGGCATAGTGCTTTTGTCTTGAAGAATTATAAATAATTGTAAATTTGCTTAAATCATGGACCGAAAAGGAATCGCACCGTGGAAAGCTGAGGAGAAGGAACTAAGCGAAAAACTGCATGAGAAACTACAAGGGCTGGCCCTGTTGTTTCCCATGAACGACGAAATGATTAAATTACTGTCCTGGGACATGTTTTTAAAACCCAATCAGGCGGCTTTCTTCCAAGTGATGCACTATTTGTTTTGTATTTTGGATGCGGTTGAGTTCAAAAAGCGTTTCTACTGGCCCATCACGGACAAAAAGTCGGAGGCCGTGTTTCGCGCGAGCACAGTGGACTATTTGAAGCATTTGAATGAGAAGCATCAACTCAATTGGACCAATATCAAATCCTATCTGGTTGTTATGCCCGGCGGAATGCGATTCATAAACTTTCTACTAACCCTGGTGGGCTTTGTGGTGCAGGAGCTGACCAAGCAGCGAGAGAAGTCAATGCCAGCGAATAGTGGCTTAAGTGTACAACAAATCAAAGCACAAAACAAGTTCATGAAGGAATACGCTTCGGCATATATAGAGGAGATAAAAGAGAACACAAATCTATTGCGTCGCACCACCCAAAAGATTAGAGATATATTCTCGGACATTGCGCGCAAGACCAATGTTGAGGAGTCGCTGCTGCTGAGTGACAAATTTCTGGAGGATTTCAAGGCATACAATCGTCGCAAATGTGAGGAGAAGATAACAAAGCCCACTCAAAAGATCACAACACTGGAGCAGCCACAAGGTGAGCTCAAAGATGCTATAGATCAGTTTCTCATCAGACAGACGGAACAGAAGCAGCAACAGGAAGTAGCAGAGTCTACACTACGCAGCATACAAAAGTTATTTGGTCACAACTCGGCTGGCATGTCCACAGGTTGCTTATAAAAAAACAAATTTAATTGAATTTAATTAATTTAATTTATGTGGAATTCTAGGCAACGCTCTGCTGTCCACTTTGAATGGCATTAGTGAGACAATTGCCGAACAATTGGATGCGAATGATCACTACAACGAGACCAATAAGTTTGTCACCGCAGATCTGCAAGAGTTGCGTGACAAATTGCAACAGATTGAGGCACAAGTGAATGAGGTGCAAAGGGACTTGCGGATCAAGGGTCACGGTCAGGGCAACAGCAGCAATCTCAGTGTCGTCGGCAATGTAACCGAATTGCAAACAACTATGTTAAACACACCACTGCGCACATTAAAGGTCAATGAAACAGTTGCCACCGAGCATCATCCGCTGCTAATGAAATTCGTCTCCACGCCACCAATTAAGCCGGAATTAAGCGGTGCCGTGCGTAAGGTCAATGTACGTTTGCCCCTGCAGGATGACTATAATGCCAAGCAATTTGAAGATACATGCAACAGTCTGCTGGGTAAGCTAAATACTCGGATTAATGCTTCTTTGTTGTCTCCCAATTTGCTTACAAATTTATTTTTGTTTTAGCACCCGCTCCGCTCCGTTCGTTGCGAAAGCCCAAAACACAAGCGGAACCCTATGCGGAGCTTAATTCGACGCTGAATCGTAGCAAGATCTTTGATCCCATGCAATTGCTGCGCACCATCAACAAGGAACCGAAACCGAGTCAAGTGGCAAAATCAAATCTCTCCAGTTTGGGTAGCAAATGGAAGCAGTTGCATGCCTCCATGGGTTTCGATGAACCACCACAAGTGTTGCCCACATCGCCCAAGTCGAATGCTGCACCAGTTGTGCCCCAATCACCCTTCACGCCGCTCAACTTGAACGAACTGACGCGTATCGAGAGACTGCCACAATTGCAGCTGCAAGCCGATACGAGCAACAGCAACAGCAACTGCAACAACAACAACAACTGCAACAACAACAACTCGTTGTATGCCAAGAGTGCGGCTGTCATGAAAGTATTGGATGCTTCACTTAATGTGCAAAATCTAAGCACTTCGCCATCGGGCCGACTAGATCCACTTGTCTCCGGTCCGCTAGAGCTGAAAGCTACACCAATTTTAAAGCTAAATGATCAGCTAATGAATGTTAGTAAAGTCCAAAGGAATCTCTACCTTTCTTGTATTAACTTTGTTTACTTTTTTTTAGAACTCTGCCACATTGATGCCCCAAGATGTTGACCAGCTGAGTCCGCAGCTTACCAGCTTTAATCTCAGCTATTTGGATAATGATGATGATCTGCAGAATGTAAGCGATACGGTGCTCAAAGATATTGATTATTAGTTTCCAAAAAACATTTTCCTTGTTTATTATTATTTATATTTATGAATCTTCATTGAAAAAAATTGTAAAACTTTATTCTATTCACATAATTTATAGTTTAGTATGCTATGTATACATTTTTTTGTATTTTTTATTTTTTTTTTTTGTTTGCTTGGGCGCTGTTAACTGCCATACTTAATGTTTAATGAATTCATAAATTTCTTTTTAATTTGCTTAGCAAAATGAGTAGTAGAAAAAAATATAAAAATAAAAATGTGTAGCAAATTGAATTCAATTTCATTAAATTCGAATATATACGCTCACAGTAAATCGAAAATCAAAATAAAAATATATAATTAATATAATTTCAAAGTGCATAAATATTTGTAAATGAATACCTTATGGTATGTGCCAGAGTTGTGCCTTAAGAAAACTAAATTTGTAATTGAAAAAAAGTAATGTTAACTAAATGTTATAAATTTAATTAGTTTTTTCATTGATTTATCATGAAATTACAATTGTTAAATTGCACAAAAGTGTTGAATTATTCAATGTTAAACCCATATTTTCATTACAATTTAGTTTCAATGATATTTGTAATTTTTATGGGCACAAAAATGCCTTAAAAATTAAATTTGTAATGCTTTTCACATTGAAAAAAAGTAATGTTAACTAAATGTTATAAATTTAATTAGTTTTTTCATTGCATTATAATGTAATACCAATTTATAAATTGCACAAAAGTGTTGAATTATTCAATGTTAAACCAAAATTTTTATTACAATTTAATTTCAATGATAATTGTAATTTTTATGGGCACAACTCTGTCATGTTTTTTTAGTTTTTAGTTTAGTTTTAACTAATAATTCACTGCTTAATTGTAAATTTGTTTGTTGATATCTCTGAGAGTTTTGAGTTTAAGTATTGCTTTTGGTCTGTCTTTAGAATTTGCTTTTATGTTAATTACTCAGTTTTAATGCCTCAGCGCCTCGCCTCTTATCACACATGGTTTTTTATTGAGCACCCAACCACAAATAAATATATTTATAATATATATATATATAATATATGTATAAATATGCGACAAAAGATATTGTTCGTTGGAATACATATTGGCAAATAGTGGGAACATAAGATTAAATCAAATGTGGCCAGCTAAACGAACTAATCAAATCGAATTGAATCGAATCAGTTTTAGCAATGAGCAATAATTGCGCACAACCCATGGATTATTAACAGAGCTGTTAAAAAAAGCATTCGAATATAAAATGGAAATGGTTTTAATGGTTTTAACATTGAAAAAAAGTCATGTTAACTAAATGTTATAAATTTAATTAGTTTTTTCATAGAATTATAATGCAAAACCAATTTAAAACCATTAAAATCATTTCCATTTTATATTCGAATGCTTTTTTTAACAGCTCTGGTTATTAAGATAGGTTTACACTTCCATATCTCCATTTTTTCCAGTGCAAACCCAGCACTATAATATAACGTATCTTTTAGCATATGTCTTCTATATAATGTCGTGTCATTTACAGATTTGCTTTGGTGGCGGTGCGTTGAATTCCTTGCTGCTGTTTCCGTTCCTGCTCCTGCTCCGGCTCCTCCTCATTTGCTTCTACGCTGCTGCTGCTGTTGTCTCTGCGGAAACTTATTCTTTTTGCCCAGAATCTTCATGAGCTGCTTGGACATGAAATAGGGTTTCTCTTCGGTGCCCTCGTTGCGCTCGCAATCTTCCAGAAAGCAAAGAAACAACGTATCCACAGCCATCGAATAGACGCCAAAGAAAACGCTGGTTATCAGAAACGAACCCAGCACCACCACAGCAGTGGGCACCGCATTGTGATTCAGCTGTATAACCGACGGATTATTATCCACAAAATAATAGGTGGCGACACCAGCACCACCAGTCAACAGCAACTTGGACAAAAAGAACAAAAAGTCGGTGACTTTATCCACTGTGACGACACGCAGAAAATTACGCATCAACAAATTAAAGGCATCCTTGGCACTGGAGCAAAAGTTCTTGCCATGAATGGCGCACATTATATACGCATTGTGATTGAGGAAACGCAGAAAGGTCTCCAGCAGCCAAAAGAAACACCTCATGCAGCATAAAATGGCACGTGTGCAAGGATTATCAAACTTCTTTAACTTCGAATCAATGTACTCCAGCACCAGACGAATCATTCGGCAAATGGCCAATATAAGTGAACCAAATGCCACCGTCCCCAAATGATAGAAAGCCGTCTGGAAGAAGGCATGCGTTAGCGTGAAGTACGGCACATTGCGCTTCTTAAAGGTCCAATACCAACGGGCAAAGGTGGCTGCCAACACCATGTCACTAAAGGCCGAAATAAAAAACGTTAGCCAAAGGAAACCAAAGATGTTATAGCCAATTGACCATTTGACCAGTGTGGGATTTCGAATCTCCACAAAGCTACAGGAGGTATCTATGCATTTATCCAAGCGTAGATTAATATGACAGTTCTGCTGAAAGATTTGCGGATTACATGACGCTCCCAGCGTATAATTGATGGCCACTCCACCGCAAACACACTGCTCCTGCGACACCTCACCCACTGCATTGATGCGCTTAATCATACGGTAAGATGGCTCTCCAATGGAACTCAAATACAGATTCACACCAATGGCAAAGGCAATGGCGCCAATGAAGAGCACCCATGAGAAGATCGGGAAGAATACGGTGCTGATGACAGTGCTAACAGCTTTGCTGCCCTCCTTGGTTAGTGCGATGGCAATCCTTATACGCTTGCGCAGCACAATCACCAGCAGTAAGATGATGCCAAAGCAGATGCATAAAAATATGGCTAGATATAACCAAGTCCTGGGTTTCTGCAGCACATCCTTAAACTGCTCATTGAGATTTAGCGCATGCAATGGCACTGTGGGTGTATTCTTCCAGAAATTGTAATTCCTAAAGCTATAGTAGATGCCAGCGAGTAATCCCAGCAGCACTCCCACAATGCTGAACCAGAGTATGGGTCCGGCCAGCCAACGCATCAGTGCAATGAAAAACAGTGAGGCAATCAGTGTAAACAGCAGCGCCATTAGTATTATCCATGCCGAATTAATTAAATCCTCCACAATCTCCTCGCCCAAACGTTGGGCATCGTGGGTGCCATTGGTGAAGCGAGCCACCACATTGCCCACCAGTTTGGCCAGTCGTGTATCCGTCAGTTTCATTTTCTCTTTGATTACAGCTCCATTGAGCTGCTGCTTGCGACACTGTCCCACCTTTTCGTCCACCTCCAGCTGCTTGCTGCTGCGTGCAGTTGACACACGTGCTTGTGCCTCCGTCTGATGCTGCTCCTCCTGCATGGTCAGTGCCATAGCCTGCAGTTCCAGCTCCTCCTCCTCAAAGTGCTCCAGTTGCGCCACACTGCTCACATTGCCAGAGTCTCGACGTGCTCGGAGCAGCACACTGGGCAGCAGCTCACACAGCTGTTCGGAGAACTCAAACATGCAGCGATTGAGAAACGGTTGACTCTTGATATAGTAGCGGGCACAAAGATTTGCCGCTATAGCTCGCTCAATGTCATCCTTGGAATTGATGGACGCTTTAATGGCATCCGATTGGCAGATCAGACGTGGCTTTAACTCAGCCAGGCTCAGATGCTTCATGCTGTCCCAGACAAACGTCTGACTGGGACAACTCTCCACGCATACCTAAAAGGAAAGGGTGAATCGGTGGTCGAAATATAATGAATATATAGGAAAAGTATATGGTTTATAAAACTTTAATAACATCATGTCCAATGTCTAATAGAGGCGTTAAACAATCGATAGCGCTATCGAGACTATCGATAGTTCTTCGCTACCGATAGTTTTCGATAGTGTCACCGATAGTTTTGCTTACATATCAGTAAATTATATTCACCTTTGGCGACGTTTAAGTTATGAAAATATCTTTAAGTGTCGTAAAAATTGTTTTGCATATAATCGAACTAAATAATAGATTGCTTTCTTCCAAAAGGTAATAAACATAACGTACTTTTAAACTATTTTTCAAGAGCTTTACTAAAATTTGTGTTATATAAAAGGTTGAATCAATTGTGTCAGACTGCCGTACACGGTAAAAGAGGAAGAGTCAACATATTGTTATTCTTAAATCAAAAACTGTAGATTAATTTTAATTTTTTTACATTGTATTTTTGTTTAGAATTGATTCGCTTTGATTTCAGTTAACTTTTGACAATTTTCAAGAGTTGTTTTGTTTAAGCATTGAGTAAACCAAGTTTTTAAATACTTAAATACAGTTATTTCGTCTTGGACACTATCGTCAGCTATCGATTTAAAAAAAAAAAAACTTACCGACTATCGATGGTGTCGACTATCGATAGTTTGCCACCTCTAATACACAAAAATTACGGTTTAATACCTCGTCCCATTTATTTCCGCTTATATGAATTAAAATCGGTGATATCTAAAAATTCGAACCCATTAAGTATATATATTCTTAACCTACACAAAATTTCTACAGCTTGAGTTTTAGATGCAGAAATAATGCTGTGGTAATATACAGTGTAAAATGGTTTTTCACGAGACAATAGCTGCATTTTTGGCAAAGTTATCGCAATGCAAAGTTTTCGAAACAGTTAATATAGGGATTTTAACCTAACCTAATTTTCTTTAACCCAACTGTAACACTCTAACTCAACTGTAAGACTCTAACTCAACTGTAACACTCTAGTAAGCTACCTCTCATTACTTATCGCAGTTCAAAGTTTTCGAAACAGGTGATATCGGGATTTCAACCTAACCTAACTTTCTGTAACCCAACTGTTCAGCACGCCCGACCGATTATATAATAAGAAATTGAACACAAGCGCTGCAAGAGCTCGTCTTTGTAAGGGTATTAAATCTTTGGCGTGCCTAGGATATACTTTTCATACCCTCTGAGGGGTATTTTGGGTTTGTTTCTATATGCACTACTACTCACCTGCGGTGTATCGCAGCCTGTGATGGGCACCAGTGGATCAATGCACTTGTCCAGATTGAAAAAGAATAAATACTTTTTGTTCAGCACACTGGAATCGATGCCACACTTCCGATTGAACATATCCGAGGGAACTACCAGCGTATTGAGATCTCCATGTTGTATGGCATATCTAGCTATAAATCCCCAACCCACCAGGAACAGCACAAAGAGCAGCAGACAGGGTATATCAGTGCAGCTGCGATCCCGTTGCCTGGGACCCTGAAAATTGCGATCGTAACGCAATGGTTCTCCATATCTATTCACCAGCTCCATATTCTCGGGCCTCTCGGGCCTCTCACGCGGCGGCATCTTGTCGAAGTCTTCTCGGAGTCCGAGTCAAATATAGAATCTCTACGAGTCTGTAAAAAAACTGTCACAAAACGAAACGAAATAAAATGAGACACATATCATCAATATTTAGTTGCTGCTTGTTTTTTCTATCTTTACACAATTTATCTCGTGTCTGACATATATAGTATATACACTGGGTACATATCTTTCTAGTAGTATCTCTAGGAATACTTATGTATTATCTATTGTGTATTGTTTGCTGTACATTCTTTAGGGTCTTATAATAAGCTGTCGTTCTTAAAGAGCTTATATATAGCAATTTAGATATGTTCTTTATTTTTCTTCGTAACTATTTGTTTTGGACATATTTTTCAAAAAGTTTGTCGCATTTCCAGATTTAGTATCGTATTGTAATATACCTTAGCACAGGGTCTTTTACAGTCAGTTGCCTATAGACTATATACACTTTCATCTGATTGTACTAGATATTTACACAGCATGAGTCATTCTTTCAATTGGAAACCATTGGAAAAAAATAGATAAAAGATACAATGATAACGACAGGAAACACGACACTACTACTACATATAAGTAAATATGACAAATTTTAGAAGAAATTCAAGAAGTTTTTTCCAATGAACTACATATGTACATATATGTTCATGTTTGCAATTGAAGTTTTTCAGTTTCAGTATAATTCATAAATAAGACCCTTGATTCATTAGGAAGTGTGTTGGAAAAACCTCAACTTTGTATTTCATCTTTTATGCCAGAGATCTGAGTTTTATTTTTATATAAACATGCAATCATACATATATATAGCAACTGATAAGAATTTCAGTCGATTTTTATGAAATTCATCATAAATACTAATGAGAAGAAACTAAAATTGTTAATGTTGGCATTTATTATGGTGATTGTGAAATACGTTTTAATTAATGTATATGTATATATATATATATAAAAATAGTATAAAAATATATAATGTTATGCGCTCAAGCTAAAGATAATGCTATATTCCCATACTAATTATAGTTAGAATAGTAATACTAAGCTTATTGTGTGTGACTAAGTAAGGGCATGCAGGCTTCGATGGGACAAAGAAATTGCGATCTACAAATTATAATGTTACCAATTTAGCTCATTTCTACCTTTATTTTATTTTTTAGAAATTTTCAAAGTAAGCATAAAAATAATGTATGCGTAATTATAATTCGTTTCTTAAGTGAGCTGCAATCCATCATTGTTGTTTCTCATATATTACTTGTTTAATAAATTTCTAATTTCATTAGCATAATCAAACGACATTCTAATGAAAAATTGTATTCACAAGCCTTAAAGAAAAATAATTTTAATGAAATTTTTATATAACACGAGCATTGCAAAATCTATTGCTAATTGAAATTAATTTTCCCTGGCTTTCAATAACTAAAGCAATAGTAAAATTTTAGCTCATCATTGACAAATGAAGAGTAATGAACATTTTTTTTGGGTACCATTGATTTTCTGGCAATAAAAATGAATTTTATTAGTACTACTACTGTACTACTGTTTTTCAAAATAAAACGTAAAATTTAAAACACTGTTTAAAATTTATTTTATTGACATTAATCTATGCTAATTTTCATTAGAATTAGTTTTTAGTGACAGTTAAAACTTTTTTATAGGAATTCCTTTTTTAAAGCAAATGAAAAAGTTTAATGACAATTAAAACCTTTTTTTATTAGAATAATTTTTTTTAATGCTAATGAAAATGAAATGATAATGGCAAATAAAACATTTTTCATTAGAATTACTTTTCTCAATGCTAACGAAAAAGTAATGTTTATAATTTACATAGTATTTATCTATAATTGTTTCCTGCCAGTTGGTAAGGTTTTTCTGTCAAATAGTTGGCAACACTGCTGCACAAATATACCTGCGCTTATTACTCTTATACTATTAGCAGCGTATAACAGTTGCACAAGCACTCGGCTGCGATTGACTGCCTTCAAGCAATGCATGTAATGGGAAATGGGAAAGGGAAGAGTATGCGCGATTCGGCTCATTAAACGAATGATTAGAGCTTTTTATTTACCGTATAAAAATAAACAATGTACTACGTGCATAGTACATGCACACACACATAAATAGCATACAAATTGTGTATTTTTTTTTTTGTATTTGGCTTTTGTTGATCTTTTATTATAAACGTGATCGATGAGCAAATCGGCCGGTGGCTAAAACAGAAGCAGTCACAAAAACCATAACAACAATAAAAATAAAACAGAGTGTGAGACAGAGAGAGAGAGAGAGAGAGAGAGAGAGAGAGAGAGAGAGAAAGAGGCACACACACAAATTGACAATAATGACGCATTAAAAGCGAATTATATTTATTTATTTAATGAACAACTTGTTGCACACACGTTTTGGCATGTTGCATGCCTTGCCTTGCCTCAGTTGCCCAAAACTGACAGACTGAAAAACTGGTCTATTGGGAAGGCCTAAATGGGCGACAAATTTGATATTTTCAATGAAATGTTGACGCTTTCCAATGATACTGAAATTTCGTATAACAAATTTGGAGAGCAAGGCAACAACAACAACAACAACTACAACGACGTATAACAATAAGAGCAACATGGCGACGCACTCAAGGTCACTTACCGTTACACGTTTATTCATGCAATTGCTTGTAGTTGGAGTGCGTGAGCGGTGGGGTGGACTGGGGTGGGGTGTGGTGTGTGTTTGAGGAAAGTGCAGACAAAAGACTACTTTTGTGTTATCTTTTGTTTAATGTTGCGCTTTTGAATTTCCCCGCTAGATAACAGCGAGCAAATGTCGCTGGTCCTTATCAATAACTGTTTTTGTTGTTCTTTTATTTGTACAACGTAACAGCGACAGCATATTAATTAGTAATTGTGCATATTACTCACCTTTTGTATGTAGTTTCTCTTTCAGCAAGCTGATTGAGACAATGAACAAAGCGGTTTCTTTATTGTATCGCTGTCACATAGCTCATAGCTATGACACTCAGCTTCGTTATGTGGGTGGTTTATGCTTTGTTGTTGTTGTTGCAGAAGTCAAAGTGTGCCCAACTCCTGTGTCTGCGTCTCGTCTGCGTCTCAGGCGAAAGTCAGCGAACGACTAAAGTGTTTTTGCCTTTGTTGAAGTCAAAGGCGCGTACGTTGCTCTCGCTGAACGGCGGTCACTTGATGTCAACACCACATACATATATAGAGAGTGCAAAGGGTTGGGAAACGCGCGCGGGGGTTTTGGAGGTTAGTTGGAGCTGCAAGCATAAAATCGTACATAAATACACATATATGTACATATGCGCACAGTACAAGCACCAAATATGGCACACTTTTATTTATTGCACACTATTTTCTGATAAGACCAACATACATATAGCAGAGGCCAACAATTTTCGTTAATAGCTGGCTTGCATTTTCATTCGAATTGCTGTACACATGCAGAGTTGACTCACACACACACGCACTACTACAAGCACTTATAATTGAATATCCAAAAAACACTTTAGTTAATTATCATTTAAAACACTCACTTGACGTTTTTTTTGTAAAGCATTCAGTCAGCTTGATTGAATGCACGCAATAACACTGAGAGAGAGTCACTATAGGCAGCTAGGCACTCCCCCTGCCACCCAATCAATGTAGCTACAGCTGTTGTGAATAGTGTTGACTAACGCTAAGATGGCAGTCAAAACAAATGGAAAGTATGTTGCACACTAGACAAACAATAACAGCTGCTGCGAAAATATCGAATGTGCGGTATTTTTTTTTATTCTTTCTTAAAGTCGCGATCAATGTTCATGCAAACACCAAATACTGTTTTGAATTTAAATAAACATTATTGGGCTAATTGTATATTTCTTTCTTTACATAATTTGCAGTCCATAAATAGTGCCTTTGTGCAAAAGCTTATGGCTATGCGACACGCAAAATAAACAATTACCCACAATAGTCTAGTATTAGAAACACAAATACAGTAGAATCCGGCTATAAACATATAAGTCGTTTGTCGCTAAAAGTGGAGACGTAGTAAAGAAAGCCCCTTTCATCCAGTTAGTATGGACTTTCGTCGCCATGACCGGACGAACGCTGTAATCGACAAGGAAATAACCGGATTCTACTGTTTAATAAAATTGACACTGTAAACCATTTGTAAATTAATCATTTTTAGAAATATGTAATATAAATATATAAGTAAACGTATATTTTATATGGTACATATTGTAAGTACTGCCTGTGAGAAACAGTTTCGAGCGTCAAGTGTAAACGTAGCAGAATAGAGCGAGACAGTTGTATTGCAAAACTGCATGCAGTGCTGTAAAACGCGAAAACGAATTAATTGCGGGGTCGGCGGCATGAGTGCAGTGAAAATGTTTAGCGTTAAAGACGGCAGCAGCGCAAGTTTTGATTAGCAAACTCAATCTACAAAAAAAAAACGTTAAAATATTAATATTAAAAGCCATACACGCGTTAAACCAATTAAACGGCACTTGCAGCAAACGTAGCTTTCCAGTGCAAACGATTCCAACTGTGTGCTGGCCAATGTGATTGTGTTGTTTGCGCCGGCTGGACGCCAAAACCAAAAAATTTATTTTCAATTGCAAAAAAGAAAAAAAAAAAACAAATTACGGCTGCTTGATTAGAATATCGCGAGTGCTTAGTTAAATAAAAAAAAAAAAAAACACTAAAAAACAGAGTGCAAGCGAAAACAAAGCAAATGCAAATGTTTTTGTTTTAGTGCACTCGAAGCAATTTAATTGCAATTGCAAAAGAAAAGTGAAAACGGGCCATGAAGCGATTTTGTCGCTAGAGCTGAGCTGCAGTGTCTGTGTGTGTCTCTGTCTTTCTTGTTGTTGGTGTACGTGCAGAAAACAGACAACGGAGTTGTGAGAGAGGCAGGGAGGAGGGGGGCGACGAACACGTCCTCGTTGTTGCTGCTGCCTTTGTTTTTGTTTGGCAGAGTGAAAAGAACGAAGAAAAAAAAAACACGCGGCTCATACACTAAAAGGGCGGGAAGGCAAAAATTAACCGTTTTGAAGTGTCGTGAGTGACTCGTGACTCGTGTGTGTTGTGTGTATCGTGTTCTATCGTGTTCTAAGCGCCGCCTCACAATTGCTTGGTGTGGAGCGCAGACGGGAAATGGCAAAGCTGGGCGAGCACAAACGCGTCTCACTCACCACAATTAGCAGCAGCAGTTCACGCAGCATTTTCAATAGCAAAGAAGCTGGCTTCAATGCAGTGCCGCCCATTCTCTCCCGATTCGGTGATCTCTTGGACAATGATGCGCAGCCGAAAACCTCCGGCAGCAGCAGCAAGTTGCCCAACAAAAGTGTGCGACTGCAGTTGGAATTGTTTGAAACGGACACCACACGTTATCCGGAATTTAATTATTCCAAGCTTTTGTACCTGGAGAAGGTAAGTATGGATTGGACTATATCGATGGCCCACTAATCTCTCCCTCTCTCTCTCCCCCCTCTCTTTTTAGAAAAAGGCTAAGATGTTAAAGGTTAAGACCAATAATGGCAACACGGATCCCTTTGGCGATCACAATAATGATGATGATGTCGCACGCATTGCCAAGGAGCTGGAGGCCAAATATGGCAATTCCTATGCACGCGGACGTGGACGCCGTAAAAAGGATGATTTCTGTGACATTGGCATGGGCTACGATGAATCCGACTCCTTTATAGACAATACCGAGGCGGTAAAGCGCTTGAATTACCCTGGAAAAATTCTATTCCATTAAATCTCTTTTAATTGTAGTATGATGAAATCTTGCCGGAGGAGGTGGAAACCTTGGAGGGTGGCTTCTACATCAATTGTGGCGCCTTGGAGTTTAAGAATTTGAATAAAAAGTCGAGTACACGTCGCACGGATGCCATTATTAAAATGCCGGAGAGATCACGTAAACGTGTCGTGTCCAGCAGCTCAGATGATTCCTCTGAATCCTCCTCGGACTCCACAAGCGACAATGAACAGCAGGCGGGTGGGGCAGCAGCAGCGGGAAGAGTGCATAATAATCATAAAGAAGCTGCTGAAGATGATGTTGACAACCATGAGGATGACGACAATGATGAGGACGACGACGACGATGATGATGATGATGATGACGATGACGATGACGACGACGATGATGATGATGATGATGATGATTCGGATAGCGATAGCGAAAGTCTAGATGGCTCCGATAGCGACACTGAAAGTCTCGACAGCGCCAAATCTGTGAATACCAAGAAGATCAAGCAACAGTTGGCCAAATCCCAGAGTCAAGCTGTTGGAGATGTGCGTCCAAAGCTGCCGAAAAAGTCGAGCAATAAATTAAATACAGCTACATCATCCTCTTCCAACTCACCGCGTCCACATGTCGTAGACATTTCGGATACGGAGGAGCGACAGAGCAGAGAACCCACGAGTCAGATGCAGAGTCAGACTTCGACTCAAGCGCAAGCTCTAAAGAAGGTGGTAAAGACCACTACGGTTAAGGATATGCTAAAGGCCAAGCGAGATAGCTTCCTGAAGTCACAGGGTCAAGTGAGCTCAGTGAATGGCGAAGTCAAGTGCACCAATTCAGCGACTGTGGAGTCGAGCAGTGAAAATGATGACACCGATTCGGCCAGTGAACAGGGCAGACCAGAGAAAACAGACAAGACGGGCAAGACAAGGGAAAGCAATGATAACAGTAAGTGCATGAGATGCTCTCAGGGATTCTTTATATTGAAACTAGATCCAGCATCTGCTTGTGATCTGCTAAATCTTCTTGTCACTTAATCCACACTTTTCTCACACAGATCTACGCACTGCCGATACAGCTTTACCCGCCACACTGGACAAGGAGCTATTGGCGAGCATCAATAGCTTCAAAGAGCTGGTCCGTAGCAGAGATTTGTGTGGCAAAAGTTTCTACATTGATGGCCAATTAACAGCGCTGCTGCTAAAGTGAGTTTTCCCCCCGTCGATTCCACTGGAATCAGCTAAAGAAACTAAAGACACATCGTTTCATTCACGTTAAATCCCAACAAACAAATCCCAACCAGCAACCATATCCCCACCAGTGATGTCCTTTTTTTTTTTTAGTAAAAACAGCTAGATTGACAAAAAAAAAACGGCTAAAAACCGCTGAAACCACGCGGGAAAAACAGTAGGAAAAAACAGCTGAAGCTCAAAGTGCTCGTAAATCGCTTAATATGGCAGTAATTTGTGCACTTAAAAAAAAAAAATTTGTATACAACTGAGTTATAGGATATATATATATATATATATATCTGTAGGATCCTTTCTCAGTCACTTGCGCGATTTTTTTTTGTATACTTCCCTTCGGCACTGTACATTTTTCAAAAATATTTTGCAAACAAATTTCACACTGTTAGTGTTGGAAGACGTATCAA
This sequence comes from Drosophila tripunctata, assembly GCA_035047385.1. Lineage (NCBI taxonomy): Eukaryota > Metazoa > Arthropoda > Insecta > Diptera > Drosophilidae > Drosophila > Drosophila tripunctata. The sequence goes on from JAWNPS010000008.1 coordinate 1,863,091, forward strand.
TTTTGCATAGGTATGAATTATTGAGAAAAATTGTTCGATAGCAGTAAATATCGATATTTTACAAATAGTCATATATATTATAATCGTCAAACGCGAAAGAAACAACTCACAAAATTAAGCAAAAAGTTATATAAAGTTATATAACAGCTGCCCGCTGTTTTAAAATTTTTTTTCGCAATCGCATTTTCAAAACAGCTAGATCTGGCGGGAAAAAGAAACTGAAATGACTGAAAAGTGATCCCCACCCCATCCCTATATCTATACCAAACAATAGACGGATATCACAATGGGTCCCATGGCCTAAGACTGAACTCGGCCATTATAAAGCTGAGCGATCCGTATGACCTAACCTAACTTAACCTAACCTAACCTAACCTAACCTAACCTAATCTAATCTAACCTAACCTAACCTAACCTAACCTAACCTAACCTAACCTAAGCTAACCTAATCTAACCTAACCTAACCTAACCTAACCTAACCTAACCTAACCTAACTTAACCTAACCTAACTTAACCTAACCTAACCTAACCTAATCAAACCTAACCTAACCTAACCTAACTTAATCTAACCTAACCTAACCTAACCTAACCTAACCTAACCTAACCTAACCTAATCTAACCTAACCTAACCTAATCTAACCTAACCTAACTTAATCTAACCTAACCTAACTTAACTTAACTTAACTTAACCTAACCTAATCTAACCTAACCTAACCTAACCTAACTTAATCTAACCTAACCTAATCTAACCCACCTAAAATGTATATCCAAGCTAATCTCTCCACTCTTCTCTGCTCTGTTTTAGAATCTATGAAGCTTTGCTCTGCTCGGAGCGCCATGAGCGCAACATGGTCTTTGCCCATTTGGAGTATCAGCTGCAGTTGCCCAAATATTACATACTGCGCAAGGGCAAAGCGTTGCGTGCGCGGGAGGAGAAGAACAAGACTACAGTGGCACTGGAGAAGCTGCGCAAAGCCGTCGCTGAGCTAATGCCCAAAGCCATTGCCAACTATGAGATTGAGCTGCACAAGTTTGCGGAACTAGCGTAGGAACTATAGAATTAAATCTATATAGCTTCTATTGTATTAATATAAAATTTCCATTTGCAGTGCAGCTGATGTTAATTCAGAGCATCCGCCAAAGATGCCACGCAAAAAGTTCCAGTGGACAAGTGAGCTACGCGAGCGTTTGTTTGAAGTGTATCAGGCACGCTGGACATCGTATCCGGTGTTGGGCACACGTAAGGAATCCCTGGTGCAGTTCATCAGTGGTTATCTAAGGGATAAAGTGGTGGATATTTGGGCCACCGGCTGGATGCGTTATGAGGAACTGCAGCGTGAAATTGAACGGCATAAGCATGCGAGCAAAAAGCTAAAGGAGAAGGAGAAGGCAAAGCAGCAGACGACGACGGCGGCAGTTGGCAGCAGCACAGTTATAGCAGGAGTTCCAGCAGCTCCAGGAGCAGCAGCGCCAGCAGCAGCTCAAGCTCCAGTAGCAGCTTCAGCTCCAGCAGCAGCTCAAGATTTGCCTAATTTGAAGCCATACGATGAGCTGACCACGGAACAGTGTCGTTCGCGTGCCAATTCCGATACGGATTCAGCAACAAGTGCCTCATCCAATAGTCTGAAGCGTAAGCCACCAGCAGCACCAGCAAATGGAGCTGTTGTGAAACCGCCCAAGATCAAATTTCAAAAGCAATTGGCTGCCACGTTGGCACAGCTGAACAACAATGCGGCGACAGCGACAGCGACTCCTCTACCCATTGGCCTGGAATCCTTGCCAGCTGTTAACAATTACCTGAAACATTTGGATGATTTAACGGTTACAGCGCAGAGTCAATCGTCGCGTGCCAATTCGGATACGGATTCAGTGGCAAGTGCCTCATCGCAAGGCTTGAAACGTAAACTGGACAAAGTCAGCTCCAGTAGCGCCAACGCCACCACCGCCAGCGTCTCCACTCAATCCAAACAGTCCTCGCTAAAGCCGCTAAGCAAACGGAAGAAAACGCTGGAGTCCATGCCACAGCAGCAACCCAGCACATCGCAACTTAATGCAGCCGTTGTGGAGGCGGTGGCCAGCATGTTGGAGTTGGCATCACCACCCACCAAACAGACGGAGCAGCAGAGCAGCAGCAGGCAAACGCTTATTACGCATACGCCACCGCTACATTCCACGGTTAATGTACGTCCAGTAGCGCATATTATCAATCTGGATGATTACAAGTGCTCCAGTGATATAATGCAGGCAGCCGGGAGCAACAGCAACAACAACAGCAACAACAACAACAGCAGCAACAACAACAACAACAACAGCAGATGGCCAACAGTGTCAACTGCTGTGTTGCGTTGCGAGAGCAGCAGTGAATCGGATGGTGTAGAAATTGTGGGCGTCTATCCAGCAGCTGCAGCATCGCTGGCCAAGATCACTACCAAGCAAAGCGGCAAGTCCAGGGCCAAGAGCAAGGTCACATCGGTGATAAGCAGCACGAGCTCAGCAACAGTGTTAAATGGCATCAATGGAGCAGCCGGAGCAGCTGGAGCAGCCGGAGCAGCACTTGGCTACAATCTCGACACTGTCTACAGCAGCTACAACAACAACAACAAGCTGAGCGCGGGTGTTATACGCTCAGCTGGAGCAGCAGCAGCAGCACCACTTGGCTATGATCCCAAACATAATCCGAATATATTGCAAAAACTATCGGATTTGTCAGCGTTGGAGAAACAAATGAATTGGTCACCCGGCTCATTGCTAGCCACAGGGCTCAAGGCAGCGGAGGTAGTACCAACTACAGGAGCAGGAGTGGGTGCGGGAGTGGGAGTGGGAGCTGGAGTGGGAGTGGCAGCGGCAGCTGCAGCTGCAACAAGTGCTGCTCCAGCTGCTGGCACATCAACGCATCAATGACATTTAGCGAATGCCACCCAACAGCCGCAGTCGGTGTCGGTGTCGGCATTCTATAATCACGAACAGGCAGTGGCTGCCGCCCTGGTGCTATCCTCGATGAGCGCTTCGGGTCGCTATGATGCCTACGATGCGCAGCTGGGTCTACTAAATGGTTCACTGACGGTGGCACAGCTAAAAAGCAATCCGATGGCAGCAACAACGTTACCATTAAAGAAGGGCACCCCCACACTGCCACAAGTATTTCTGAAGCCTTCCCCGCCGCCGCTACCACCGCCAGCTGTCGAGGATGGTGGGACGGTGCCAACGGTGGCACATGCAACACACCAACAGCAGCAGCAGCTGCCCACAAAATATGTTTAGGGAAAAAAGTGTTGAAAGCGGAGAAACAGTTTACAGTTTACATTTTTTACATTTTTAGTTGTTAGTTGTGTAGGTTTCATTATAATTAAGTATCACCCCCCTCCCCCCTGCCACTCCTCACTCCCACACCTAATTCCCTAAAACCCAATTGGCATTATGTACTATATATATATATATATATCTATATAGATATCATTCAAGTTGTACGTTTCACTGCCACGAAACTCAAGGGAAAAACTTCAAAAACAAAAAAACAAGAGAAAAAACAAAAGTCATACATTATAGTAGATTTATATATATATATATATATATGTATATTTACAGACATGCGCGTTAGATAGAGTATTTGCCAGTCGTAGTCGGTGTGTCATGTACTGTGTGTGTATGTTTCGTGCTGCCGATAACTGATCCTGCTCCAACTAAACTATAACATAAAAAACATCATGTACTTTCAATGATTTTAAATGTATTAAGAGAAACCGAATCCGAAGCGAGTTGTATATCTATATCTAGTTATCTATAGCGAACCAATTTTTATTACAAATAAAAGCAAAACAATAAGTTATATAATAATAACAATATGTGATGAAAATTAATACGAAAAAAAACAACTTGTAGTACTACAAGCTACTAAGAGAGAGAGGGAGAGCGGCGACTGTTAAAGACCCTGTACATACAATTTGCGAATATTTTATAATTTATGAAACGCTTTAAGTAAGTTTTGTACTTAAAAAACTGAACTTTTCAAGGCAGCTATTTGTTGCTAAACAGATTTGAACAGCATATAGAAAATAGGAAAAGTTTTTATCATACTTTTCAAGAAAAAATCAGTTTTTGACAGATCGTTGCTTATGAAGCTATATAAAATAAGATCAGCATATAGCAAATAATATTACACACATAATATGTGAGTTTTATACAGATATTTTAACAACTTTTCAAGTTATGCGTTTTTTAAATGTTAAAAGCATTCATATTTAATAGCTCTATTGGTTTCTCTAATCAAAAATAGGCGGACAACGCTATATCGGCATGGAAAATTGTCTGATTAACATTTATGTAAATTTCTTTCAGATATTTACTTAGAAATATGTAAAGTTTTTTTTAACTAAATACCAAATTTTGTTGGTTTAAAGATATGACAACTATGTGAAATTTAATCAGCATATAGAAAAGTATATTACACATATAATGTGTGATTTTGATAGAGCTATTTTAACTACTTTTCATGCTATGCGTTTTTTAAATGTTCAATGAAACCAAATTTAAAAAAAAAAAGGCGGACATCGCTATATCGGCATAGGCAGTTGTCTGATTAACATTTATGCAAATTTGTTTCCGACATTTACTAAGAAATATTTAAAGTTATTCAACCAAATACCAAATTTTGATAGTTTGAAGATATGACAAGTGTCTGAAATATGATCAGCATATAGAAAATTATATTACACACATAATGTGTGAGTTTTAGAGACATATTTCAACTACTTTTCAAGTTATGCGTTTTTTAAATTTTTAAAGGAATACAAATTTAATAGCTCTGATAGTTTCGCTAATCAAAAATAGGCGAACATCAGCATAGGCAGTTGTCTGATTATCATTTATGTAAATTTGTTTAAGATATTCACTAAGAAATATGTAAAGTTTCTCAAATTTTGCTAGTTTAAAGATATGAGAACTGTCTGAAATATGATCAGCATATAGAAAATGATGCTACTCTATATACAATACGTAACTTTTGAGTTTAGTTGAATTATCTGAAATACTTTTCGAGCAATGTGTTTTTTAAAACGTTTTGAAACGTTCAAAAAAATTCAAATTTTCTTTCTGTAATCAACGAAATGTTTTCCAACTGCTGATCAAGAATTTATATATACATTATACATAAGTAATTGCTATAAACAACCAACAAACTGAACAGACCATTGGGCTATTTCAAGTACAGGGTCTAAAAACAACAGCAAACACAAAAAAAGAGCGCTTTTTCGTACATTATAGAATCGAAAACTATACATATATATATATATTTCTGAAGTTGTCTACAGCAAGTGAACAAGTGAACTGTGATGGAAAAATGAAGATGCAGTTCGAGCTGGAGCAAAATGGCGTAACTAAAATCTTAAGCTTAGTAGAGGTGTGTGTGTGATCGATTTCACTTCCAACGCAGCATCAGCATGGAGGTGAATTTATTGGCTGCCATTGCAATGGTAGACTGCTGGGCCACCGTAGCAGCAGCAGCAGCAGGAGGTACAAGATGGGAATCGGTTAGCTCATCGCCCGGCTGCGATACACTGACATTTGGCACCGATTCCCAGTCGAGACGCAAAGAACTCTCATCCTCAGACTCGGATTCGGTGGCCGTTTCAATGCCAATGAGCAGCGAGTCTACCGATTTCATAAGCGGTGCATTATTCACATCCAAATGGCCAAAACGCCCAAGATCACTGCGCTCCAGATCGAGTATCGCGAGGATATTCTCCAGCGTATGCTGTTCGTTGAGGTTGCGCAGTTTCACCTGCTGTGTGTAGGCCAGATACATGATGTTGTTGTTGACGCGACACACTTTGCGTAGAAATTGCTCCTCGTTGAGCAGTTTGCGGCAAAAGTCGCCATAGGCAATGCGGTGCGGTAGACGCACATTCAAATAGAAGCTGAGCAACTGCGTCAGCTGTGCGGTGTAGGTGAGTGCACCGACAATGCGATAGGCCTCAAAACGACTGGGCGTAATCTCATTGGCTGTCGTCTTGGGTACATCATCCTTGTTGTCCGACAGAAAGTCCAGATACGCGGAGTAATCGCCATTGGCGGGCAGCGATGGACCCACAATGCGATATTGCACCTCACTAATGCCACTGCCATGAAACACCCATTTGCCGCGTATATACGAAGTGTTCTTGGCATCCGCGAGTGCTGCAATGGTTTCCGCCTCCTCGCTGCGCACCTCCGCGCACACCTTGCGCTGCTGTTCGTCGCGCAGCACCACCTCGCTAATGGGAAATATGTACGTGACCAGCTGCTGTATGTCTCGGCGTGCCGTCTGCTTGATGCTGTCCAGCAGTTCCAAGTGCTGCTGTCGCAGCTTCTCGATGCGCATCGAACGATCGATCACATAATCCTCGAGCATCTTCACCTTGGTGGGATACTTGGGCAAATTCTTGCGCTTCTCGGCATTCGCGCGACGCAACTCATCCCGCTGCTCCCCCAGCTGCTGCAGCCGTTGTGTAGTGCCCGCAATCAGCTGTCGCAGCAGCTGCAGTTGCTCCCGCTTCGCTCGTATCGCTATCAAGCGATTCTCTTGGCTTTTGTGCTGTTGTATTAGCTGTTCATAGCGATTGCTATAGGTTTTCATGCCCGCCTGCAGATTTATATATTTCTGTTGCTTTTCCGTTAAGCTGCAAAACAAAACAGTTACAGTTACAGAGAGAGTAAGAGAGAGTGAGAGAGAGAGAGCGCGCGTATAACAAACCTTTCGCTTCGTTCAGCCGTGCTATGAGTAATGTTGCCATTTTTGACACAAGTGCGACAATGTAAACGCCGCTGTTGCTTACAACAAAGTGGACAGCGCAGTGCCGCAGTGGCACTGCCACTACTACCACTGATGGCGCCAGCTGCTGTTGCCCCTACACCAGCTGTTGCCTTTACACCAGCAGCAGCAGCAGCAGCAGCGCTGCTTGGTTGCTTCTTTGTATTGTAGCCGACGCCATCGCAGACATCCAACTCTCCGTCGTCGTCGTCGTCGTCATTTGTGGAGGCGCTGGATAATTGAAAATTTTCTGGTGCTTTGGAGCTTTCGTCAGAGCTGGAACTGTTGGCCATTACAGCCAAATCATTGCACTTAATATGCGTAGTCGATTTTCATTGATAATTGTTTTTGTTATTGATACTCTTTTCTTTTTTCTCTTCCTCTGTCAAGCAAGTGTTGAGCAACACACACGCACATACAGACACTAGTGTTGTGCAGCTTTGTTCAGCGCGAGCTCTAATGAACGGAACCACGAAAGGAACAAATGCACTTATTAAGTTGTGGAGATTTATATGGTTAAATTGGTCAACGGTCACCTTAAAAAACATATAATTGTTTTATTAAGCTGTGTTTCACAATCCTTAATTTTTATTTTATATTTAATTTTATTTCATATTCATACTTAATTTTTATTTGATAAATTGTGTTTAAGCCACTTAATTAAATTGCTGTTACAAATATACAAAAATAATCTTAGCCACTTTAAACAGCTTAGAATCTTGTTTAGTTATCAGTTTTTCATTTTCTTTTTGTACATTCTATATTTTAATTAACTTAATGGAATTACTAATAGAAATACACAAAACTTACGTTGTTGTTAATAAAAAATAACTTGCCAAAATGACTTGCGCACATTGTTCATGAACTATTGACCAAATTGAACTATTCAGCTGGTTGAACTTTACAGCTCAGCTCTCAAACATATGATAGCTTGCTGTCAGTGTTGTAAAATTGCTGACGCATTTAGGGCTGCACTTAAGACTTTGGCGCCAATTTTGATTTGCCGCAATTAAACAAATTGTATTTTTTTTTTATTTAAATAATAGATTTTATTTAATTTCCGTAGAGATTTCGATTACCAAAAAATATTTCAACTAAGTGGAAACAACCGCTCCGTGATTAAAAACAATAAAAAAAATTCCATGTCATTTTTGTGGATTGTACACTGGATTCTACAATTTTGGACAACTGATGTTGTGACCAGATCGATCGATTAATCGTTTTCCGATGACAGTTAATTTAGTTAGCGAGTTCTTTTCGTGTGTGGTTGTTGTGACTCTGCAGTCTAAGTCGAATTGCCTATTTACCCTTGGCCTTGCCGCCGAGCACCTTAAGAGCAGCTTCTGTCACATCCTGGACGCGAGGCAGTGCATGTAGCTCAAGGGTCTTGGCATAGGGCATGGGCACATCGACGCCGCAGCAGCGCCAGACGGGTGCATCCAATTCAAAGAAGGCCTGATCCTCCATAAAACGGGCGCAGATCTCAGCGCCAACACCTGAGTTGGGTTATGGAATAGAAAAATTAGCTGAAGGCTTAAGCTCAACTACTGGCAAAGATTTACCGTGTTGTGGCCAGCCGTTTTCCACGGTTATCAAGTGGTGGGTCTTGCGCACCGAGGCAAAGATTGTTTCCATGTCCAGTGGGCGTATGGAGCGCAGGTTAATAATCTCAGCCTCAATGCCTGTAGAGGAAATAAGGAGAGATTAAAAGGAATCCCTAGAGAACTTAAACCCCAATTAAGACTTGCCCTTCTTGGCCAACTCGGCAGCTGTTTGCAGCGCCGTCTCCACAGCCTTGGAATGCGCCACAATGGTTATATCCTTGCCAGGTCGCATAATCTTGGCCTTGCCAATCGGTACCAAAAAGTCCACATCGGTGACCTTCTCGTCCACAGGGAATGCAGTGCCATACATCAATTCGTTCTCTAGCATAACAACTGGATCGGGATCACGTATAGCTGATTTTAGCAGACCACGTGCATCCTCCGTGTCGTAGGGTGAGACAACCTTCAGCCCAGGACAGTGAGCATACCAGGCGGCAAAGCACTGGGAATGCTGGGCAGCCACACCGGAGGCAGCGCCATTGGGACCGCGGAACACAATGGGCACATTGACGGCACCGGCGGACATGTAGAAAGTCTTTGCTGCCGAGTTGATCACCTAAAGAGCAATACTTAACATTAGTCTGCTAATCCTCTAATCCCTAATCCCTAATCCCTAGTTGCTACCAATTCAAGTTTGTGCAGTCGCATTTTATTTTTAACGCTTTTTTACTTAATGCCTAATTTCTGTTTAATTATAAATGCGGGCAGACGTCGTCCCTTCCAGTAGCGTGGCAGTGGCACCTCATTGGCCTGCCGCAGTGTCTCGGCCACAAACTGCTCTGCATTGAAGCTCTCCGCCTGCTTGATTTGCGCCAACAATTTGCCCTGGAACGCCTTCTCCTTGCGCATCTCACGACGTTGTCGCACCTTTGCCCACTCGAATTTCATCTTGCGGCGCAGTTTCTTCAACTTGTGCTTCTTCATCTTGCGCCGACGGATGACAATGAGTCGCGCTGCTTCCATTTTGTCCGGTTTGCTTTTGTCCGAAGGCGGCGGTGCTATGATTTCTCCTATACGTTCCCGTTGCAGTATATCATTGATTTCCGTTAGCCAAGTGGCGCGTGGACTTTCGATGATTTTGTGTGGCGGCGGCAGATCACCGATTATCTTTGGCTGACGTTGCTGGGCAAGGGCGGGAGCGGAGACCGGTGCGATTTTAAGCAACTTTGCCTGCACATAATTGGATAATATGGGTGGAAATTAGTTCAATTTTTGGACTAACTAAAATTGTGGCAGCAGTTTAACCAAAATGCTTAACCCATATTATCCCATTACGTTTTTCTCAAAATGAAGGCAAATTTGTTTTGTCTAATTTTAGCAGGCGAGTCTTTGTGACAAACTTGAATTGGTAATCGAGGGGGGGGGAGGGTAATACAATTCCACGGGGAATTACGTGTATTTATCAGGTATAATATGAGATAATATGAGTAGTTAAGCTACTGCTTTTACAAATTTGTGTGTTAGTAATGTAAAAATCAAACGAAATATCGATTTTTATCATTTATCGATAACTATCGAAGTTAAAAATATATCGATTTGTTATCGAGTTTTTAAATTATAAAATATAATGTGCAAAAAATCACAAGAGATGTTTTTCTTGCAAGGTAAAAAATAATCGATATATCGGAATCGATTATTCGATTTTTAAATCGATATTTCGTTTGTTATACATCACTGTCGTGCGTGTGTGTGTTTGTGTGTATTTGTTTGCGTGCGTTTGCTACTCACATGATCGATAGCCTGCATGGAAAAGTTAAAGGTCATGAACTCGCAAACAGGTCGCAAACCGGCCATGGCAGCACCCACCGCAATGCCAGCGAAACCCATTTCTGTGATTGGAGTATCGATGATACGCTTGTCTCCATACTTTTTCCACAGTCCACGAGATACCTAAAAAAAAAAAAGAAAAGGACATTTCAATATCAATTCGTAATTCGTTGGGTTTTGTTGTGTTATCGATGTTATCGATTTGTGCACGCAATGTTAGTGTGACCACTGCATGATTGCCGTGTGTGCGTAGCAAGGAGCAATTTGTTGTTGTCAATTGCCAAGCTTAATCGCTTGCAAGTAACGGCATAAGTGCTTACTGCCCCGCGACTATCCCCTTGCAGCTAAACAGCTGTCACTCTGCGCGTCTGTGAGCTGTCAGTGCGGTTGCCTGTGTTTACGTAATCAACATACAAGTGGCAATGTCAAGCCGTTAGCTCACCTTATAGGCACCATCGTACTGTGCTACCTCCTCGCCAAGCAGGAATACGCGATCATCGCGGGCTAATTCATCGTCTAGAGCGCTATTAAGGCCATCGCGTACCGTCATTTGTTTGACGGCCGCCAACACTCGTGGACTTGTGGAGAAGGCTCTCTGTGCGGCGCAGGCCGCTTGTGTGAGTCTGGAGCGTAGCATTTTCACTTCGTTGTTTGTTTAGTGTTGCAAACGATTTAACTTGCTGTAAAATTATTAAATAATTTCAAACATTACCTAATAGAAAATAAAACAACAATTTAATACATACCGACAAACGACTTTTTCGCCCCCAACAGAAATGTCAGAATATTTTTTGTAACCTTTTACTACACTGATTTTTTTTTCGACCTGCATTCACAAACACTGTGCACCGCGAACAGCTGTTCCGTTAAACCTGCCAACGTGTTTACTTATCGGCACATCGATTAATTTTGTCATCATCAAATATCAAAGCGCTTTTTGAAGTTTGTGCGCCGGAGAACTAAATTTTTTTTTGTTTTTGTGTATATTCTTCCTATTGTGTTACACACTAAGCTTGAAAGCTTAAAATAAAATATGTTTAAGCATTTTTATAGACTCGCACTGCGACGCTTGCAAAGCTGGAATGGCAACAAAAATGCAACACAAACCATATGTCCCGGCAGTGCAATAAGTAATATATCGAAAATATGGTGCTCACCATTGCCAAAGAAATCAAAATGGATACTTCCCTGCCAGGTGCACTATATGGAAAATGGTCATAGAAAAAGTCGTGATATAATTAAAATATTCGACAGTGTTGCCATTGTTTTGTTTAATGTGACGCGAAAGAAGCTTATTTTTGTGCGACAGTTCAGGGCTGCAGTGTACCATGGCATCGTAACAGGCGATGCATTAGAAATTCCCAAGGATTGTATCGATTTGGTCAAATATCCACCTGCAATGGCGGTCACATTGGAACACTGTGCCGGTGTAGTTGACAAGAAGATGAGTTTGACGGAAACAGCGCGGGAGGAGGTGCTTGAGGAGTGCGGCTACGATATTCCAGTCGATAGCATGCAGTTAATTTATTCATTCAGATCCGGCGTCGGCACCTCTAGCAGTGCTCAGACATTATTCTATTGCGAGGTATGCGACGCACAGAAAGTATCCAGTGGCGGTGGTGTTCATGATGAAGTCATTCAGGTGGTGGAGTTGTCTGTAGACGAAGCGAGGCAAATGGTCGAGACGGGTTCAACTATAATAAGCGGACCGACTACACTGCTAGGCACTCTATGGTTTCTAACAAACCAAACACAACATGTTTAAATTTTAATTTCAAATGTCAGTGTGACCATAAACCCAAAGTGCGTGAAATGACTAAAATAAAATACTTTTGCTTATGTATGTATGCTGTGTGCGTGCGTCAGCATTTAGTCCGCGATGATTTTTTGATAGTTCCCGAATGTGATATTTCTGTTAACAAAAGAAGCTTATTTACCTCAAAGGTGTGTGATGCACTTTAACTATGCAATGGAGATGTAGCAGACAAGAGGTGAGTTACATTACGATTTCTACTTAAGCATTTTTATTTATAGCAAATAAGTTTTATAAAACAGAATGTTGGGCTTAATTTAAATGTCAGTGTGACCATAAGCTCGAAATGCGTGAAACGCCAAAAAGCTTGGTTTGGGTCTCTGAATTGCGTCGGACAGCTGATATGTCAGCTGTGATTTGCCGGCTTTGTGATATTTGCAATTAACAAGTAGAGTATTACAGGAGTCTGTCTAAATTTATAGTTAGTGTTAAGAAGTAGAGAATTATAGGTTAATATATAGTTAGTGTTGCATTTAAAGTATACATTGCAGATGAAGCAGTCAAAGCTTACATATACTGCTTCCCACGCCCATGGTCAATTAATTATTTAAAATGAATTTGCGGGTTTAATTTAAATGTCAGTGTGACCAAAAGCTCAAAGTGCGTGAAACGACAAAAATCTTGGGTTGGGTCTCTGAATTGCGTCGGACAGCTTATATGTCAGCTGTGATTTGCCGGCATTGAGATATTTCTGTTAACAAGTAGATCATTACAAATATGGTCATGCAAACATATAATTAGTGATGCATTTAAAGTATGCATTGCAGATGAAGCAGTCGGAGCTTACAAATGCTGCTTCCCACACCCATAGCCAAGTGAATTTGCGGCTTAAGTTTAAATGTCAGTGTGACCATAAGTGCAATTTGGATGAAATGCCAAAAAGCTTTGCATGTGTGTGAGTTCTTTGTGCAGATGAAGCAGTCAAAACTTACATAAATTGCTTGCCATGCCCATAGCCACGCGAATTGGCGGGTTTAATTTAAATGTCAGTGTGACCATACGCTCAAAGTGCTCAAAATGTCAAAAAGCTTTGCGTGTGTGTAATTTTGTTCTATCTGCGACTGTCATCTGATTTGTCAGCTGTGATTCGTGTGTGACGGCAGTGTTATATTTTAGTTTTAACATGGAAAACATTACGAAGGTCTGGCTTGGTCCACTGCCCGCTGATTCACCCTATGTGAAACCCAATCGCATGTATTATGTACAAAATGGCGTTGAGAAAAACTGGGATCTGCTGAAAGTGCACGACAGCGTCTCCATAGTGCTGTACAATACGACACGAGAGAAATTAGTGCTGGTACGTCAATTCCGGCCGGCTGTTTATCACAGTGTCATCACTAGTGCCTTGGATGATTTTGACAAGGCCGATCTAAAGGTATTTCCGCCCGCCATTGGTGTGACCTTGGAACTGTGTGCCGGCATTGTGGACAAGTCCAAGAGTTGGCCGGAAATTGCGCGCGAAGAAGTGCTCGAAGAATGCGGCTACGATGTGAGTGTGGAGCGCATCGAGGAGGTGATGATTTACAGGTGGGTGGAGGGGGGAGTCGTTAAACTATTCGGAGTATTATTAAAGTGGGAGTTTTCCCTCTCTCTTTAGATCTGGCGTGGGTGCTTCGGGTGCCAAGCAGGCCATGTACTATTGCGAGGTAACGGATGCCGATAAGGCCAACAGCGGTGGCGGCGTCGAGGATGAAATCATTGAGGTCGTCGAGTTATCTTTGGCGGAGGCCAAAAGCATGTTGCAACAGGGCGCTGTTAACAACAGTCCGCCCAGCTGTCTGCTGGGTCTCATGTGGTTCTTTGCCAACAAGGCGCCCAAAAGCGCTTAAATGAATTTTGTTTATCACTTAGCTGTATTATCTCAGCTATGATAACAGCTTAGGGGGAAATGATAATGCTACTTCTCCAAATATGTAATCACTTCAAATGCTTTCCAGTTTTATCCCTCAACATTATAATGCCTTTCGAGTCTACATCGATAAAAAAAATACGTAAATATATAACTCTATAAACTATAGAAAAAAAACTGCGTTTACAGCGCTGGGCACACAACTAGCAACAACAGTTTGTGTAAGCTGTGAAATCGGTCAAATGAGTTGCCGGCTACCCCTACCTCCACCCCCCGCTCGGCCAGCTCTTGACAGCAGGCAAGCCAAGTGCATAAATCGCAAATAAATCAAAAAGCCGCCAAGCCGCACACGCGAATCTGCAAAAAGGGGCAGGCAACAGCAGCAGCAGCAGCAGCTTCTGCTTGCAACAACAACAAGAGGAACTTTTGCCCGATTCAAACCGATTCCGTTGCCGATCCCCGAGTCAAGTCGAGTGCCGTTTTTGGGGCTGTCAGGCAATGTGCAACGTGTTGCACAGCTCAGGTTACTTATTTATACACAGAGGCACAGGCATTTTAGCTGCCGCCGATGCTGCCGCAGTTCGATGCTGCCACAGCTGCCACCGCTGCTCCTGTCTGTGCCTGTGCCTATGTTTGTGTCTGTGCCCCGTGTGGCTTCGTCAGAAGTTCAGCGGTCACGGCGAGCGGTGAGCGTGGAAATTTATTTACTTCAAAGCCATGATTTGGCAATATTTCAACATTCAACACTGCAATAGAATTTCTTTTTTCTTTTTTATTTTTTTTCACACCCTGTAGCCAAAAATCTACAAAAGGGTTTATTAGTATGGTAAGCAGTGATTACTATGAAAACAAAAACCTAGCTAAGTTTTATATAAACTACAATTTCGTCATATTATTCGCCATTTCTTTTCTCAATAAAAAAAATACAATTTAGTGAAATTTTTGATTTATTTTATTGTTAAAAGCATATTATAAACATTCGATTATTTAAATCATTACTTATTTTCATTCGTGATATCCTTATCCTATATGGTATATCGTTACAAAAAGTTTTAATTACAAAAATACAATATATTAAATTTAATTTCATAAATATTTTAAATTTTTAAAATTTATTACTAGCCTTAATTAAATTTAAAAATTATTTTGAGACACTCTGAAAAGTTTTTAAATTTAATTTCTAGTCTTAATTAAATTTGAAATTATTTTTAGACCCTCTAAAAAGTTTTTAAATTTAATTACTAGCCCTAATTAAATTTTAAAGTTTTTTTTAGACCCTCCGAAAAGTATATTGGGTTAGTAAAATAATAATAAAAATGTAACAGGCAAAAGAAGGCGTGGCAAACCTTATATATGTATACTTGATGAGCATCACAAGCCGAGTCCATATATAGCTATGATTATTTGTTCGTCCGTCTGTCTGTAGAATTATCTCTGATTTTAATTTATATAAACAGATATGCCATGCAAAGTACACGGGTATTATACGGTCTGGCGTTCTTGACAGTTGGGCACTTTGATTGGCTTGAAATTCCGATATCAGCTCTATTAATAACTTTGAACTACGATATCTTTGCTAATAATGCTAGCGATTGTGAAACGAAATACCATTTTAGACTCTATTTTGTCGCATAATTAATTCTGCATCTAAAATTCAAGCTTTTCTGGATTTTCATTTTTTTCAAAATTTTCAATAATTTTGCATACATACCCCTTGACAATTTTGCTGAAAATGAAAAAAAAATTTTTTTTTGTTTTGTTGTCAAAAACTACTTGAATCGATTGGAAATTTTGTCTAGTTTAAGAATATATATGCTTTATGGGGTCGAAAATAAGTTTTCAGCTAGTTATGGGTAGTTGTAGTTCCGGTATTAGCTCTTTTAAAACTTTGAACTAAGATAGCTTTGTCAGAACTGTGTAGTTATTTAAAAAAAAATTCTTTTTGTTTTTTATTTAATATATTTAAATTTTCAAACCTTTTTTTTTAATTTTTCAAATCTTTTTTCTATATTCTATAATATTCTATTCTTCTATATATTTCCGACTCATTTCTAATTGCATTTCTTGTCTTAACCCAAGCGGTTTGTTTTACAGTACAGGATCTATTGAGTTGGTGTTTGCTTCATTGCAGCCTTTTCTCCCATAAGTTTTCTTTTAAACTTTACCCAGTATTTATTTCCTTTATGTGCGCTTCTGTTGCTATTGTTGTTGTTGTTGTTGTTGTTGTTGTTGTTGTGTTGTTGTATGTGGCAGTGCGTGCATTCGATTTGCGGCAGATAATCAAGGCCAAGAAGAGTCTGTCGGCGGCTGGAAATGAAGTTTTGCTCGCTTGCGTGTTAACCTCATGTAAATTATGGACGTATCATCTAAAAAAGAAACAAAAAACGAAAAAAGAATCAACAGAAATGCGAGTGTTGAAAATTATATTTAATTTGCATATGTGGACAAACGAGCAACAACAGTAGAAGCAACAACAGCAGCAGTAGCCTGATGGCGGGTGATCCGAGTGCAAGAACGTGCACGTTTACGATATGACGCACTTTCTGCAGACAAATGCAGATTTATTCTTGTTGTTGTTGTTCTTGATCAGTTGCTCTTTGATATTCTAAGCCAGCGGCCAATTGGAATTTCCGCTCCTGTTGATGAGCGCTGCCGAACCGAAGTGACTAAGTTTACTGACAGCAGGTGACAAATCAGTGAGCTTGCGTAAGTAGGCAGTAGGGGTAGGCAGAAAGCTGAAAGCTTTGAGCTGCCGTTAAGTAGAACTAAAGAACTTACGATGGCACTTTCGGCACAACATGAATCGTAGCTCGTTACTATCGATAGTGTTCGATTGTTTTTAGGGAATGTTTTACAAACTTATTGTGTTATCAGTGAAAAGAACTTTGTAATACAAAAAAAAAGAATAAATTCTTATGGAAAGTTGACAAAGGAAAATAAATTTAAGCATTAGCAATGCAAAGCATTAAGCGGTAGTGTTTTTTTTTATTTAATTATTTATGCTTGTCAGCGAAGTCTATCCGAATGCACGACTCTGATGGTAGTACTAGTCTTGAAGAAAAACATATTTATTTATTTAATTATATTAATATGTTTATTTTCTTAAATATGTAATGTTCGAGTAAATGAATTGGTTTTAAATTATGTAATCGCCGAATAATAATAATGTACATATCGATATAGGAATAGAGTAGGCTTGTATCAATAATCAAAAAAACAATATCGATATAAGCTTCGATAAGCGTCAGATTAAATTGGAATGTGAACCGCGTTGGTTGTGAAATTAAAGACAAGAAAATAAAAACGATTGAAAACTAGAAACTGTACAAGTAAGAATTTTTGGTTCTTAAAAAAATAATATAAGTATTGACTAAAATAAATAATTGAAATCTAAACAAATTTTTGTAACTCAATTCACTATCGAAAACTATCGATAGATTATCGAGGTTTCGTACAACCTATCGCGCACTATTGATTGTGCCGCCTATCGATAGTTCTCCATTACTAACTCATTGCGTGCTCCTCACTCCTCACATGCTGCTCTGACAGGCTGGCGCACAAGCCTACCGCCTGTCGCCTGTAATTGCTGCTGTTCTGTTCTGTTTTGTTCTGCTCCAACTCCCCAAGGTGTGTTGTGTAGTGCAGTGTTGTGCAACGCATTCGCAGCTTGAGCCGATTTGAAATCAAGCGATGACTGATTGGCTTTAACTGAAACAGTTGTGCAAAAAGTCCAAAGTACAAATCCAGCAGCAAAAGAGATCTGCAATTATTTCATAATCACGTCCCAATTTATGTACATGCTAGAGCAGCAGCAGCAGCAAACAGTAGCAGCAAATCAAAGCTTCTTTCTATTCCTTGCTGCTTGCTGTTGTTGTTTGTTGCTTGACCCCAGTTCGTTTGCCAACGTCTGAGAACCAAAGCTCAAAATGGCGTATGTACGTAGTGGCGAGCGAACGAGGGCTGCAGCGTTACCGAACGGCAACGGGAACGAAGAAATCGCGATCATGAGTTCAGTGCGCATGCGAAAATTAAGTGCAGCCAGCAAACAATCATAACAACAACTACAACTACAGCAGCAGTAGCAGCAGCAGCAGCAGCAACAACAACAACAGCAGAGATTAACTGCAAAACAGTTATGGGCGCTGCTGTTGTTGTTGTAGCTGCTGCTGCTGCTGTGGAGCAATAATGAAATTTTTTATCGGATTTGATTATAAGTTGGCTCAAAAAAAAAAACCCCGGCACCCGGCAATCCAACCCGCTGCCGTAATCTGCCAATAAGAAGAAAAGTAAGCATGGAAGGTTGTTGCTTGTAGCTTTGTAGCTGAGTGCTTGATGAGAGAGGGGAAAGGGGGCACTCATTGATTCCCCGCCAGTTTTGCTGTCTGTCTTGTCTGTCTGTCGTCCGTCGTGATGCACTTTAATGAAATGAAATCTTATACTATCATGAGCCGCATGAACTGCAAACTGTTTTTGGCCGGCCAGTAAGCCAAATAGCCCAGGCCTTTAGCAGCAGCAACAACAACAACAGCAACAACAACAACAACAACAACAACTGCTGCAACTGCAACTGCAACTTGGGCCACTCAAAATGTATAATTATCTGGCGGTTTTATCCGTTTGCCAATATTAAATTTCTCATCACGCCCCATAAGGCGACCAGGCGACCAGGGTTGCATGTTAGATGGAAGGGAGGCATTCAGAGCAGCAGCAGTGAACCAGCAGTTTGGTTCTCTGTGTGAGCGAGTAGACAGACGGCTGCACAGCTTCATGGGCACGGGCGCCGTCAAACAATTAATAAAAGGCCAAATGTCTGCAATGAGTTATAAACGTACATACATATATATACATATATATATATACTATATAGATAGTCTTTGGCTGTCGGCTTCGCTTTGCCTTTTGCGCTCGCTCCTGTTGCGCTTGCTGATCTCTGGCAGCATCCTACTGTCGCACCTACTGCTCCTACTGCTCCTACTCCTCCTCCTCCTGCTCCTGAAAGGCGAAAAGAAAAAGGCTTTTTCTGACTTTGACTTTACCGTTGTAAGCGCAGCGATTTAATTTTCAGCTCACCGTTTTTTTTTTGTGTTTGTAAAGCAGACTTTCTAAAATGTATATCGATGCCACCGTTTGTTGTCCGCCTAGAGAGTGTTCCGAGGGCTTTGATGGGGCGTGGCACAACCGAAAGTGTATATATATCTGTGGCGTGGCAGCTGCACCTTGCTACAAATTTTGTGGCACTTGTTTAAATTAATAAATTTAATTTAAGCTTGAAAAGTTTATTTCTGCTAATTTTGCGCATTTAAGAAGCACCAAATTAAAACATAATATTAGCAAAGAGCATATTTAATAATTTATTTTTTAATATTCTTTATTTATTTCGATTTGTTACATTTTTATTGTTAACTTTTAAACGAAATTAAGCTTTAAGTACATTTTCTTGCCTTAACTAGTTCCAAAATGAACCGAAACAGTTTAAGCACACAGCATTGTTTAGGCTGGCAACACTGTGTTTTAAGGATGCGCAAAAGAGAGCAATGGTGTGGGAATGCGTCAGCTACTAATTTATAATGCACCATTGCTTAACCAGTGTTGCTAAATGAACGAACATACATATTTTAATTGAATTAAGCAAAGTCCGTTAGCCTAGAAACTAAACGCATATAATTAGCCATATTTATAGCCATTACCAATTTCAGTCTGCTGTTCCATTTCCCATGCTGTGATGGCTTAATTAAAAGCGCTTCGCATCCTTTTTGGGTTAAATGCACGTGTTGCCATTTTAATTGGCCAGCAAGTGTCAACAAATAATTTGGCCAAATACGTTTAATTGAAATTAAGTCATAAATGGTTAAAAATGTGGTTAAAAAAGTGGACATGAAGTTGTAATGGAAACACATACACAGTGTGTGCAAGAAAATTTCACACTGTCGCCTCGCTGTTTGATTTATGACGTCAGGTATGCGCAGTGAGTGTGAGTATGAGGCTGCTGCACCTGCGCCGACTACAGACTGCAGTGCAAAGCAGCGCAAGTTTAATTACTCACAAACACCCAAAGAGAGAGCACGTACAGCAGCCAGCGAGTGTAAGCTCGCTCTCTCACGCTCACTCAGTCTGCCGCGTCTCTTTGGGCTGCTGCGGTGTGCGCTAACTCTTTACTGGTTAGCGCACAGAGCAGCAGTCCAAAGAGAGTGGCTTGCTAAGAGCATTAGCTTTGGCGCTCTTAAATTACAAACCATTAGACGCTTAAAGCATTTTATGCTCCTCCCACCAAGTGTAGCGTAATTAGCTGTTGCGCTCTTGTTCTCTCTCTCTCTTCACAACAATTGTATTGAAATTGTATTCAAGGCAAGTAAGTGCCAAAAATGGGCGCCTGCGCTTAATGAATACTTATGATCCATCAAATTAGTTGTTGAATTTTGTTGGACAACATATTTAAATGAATCATCCTGTGAGTGTTTCAGTGTGTGTGTGTGTGGCCAAAGACTCGCTGCAGTCGTTTAAATAGAGATTTCCGCAATTAAAAATCATTTGCATATTTTCAGGCCAGTTTGTTAATAAAAGCCACGGACTTAATTTGGCCCAGAGTGGCAGCAGCGCAGCAGCAGCAATAAAGGCGCATTTAAAGTCAACAAAGCAGTGAGATGGCCCAAACAAGATCCTGATAAAGAACCAATACCAATCATGTACCGCACTCAAAATCAAAAGGGGCAGCAGCAGCAACAAAATGCAGTTGCCACCGACGTTGACGATGTTGCCGACGTTGTTGGCCGGGGCAACAACAACAGCAGCAACAGCAACAACAACATCCACTTTGTTGCCCCAAGTTGTTGAACTTAACGCGAAACCTTGTTGCCCTGCAGCCTGGGAAATTAACAGCAACAACAACAGGATAGTTTTGATTTTGTTTTTGAGTAAACCGAAGTTTTTAATACCCTAAAAAATGACGGCATACCATTTTAAACTATTTAGGTGTGTTTAAACGATAAATTTGGCTTATTTAACAAAGAATTTCCAGTTATATTTAGCAGCTATATGATATAGGGAACTCATCCGAACGATTTTTTTTATGGAAAACATAGCTAAAACCAAGTTAAAAACTTTTTTTAACTTTAAAGAAGTATGTTCTTTAACTGAAGTATTTTGATTTCTAAATCTGATCTGAGCGATTTTCTTAAGGAAAACTTATAAGCTAAATCCTAAAGTTTCTAAAAAATCTATTTATTTTAGTGCTTAACTAAATTCAAGTGTTTACATTGAGCCAACTTAAGCAAATTTTGAACGAAATTTCTAAATATTTTCAATGCTACTTTTAGAGCAGTTTAATTTTACAAGGATTGGAGTCGGTAAGTTCTATAAAAACGTCAAATATTGCATTTATTTTAGTTAAATATCTGTGACTTAATGTCAAGTTAGAAATTTGTGCGTTGTTGTTGTTTTAAAAGAAAAAAAGCAAATTTATAAATTTTGCAATTACTTTAGAGAGGTTAGTTTGAGAAGGACCAAATTTGGTAAATCATATAAAAACTCGAAAAATTTTTTTAACTGGAATTTTATACGTTGTTGTTGTTTGAAAAGTCTAAAATGTTAAAATTTTTCCCCTTAAGTGGACCCCTGGTTCACGTATACGTATACTTAATGTGTTTAATAATTATAATAACCTCTAAGAAAAAAAGGGTATAACTACAACTTGCAAACGAACAGCATTTCCTCAAAAGTCTGGGAATGCGATGGGGGAGACGCAGCAGCAGCAGCAGCAGAAGGAAGAGGAGTAAGGGGAGATGACAAAGCCTCAAGCCGAAACGGTTCCACATGCTAATGTCTGTGTGAGTGTGTGTGTGAAGGAGTTAAGAGAGCCGAACTGAGAACCGATCTTTGTTTATCTGATTTTAATTAAAAGGCATCGCATAATAAATTATCTTCATTAGGGATCCGTGATCCCTTTTGCTGGCCTTACAAAACTGGCCAACTGACTGACTTGACTAAGCGCATTCGACATTTCGAATTTCAAAATCGAATATTTACCCTTTAACTAGCCACATAAATCAAATGGCCAATGGACATACTACATACTTACAGTTGGCAACATTTCTACTACTTATTCTACTACTTCTACTGATTCTACTGCTTCTTGCTTTGCTCCTCCCCTCATACCCTTGTGAGAGCAGAAGAGTGCGTGTGTTCTTCCATGTTCATTAATGAAAAACCGGATCGACTGTCAAACGGAATCTGCAACTCATTCCGACGACGACCGACAACTGTGCGCCGTTGACAGTTGGAAAAGCGCCGCCACAGCCGCCGCCTCGTTTCGTTGAGCAGGAAAAATCAACACATGCTTAGATAATAATATTAAGTAGAATCAAGTAGAAATGCAGTAAATAAGCTGCTGCAGTTGATTGACTTGGAAATACCCTCCATGGTGGTTAGCTGGCATCAGTAAAGCACAGATTTAACAAACAATTGGCAACGCGTTTTACACAGGGCACTCAGCTGCCCTACTCTACTACTACTTCATTACAGCTGGCAACACTGTTGCATAGAATAGCCGACCTGCAGTTTAGGTTGGCAAATCTGTTTAGCTAATTCTATTCGTAGTTGGCATTTCCAGTGTTGCTAGGTTTTGAACGTTGAAACAAGCTAGATTTTACAGAAATATAAGCTAGAGAATAAGCTAAAAATTCTAAAAAAAATAGGCTAAAAATAATGCAACACGAAAATAAATAAATTTCTTAATGTGTAATTAACTCATCCGATTCGTTATAAGTGTTATCAATGTATATTCCATTGGAACGTATTAAAGATATATATTTTTTTCTGGCAGTTCGTACCATTTGACATGCGTCGCAATCCATGTCTGTAAATGCAAATTTTGTTTGTAGTGAATTACATCCTTTTTTTCAATTTCACAATTTCGAACACTATCACAATTCTTAAGAAAATTTACATATGTTTACAGTGAAACTTGTGAACGAAAAAAATTCCATAAATAAATACTTAAATTTATTGTTATGCCAAAATATGTGCCACAAAAAAACTCTTTGTTCGATTTGCCTTTAAAAATACTTAGAAATATGCATTGCATATAAAATGGCTAAAATAGCAAAGAGACATTTTAAAAGGCTAGATTTTTCAAGCTATTTTGTTTTTAAATAAGCTAGAACAAGCATTAAATAGGCTAAATTGACAGCAATGGTTGGCAAAACTCTAATTTAAATTGGTTGACGTGCAAAACACAAAGTGGTTGGCAAATTTGTTTGGTGGATGTGTTGGCAATCCTTTTAAATAAAATGGCTGCTCTGTTAAACAATTAAAAATGGTTGGCAAATCATCAGTATATCAAGAAACTTTAACCAAAATGTTTGTCATGCCAAAATTACTTTTGTTTTTTAAAGTCTAACAATTAATCATATAAATAAATAAATCATATACACAGTAAGTAAGTAAAGTACTAGCAAACCAAAAAAATATTGGAGTTCAGACCACTTCTATCAGGTCTAGAGAAAATAATTTCATGAGTTTCTATTCATTAGATTATCAGTATTTTTTTAACATAAAAAATTCTAAATTTTTTAATGGTCTTCATTATATTTTGTACAATAACCATATGATGTATTTAATGGAATTAAGTTGGGGTCACATTTTTGTTATACCAATACATTTTTAACTCACTGTTTGCTATTAGTTGACGCCAAATAAATATGCTCTTATAGTTCTATACCCTGTAAATGGTGCACGCATAAATATTGGATGCTGAGCATCACATCAAACCGGTTGCAGCTTGAATCTTGTTCAATTGATTGACGAGCTGCGTGCAACACACACATATATATATATATATATATATATAGAGTGAGAGACATACGCAGGTGCTTAAGCAGCTGAAAGAAACAGAACATCAATAATGGCAGCAGCAGCCGCGACAGCAGCAGCAGCAAAGGAAGCGCATGTTTGCGCATGTCCATGCATGTCGCGATCGCATTTGTGTGTGTTGTTTGGCTTTTAATGATCGTTAAATCACAAATTGAATGCGAAATTAGCATTGAACAGGACTCAAAAAGGACACGCGAAATGTTTCAATTATTTAATGATAATCAAACAGACAACAAACAGGCAAACAAATTATGAATAATCGTGTTCATTAATCAAACCGTTAATCTTTTCGGGCATATGGAGTGGAGAGCGTATAAGCCAAACGTACGTTTATACAAATGTATGTACATACATTCATACGTAATACTTACATCCAGTTTTTTTGGGCCGCCGCTCGAAAATCTTTAATTTATTACTTTTGTAGCGTTTTGCTAATGAAGACATAAAAACCGCAATCAAATTAAATATTTTTTTTCATGGGAACAAAAAAAAAAATATGTAAACGGGACCGTTAGTCATAGAAGCACACACACACACACACATACACTCGTAGATAAATAGCTATCTAGATAGATAGAGAAATTATATAGATTTGGTTTGGCCTTGCCTTGAGCTGGAACTAAACTCTATGGCGCCCAGTCTACCAAAACTGTGCCTTCTGCTGCGCTACCTCTACCTCTCCCTCTCTCTCTTTCTTGCACTTCCTTGGCCAAAAAGAGCTCATAAGTGCGAGCGAGACGCAGCACAGAACTTTAAGGGGGGACGCATATTCCAATTGGATTCTTTTGTTAGAGCGTAAAACATTAAAAAAAAACAAAAAAAAACAAAAACTGATCATTTTGTTTGCTGTGTGATTAATATGCGTTGCGGCCAAAGATCTCTATTAACCAGATTAAACAAAAATTTGTTACGCATCGCTTGCCCACGTTGGGCGCCTTTACAAATCTGTAGTCTAGCTAGTCTGCTGTTTGGGAGTTTGTATCGAAATTATCCATTTTTATCTGGCATATCTTTGTGGCTGTTGCTATTTCGATTATACGTTTAATTATCAGACCCAAATGAATTTCATTTCTGGGTTCTTTATTCATCCTTGATTTATTCAAGAAAATCTTAATAGTATCTTTCTTATCTACTCTTCTAAACGGTTTTGGAATTTTATTAGAGCTCATATGATTGCAAAGTTTATTGATAGATTCGAAAAATCATATAGGAAACTGATTTCTACGACGTATAGAGATTTGGCTTAGATTTCTTTAAGATATTATCCCTACAAAATATACGGATATCAGATAGGTACCTGATTTCTGAAATGAATAGAGATTAGGTTTAGATTTCTATAAGATATTATGCCTACAAAATTTGCGGTGTGACCATATCATTTACGTATAATTTGCTCGAATTCAAACAATTAAATTGTATGATAAATATTTATATTTCTCTAAAAAATAATAATCATTTAATTTTTAAACACAAAATTTGAAAAAAATGTTTATGAGATTTTATTTAAATTATTGTGGTTTTATTTAAACAATTAAATTTTATAATAAATATGTATATTTCTCTACAAAATAACAATAATTCCTTTGTTTTTAAATAGTAAAATTTAAAAAAAATTTATGAGATTTTTTTAAATTATTTTGGTTTTATTTAAACAATTAAATTTTTTAAAGAAATATGTATGCTAAAAAAAATAATGATAATTATTTTGTTTTTAAATAAGAAAATGTTAAAAAAATGTATAATATTTTATTTAAATTATTTTGGTTTTATTTAAGCTGATCTTAAAACAATGCTATCACTATTTTTGAAAACACACAAGATTCACTGAAGATACTCTACAATCTTTCTCTCTACTTTCCACTTTCAAAGCTAAAAATAAATCTGCAAAATGTGTTTTTTAGCTTTGTGCAAATCCCTTTCCAAAACTGAGCTAAAATTGAAGTTTTCACCCAAATAAAAGAAAGAGAGGGGAAAAGCAAAGAATTGCTTAATACGCCCCTTGAATGTGAAGAGCTTCCTCATTTCACAAAAGCCAAAAAAAAACAAAAAAAAAAAAAAAACTCAATCAATGACCACGAAGAAGATTGTGTTCGTATTTAGCGGCATAAACCCAAATTAAATTGTCGAATTAAGCCAACATTTTAACAGCTGGCCAAGACAAAGACAGACGAGCCAGAAAGAGAGGCAAACAGCAGCAGTAAAATACATATAAATTTTAAATTAAAACATACACAATAAAATGTAAATCTCCAAAGAAGCAACGAAGAGCAACGAGAAGAAAAAGACGCGTCTTCCCAAAATAATAAACGACTGGCGAGTGACTCTAAATGATGTAAAGCCCGCATTTATTGGCCTAAAGCCGCAGCTAAAGGCAATTACCGACCTGGTCAAGAGACGAGCTACAAAAAAAAAAAAACAAAACAGTTGAATTGTTTTTGTTGCTGCCGCAAATTATATGCTTGGAGCAACCAAAAGTTGCGAATTATGGGGGAACTCAAAATATGAATTACGCATTTTGCGGGGCTCCCAACAACAAATTAAGTTCAACTTAAAACTAAAAATAAAACTAAGAAGTACAAAAAATTAAAAATAAAAATATAAACTCAGCTCAAGTTGAAGACCAACTTGAAAGACAACAACAACAACAACAGCAATAAAATGCAGCTCTACAACTACTGGTAGTGGTAAACAACAACAAAACAACAACAAAACAACAACAACAACAATAACAATACACAAAAATTTACAAGTCATTGGTAGCCCTGTGCATGGGGCAGGTCTGCAAAACAACACAACAACAACAAAATAGAGGAGTTGAAAAAAAAAACGAATCAAATTAAACTTCATACAGGTTGCGGCAAAGCTAACAAAAGTCCAAGAACCGGAGCACAACAAGCACATAAAACACACACAAACACATATATATTTATATATATGTATATATACATAACACACACATACAGTCAGGCTGTGGCATAAAGACGCGCCTTGCCTCGCATAATCCACAGCACCAAAAACAACAAAAAATAGTACTACAGAGGCGTATGCGACTGCTTAAGACCTGGTACTTGAACTGCAGCATACACTGAAATATAATATAATATATAATTTAATATATAATATATAATATAATGATATAAAATATACTAATTAAGAATCTTAAGCATTAAGTATGGAGAATTTTTTTTTGCTTTTAAGGACAGCAAAAGAAAACTGTTTCTATTAAGTTGGACAAGTATACTTTCGGGCGTAAGCCATATAAAGATCTTTTTTGAATGATTTATTCGACACTCCATACTTAATGCTGAGAGATCAGAAACGCATAACTTGCATTAGATATTTCAATATCGATTGTGTAAATTATAATATATATATATAAAATATACAATTAAGAATCTTAAGCATTAAATATGGATAACTTTTTTTTCAGCGTTGCTGAAAAATCAGCTTAACTTGTATTAGATTTTTTAATATCGATAGTGTAAATTTGGATTAAAATAATATAAAAATTTTTCTGTATGTGAATTTAATATAATGTTGACATTTTTAGTTTTTTAGCAAGTTGGCAGTACTACGAAAAGGAATACCTGAGCAGGTATGGCAAAATGGTCCTTCATACCTACGCTAAGAAACGCTTAACTTTTATTAGATATTTTAATATCGATAGTGTAGATTTAGATTAAAATAAAATTCTTCTGTATATAAATTTAACATAAGTTTGACATTGTTAGTTTTTAAGTCAGTTGGCAGCACTACGAAAAAGATTTCCTTGAGAACAACGGATGTGTCGGCGCCACAAAGTATTTTTACTAATTTAAGAGTTGTTCTTTTGAGCCAGTACGCGCAGGTACGCCAATTTGGTCCTTCACACCTACACTAAGCGCTGTTTTTTTGACCTATCGTTCCTAGGACAGTTATATGATTAATTGTACTTGGCTGATTTGATAAACAAAAAGTTTTCCCAATTTTGCCCTGTTTTTTAATCGATCGTTCTATTTGTAAGATGTATTACATAGTTGTTTTCTTTAACTTTTTGATAAAAACAAAAAGTTTTCACTTCCCAATACCATTTTTTGAGAGATCGTAGTAAGAGCAGTTAAATGCTACACTTGTTAGAGTGGCATAAAAATAACATATACATACGTATATACTATATATTATTATACTAAACATATGATATAGAAACCTAACGACTTTTCTCTTTATAACTCGTAAAAGATAAGAACCTATTCAATATAATACAATTACACAATGTAATAGATGTTTTCCAGATTCATATTTGTAGTCTACTCTAAATACGTGACTGATCTGCGCGTCGTATATACTATAACTATACAAACTATTACTATAACTACACTTTAAATCTAGCTCGTAAGTGAGCTGAGTGCTAGCTTGAGTTGCTGCTGATTTATAATAGCGTTCATTTACATCTCCTGCTAAACAACCCTTCAACTTTTCCAAAAGTACAGGGTCTACAGCTAAAAAGACGTAAAGAACGAACCAAACATTTGTGAGTCGAGCAAATAACACTTTATTTCATTCATTTAACAGGTTTCATTTATGAGCAGCAGCAGCAGCAGCAGGGGTAAAGGCAAAGGCAGTGGGCAGCAGCAGGGGCAAAGGCAAAGGCAAAGGCAGGGGACACAAGGGGCACAGCGGAGTGAGGCTGCAAACTTGAAGCAGTTCGTCAGTCAGAGACGCAGACAAAGTTGAATACCGAAAGAGCGACAGAAAGAGAGGGAGAAAGAGAGAGAGGAAGAAAGAGAGAGAGGAAAGAGAGAGGGGCTTGCTGCAGTGGTCAGAGCCAAACGTTGTTGCAGCGCGAG
Source organism: Drosophila tripunctata (assembly GCA_035047385.1). NCBI lineage: Eukaryota > Metazoa > Arthropoda > Insecta > Diptera > Drosophilidae > Drosophila > Drosophila tripunctata. The sequence goes on from JAWNPS010000008.1 coordinate 1,891,601, forward strand.
CCGCTTGCCGCATGCCGCATGCAACAGAGTCGAGAGTCGAGAGTCAGAGGTGGAGTCAAAGGCACCAGAGTAGGCAATGTTCCCACGAAACAGGTTGTTGCCGATGCCAATGTTGTTGTTGTTGCTGCTGTTGTTGTGGACAGTGTTGCTGCTGCTGCTGCTGCTGCTCGGCTCGGCTGCTGCTGCTGCTGCTGTTGTTTGCCACTATCCTGCAGTCCGTGCAACGCTCAAGTGTTGCGCCTTTCGTGCATGGCCGAGAGCTATGTGCCACGTACACTCGCTACACTTTGGCTCTTTGCCTCTTGTTGCACTTTTACAGCTATGTGGCAGTGTGTGTGCGTATGTGTGTGTGCGAGTGTTGCATGGCCTGGGGCAAGGCAAGTCAGCGGCAGTGGTGTGGCAAGCTACTAAGCTTGCCACATGCAGCAGCAGCGGCAACTCCAAATCAAAATCTGTGCACAATTATGGACTACACATCTGGACATGGATGCTGCACAAGTGTGTGCGAGTGTATGTGGTATGCAACCACCTCGTGCTGCTCATAAATATTTAACGAGTTGCAGAGAGCGAGAGGGCGATAGAGAGAGGGCAACTCTTTGGTTTTGGGCCAGGTTCATTGTCTGTTGCCTTTTTTTAGCCGCATTTGGCATTAGACGCCTCATGAGCGGCCAATTAGTGTTGCATTACATTTGCCACTCATTGGCATATGCCCCAGCGCACAACTTGCAACTTGCAACGTGCAACTGGCAACATGCAACGTTTTGTGTCTTAATGGGCACATATAAATTTTAAACAATTCAATGCCACAAATTCTGTGTAGAACTGAACACACAACTGCTACGCCACTAACTTGGCCAAAAACCGTAAAGTTTAGCCAGATAAATGTGCAACACTGTTAAGCGGGGTTCAGATTACACTGTGCGTGGTAGAATCTAAAGATTTAATAGTATCTAATGGAGAAGAAACTGTTAGAGTTCAGTTGAGTTGAGCCGACTCTAAAAGATCATCTACCAGCTCAATTTTTCATATTTATAGCGGCTTTCTACCGATACTGTATATGGCAGCTATATATTACGATATAGCTAATAGTTCAACAAACATACTCTGCGATTTTGGTTAGGATATCTTAAGTACTTTTTGAGTTATGAGGTTTTGAAATAGGGTTTTCATCGTTTGATTACAGCAGAGACGAACCTACATGCCAAATCTGATGGCTCTAGCTCTTAAAGTCTGTAAATAGCAGATGTGAGATATATTTTACGATATAAGCTAAGAGTACTACAAACATACTCTGCGAGTTTGGATAGGATTACTTTAAGTACTTTTTGAGTTATGCGGTTTTGGAATTGGGTTTTCATCATTTGATTACAGCATAGACAAACCTACATGGCAAATTTGATGGCTCTAGCTTTTAAAGTCTCTAAAATGCAGGTGTTCAAACAGCAAAGGCGAACAGTGGTGTAGCTGGATATTGTTATATTGATTCTGTTCAGCATTAACTTTTCTAGAATTTATATACTTTGAGGCATCGTAAGTACTATCTATCTACTATACGACAAACCTAATAGACTACATTATGCTCTGTAAAAATCCTACCCACACCGCCGTTCCATCACGTCTTTTGCCTTTATTGTCTGATTAGCCGATTATTCGATTGTTAATCGTTTCAACAGCTTTTCTCCCGACTTTCAACAACAAACAACAAATGAATGATTTACAATGCTATCGAAACTCTTGGATCTATGAGCACAATTTGCATTGTTATATAGCGATTATCAACAACACAATCACAATCGCAGTTTTCACTACTCAAAATTTTTATTTTGTGAAATTAATGTTAAATGAATCGACAGAAAATAAAAAGAGTTTGTTCAAAATACTATACAGTTTGATGGTCTTTTAAATTGTTATAAATAAGCAGGCAACGATTTATCTCTTGCCTCTTTATGTGGCATTCTGTGTCTGTAAACAAAATTGTGTATGTAAAAATGTGTTGTACACGGAAAATAGATTTGTCTTCGCAGCGCAATCGATCAAAGGGCCCCCAAAGACGATTGAAAACTCGTTACTCGACTTGAAAATACCCAAAGTGTATAAATTTTATAATTTTTATTAAAGTATCGTATTAGGCAAATTTAAAAGTAACTCATAGATATAAATGTATCTCGTAGGTGACAAATTTTCAGTGAAGAAACTAAAGTAGCTAATGGATACAGAAGTATCTCCTAAGTTGCTCGCAGATACAGATACAACATTTTGTAGTAGGTATTTCAAAAGCAAATTGTTCGTATCCCATAGACTTGAAAGTATCTTATAGGTACAAATGAATCTTTTAGATACATTGATTTAATGAACATTCTATTATGTGTTTTTTCTTACCAAATTCCCTTTTAAACAACAATTTCCTCGAATTATTTTTTAAATATTTTTTTTTCTGCTTTTTCCAAGACTCGAAAAATGTTAAAAATATTTTTAGCTATATTTCTAGCTAGTTTTTTCTTGCTTTAACTATTTTCGAAGACTCGAAATAATTTAAAAAATATTTTTAGCTATATTTCTAGCTAGTTTTTTTTGTTGCTTTAACTATTTTTAAAGACTCGAAATATTTTGAAAAATTTTTTAGCTTTAGTTCTAGCTAGTTTTTTCTGCTTTAACTATTTTTAAAGACTCGAAAAATTTTAAAAATATTTTTAGCTAGTTTTTTGTTCCTTTAACTATTTTCAAAGACTCGAAAAATTTTAAAAATATTTTTAACTTTATTTCTAGCTAGTTTTTTTATTTATCAGCATATGTTTTAGAATATATAACATTGTAAAAAGTTATGTATAATATTTTTCGAAAAAAGAGCAAGAAAGCCAGACGAATTTTAGTTGAACATACCCCATTTTAGCTACCTAGGTAAAGGTATTCTGGCAGACACAATACCTTGAAGGGTCTAGCAAGGGAACGAGCGGTTGGCGGAGGGAATTTTAGTAGGTAACAACGGGTTGTCTATCTATCTATCTAACTGCCGTGAGCTGAGCTGAGCTGGCTCGTCTGCTATTAATTTATTGTTGTTACTATTATTGTTGTTGGTAATCAACACGTCTTTTGATGACCTTGCACTATACTACACATTGATCTATGAAATATTGAACGGAAATCATTAATAATCGAACTGAAATATAAAAAGGGATCGCTCAGAAGATCGTTATGGGGCAATTGGGGTTTAATGATCGGGAATTTGTTACTCATATGTAAAATACGATTTAAATTTTTTTTTTTACACCGCTTGATCAGTTTTTTATAAATGATTTAAATGTAGCAAATGGTTTGGTAGGGCAAAGGAAAATGGATAATGATAAAGGAAAGCGGCAAATTGTTCGGGACACTTGACACAGTCGGCAGCGATGAAGATGATGCTCAAGTGTCTCGAGAGGCAGCACGATGAAAGTTTGAATCAAAATGTTTAGCTGATCCAAGCATAGGATCAACATCATTATAAACATCAGATACAACAGACAGAGGCTTCTTCTTTCAAGCATTTGATGGCAAACTGCCAGTCGATCGACTTGACGCTGTTTTTTGTTGACAACAAAATTGCAACTTCAGTTGTGAGTTTTATTTTGTTTTTGGTTTTTGGGTTTTTTCTGCCCCTTTTTGGTTTGTCGACCCCACTGCGGGCCGCATTGTTTATTGGGTTTTCGTTGTTTAAATTATATGGCAAAAAAAAAATAAGAAACACAACTGTACAAAATCGAGAAATGCATATTTATAAGTAAACAACAAATGCTGAAAGTTTGGCTCACGTTTTCATTTGGACAACAAGGAACATGCGATGACAAAACGACACGAAATCCTTTTCGCTCCGTTCGCTAACTTCTACTTACAACTCTGTGTTGTTGTAGCTACCTACCCTCTCTCTTTCCTTCCTCTACCCTTCCATTGTAGTTTTTGCTGTATGACGCTGCGATGCTTTTGACATGCCCAGACATTTTCACAAGCCCATAAAGCCAAGGAGCATCAAGTGCATTGCAGTCCCATGGACTCTACAATCTTTTCCCATTTTTTCTGACTGTTTCATTTTTTTTTAACTTGTTGGTTGAGGGGGGAGGGGGGAACTGTTCCTGTTCTCAGTTCTCGGTTTCGCTAGTCATGTGCCCGGCCCCTGTCCAGTGATCGTTTCCTGCTCCTGCTCCTCCTCGGGCTGTGTGTACCCAATCTTGTATGGCCGAGTATATATGTTATTGTTCCTACTTAATGTCTTTAATATTCATGACCAAGCGAAAGTAAGCGACTTTGTCTCGATCGTGTCCAGCAAATCGAACTGCAACGAGCGTTGCGACGCGACAACGTCAACGACATCCAAATCTCGATGTGTGCATACACTAATCGATAAGAGCAGCTTAACTATTTCGATTGTTATCAATCGCAGTAATTAGTTAAATAATTAATGTGTTTTAAACTCGGAAAATAAACAAAAGATTTAATATGTTTGATATAAATTCAGTTAGCGATAAGAATATATCGATTGTTATCGATTCTAAATAAAAATAATTAATATCAGCCACTTTTTATATTTTACTTAAGTTTGGGATAAGCATAAATATGTAAATCGATAAAAATAAATACCGATTGTTATCGTTTTAAAGAAAAATTTGAACTATCGATGATTATCGATTGTAAATAGCAACAAAAACTTTGTCAAGACGTAATCTATCTTGTATTATATTTAATAAACTTTTCGATAGACACGAATATGTGTATCGATAACAATCTATCGATTATTATCAATTGTAAATGAAAAGAAGAACTCTACCAAGATGTATACTTTCTATATTCTACTTAATTAAGCTTTAAAACATGTGTATCGATAAAAGAATTTTTAAAAAAAAATCGATATGTCAATTAGTTATCTGAGTTTTCAATATATGTATTCCTAAATTTAAATGCAAATATTTCAATTACTAGTTACGTTACAGAGTCGATATACATATGTATACCTTTAAAACTTTTGATTAATCGATAAGAGCGATTAAACTATAATGATTGTTATCGATTAGCGATTAAACTAAAATGAAAATATATCAATCAATTCACCTTTCCTTTGATAATAAGTAGTACGAAATGCATATCTGTTAACTATATTGATAAAGCGATATGGATTAATCGATAAATAGTGCATTAATAATATCGTTTCTATTCTACAAAAGTAAGAGCAAATAAACGTCGTCTTGTCGTCTTCAGTCATGACTCCAAATTGAACGCGTTACTCAACAGTTATTGTCATCGGATGATTCTACCTATTTGGTGTATGTCTCTGCATGCTTATGAGCATTTGAGCATGAGTCTCTATATGTGTGTGTGTGTATATTTTATGTGTATCTGAATAATTGGAATAGCTAATGGGCCACTGATGATGTCTAAAGGTTTTCCTGTGTCAACAGCGTTAACAGTTAACAAGTTGCGATCATGTTTTGACCAGGCTAACAATAAGTCAATCGCGTCGTCTTCTTCTGCTTCTTCTTTCTCTGCTTCTGCTTTTTTTTTTCGATTTTTGTGGCAGCAACTTCCGGTGCATGCGTCAATCGATGATACGTACAAACGTACGTACGTACGTTCGTGTAGTTGAAAGCGTAATTTTGAAAGCATTCCAAGAAGTGTGCTCATCGAGTGTCCATCAAATGGCTCCGCGGTTCAATTGCTACCCGGCAGCAACAATAGCAACAACAACAGCAGCAGCAGCAGCAGTCGGTGGCCAGTAAACACACCTACTGGTTGCTGCTGCCTGTCTAGCCGTCGACAGCGACTGCGACGGCGACTGCAACGCTGACGTTGACAGCGGCAGGCAGGCAGGCAAACTGCGACCTGGGCAAGTCACGACTTCGGCGAAACATAAAAATATCGGCGGCAATAAATAATAACAACGATTTTCCAGACTATCAGCGAGGCCGTCGGACTTACGACTGCCCAGGCGATTGGAGCAGGCGATGTGGGTGGGGGAGGAGTAAGAGCGGGAGTAGAGGAGTAGAGGTAGGTGGTATGTGGAGTATAAGGGGTTAAGAGAGCAGCAGTAAAAGAATTCCTAGCAGGCAAAATTTGTGAAGTAGAAGTATGAGGAATTTTGGGAGAAGAAGTGCCGGGGGAAGTAGGCAAAGCAGCAGGAGCTAGGCGAGAAGTGTAAAAGGAGCAAAGAGGGTAGGAGCAGGGGTACGAGTTGGTAGCAGGTGAAAAGTAGACGGGGGAAGACAGCGGAGCAGGTAGAGTTAGGCAAGGGGCATAAGAGTAGCATATACCCTTAAGGACTACGAGGAAAAGGATTAGTTGTTAGTAGGAGAAGGAGTAAAGAGACTAGAAGGAGGTCGGGGAGCAGGAAAAAGAGAAGAAGCAGCGGCTATTAGAGAAGTTGCTAAGCAAGGGGAGTTAGAGAAGCTTAGAGACACAGAGGAGTTTGAGGAGCAGAAGTATTTGGAGGTAGGAAAAAGGAAAGAAAAGCAAAAGAAGCTAGTAAAAAGCGCTAAAAGACTAAAGAAGTTCGAAGAGCAGGAAGTGTTGAGAGCAGGAGAAGTTGAGAGCAGGAGAAGTTGAAAGCAGGAGAAGTTGAGAGCAGGAAAAGTTGAGAGAAGAAGAAGTGAAGATCAGGTGGAGAAGTTGAGACCAAGAGAAGTTGAGAGCAGGAGAAGTTGAGGGCAGTTGGAGAAGTTGAGGGCAGTTGGAGAAGTTGCAGCAGCTTTTGTTAAAATGAGAAGCAGTTAAGCTACACGAAGTATCAATAACTTTGCGCGTTGTGCCAGTTGCACATTTGAATATATTTTTATAAAATTTATTACACTTTTTGCCACACACAGACACACACACACACAGAAACAACATATAGCCACATTATATATTTGGCATTTTATTGCTGCAACTAATTTGCCATAAGAAAGAAAGCGCCAAAAGTGCTGCAAAAATGAAATAAATACTAGACTCGTAATAATTTGTTAGCAATTTTGTATGCAACTAGTTTGGCGGCATTTTTAATAGCTAAAAAAAAGCAAAAAAAAATAAACGATACAAAAATTATTTAGCATTGGAAATCGGTTTGCGATAAAAGCGTGAGAAATTCTGGAAAGTCGTCATCAAAGTCGTTTGTCGAACTCATAACTGACATTTAAAGAGGCAGGCAGACGGGGAGGCAGGCGGGTAGCAGGGTGTGTAGGGAGGGGGGGAGAGCAGGGGTAACACACGCTGTGAATGAGGTGTGAATTATTCGAATTGTGGCAGCGGAGGCGACATTGGAGACTCGCCTCCAGCTCATATATTCAAATTATAATAAAAAGATGTAGAAAAAAAGCCATTTATGCAAATAAATATGCGTTGAGACAGACAGACGGACGGACGGACAGATGGAACCTGTCGAGCATTTGACAGTTTTGTCGTATTTTGACCATAAAATTGCCGTTAACTTGCTCACTTTATGGCTTATCGAATTGTGCTGCCCTAAAACGATTAATTTATACTACAGAAAAATAATCTATGCGATTGATATTTGTTACAAACTGCGTGTTTTTGTTAGAAAGCAGTCTACAGTTTTTAGTCTACCAGTCTTCTGTCTACAGTCCACAGTCTTCAATCTTCAGTCTAGAGTCTTCTCATGCTTTCATTCAGCTGTTGGTCAAGAGCTGATGGCCAACTTGCGATATAATTCATTGGCCACTTTGCTGACATTTCTAGCTTGTTTTCCAGTTTCAACTGTCACATAAATTTTGGGCCAAAACATATCAAATAATAGATGCCAAATATATTTATATATTTTGTGTAAAGGTCTTTTGGCGAAACCAAACAAATAAAAAAACTTGGCTTATCTTGGAGTTAAAATTTATAATATTTGCATATTTAATGGCGTTAATGTTCGATAATGAGGCAACATTTGTTTTATAATTTCATTAGTCGCATGTTCCAACTATCTCCCTCTCACACTCTACCTCTCTCTCTCTCTCTCTCTCTCTGTCTGTCGTCTGAGTTTTTTGGCCATATTTTAGCTCTTGAATTTTATTATAATTGCCTTTTGATTATAATTCGAGCAAACGCCGCACAAACGGCAAAATCCAAAAGATTTACGCTTTAATAATTTGCATAAACACTGTTATTGTTAAATTAATAAAAAACTTTGTCAAACAAAGCGAAAAAAAAACAGACAATAGACAGCAATGGGTGTAGATTTTTGGCCAATCGGAGAATCGATTTAATATTAATGTTTATTGCATTTTCAAAATGTTTTTTCGTTTGGTTTTTTATTACCTGTTCACTGTGCTGACAAGTGCTACAAGTTTTTTCGCTCGTTTTTCTCTATTTCGATATCGATATCGATTCGATTCGATTTGAACAATAATGGCATATTTAATTTGATTACAAATTATGGCCAGCGGCAAAAGTGCTTTAATAGCGATTTGGCCAACGTCAGACAACTGAGTTCTTTATGGCCCATTAAAAGATGCATAATTTGTGTGCTGAAATGTGTGTATGTGTGTGGCCCTCCCACTTTACCTCTCTTTCTCTCTCTCTCTAGACATCTCATCATTTAACTGTCTTTCTATGGCCAATTCAATCACAAAGCTATGCAGCTTTACTTAAATACGTCTGCATCTAGATCTACCTATCTATCCTTTCCTTATTTCTCTTTCTCTGTATTCCATAATTTGCATCTCTTGCTCTTCCGCAATTTTATCTCAGTATTTATATTTTTGTTAATATTTATCTGTGTCCTTATTTTTATGTCTTTCGTTTTCGCCGACTCTATATTTGCATTTTTCCTTATCTGCGTATGTATCTTTATCTTTAATTTTATCAATATATATGTATACTTATCTGTTTATATTTATGTATCTTTATATTTATCTTTTAACTGGTATTTATCTTTACATTATCTTTACCTGTTTATATATATGTATCTTTATTTTAATCTTTATACTGATATATATCTTTACCCTTTTTATTATCTTAAACTTTATCTTTATCTTTAGCTTTATCTTTGTCTTTATCCGTATCTTTAACTTTATCAAAATATATGTATACTTATCTGTTTATATATATGTGACTTTATATTTATCCTTATACTGATATTTATTTTTACCCCCATTATTATCTTTATCTTTACTATCTATATTTATCTTTGTCAATATTTATGTACACTTATCTGTTTATATATATGTATCTTTATATTTGTCAATATCTGTTTACATATATGTATCTTTATATTTATCTTTATATCGATATTTCTCTTTACTCCTATAATTATCTTTATTTTTATCTTTGTCTTTATTTTATCTTTAACTTAATCAATATTTGTGTATACTTATCTGTTTATAATATGTATCTTTATATTTATCTTTATACTGATTCTTATCTTTACCCCATTATTATCTTTATCTTTACCTGTATATCATTTCATATCCTTCATTTCTAATTTTCTTACTTAATCTCTATTTTTTCTCTCAATCCCAAAATATATTTCTTATTTTCTCCTCCCTTTGGAGTCCATCTTCCGCTCTCCTTTGTCATCTCTCTTCATTCTATTCTTTATCTTTCCTTTAAAAGATTCTTTATTAAACAGTATATTCTCCATTTTTGCTGTCCTTTGGCCTGACCAATTCTCTTTCTCTCATATTCTCTAATTCCCTGTCATTTCTCTTTCGGTTCTCTTCTGCTACTGTTCACCGTCTGGTTTCTTCTCTCCCACATCTTTTAACTTAACCCTAATAACCTTGTTGCTTTTGCTTTTTCTGGCTGCGGCGACAGCTGTGGCAACTTCAGTGGGTGCAACTTGGGGCAACTACAGCTACAGCTACAACTGCGACGCTTGTCGCTAGTTAAGGAGAAACAAATTGACAAATAACATAACCTCACTTAACCTGGGCTGCAACGCCTCTTTGTCGCCAGGGAGGCAGCAACAACTGCCAGAAACTCTCCACCCCACTCCCCACTCTCCCCTCCCAGAGGTGGAGGGGGAGTTTACTTTTAGCTTTTAATTAGATGCCTTGCTGTGTGGTCTCCAATTTTTTAAGCTCTTTGTTTGCGACTCGACTCGTTTTTTTAACATAGTTTTAAGACTAATTTGTCTCCATCAAATCGGCAATAATCTTGGCATTTAGCTGACTTTTATTTTCGGAAAGTGAATGTTCTATAAAAAATTAGCCAACAACTGCAAATTAGAATAAAATATTTATTGAGCACTTGGCGCATGCTTAATTTATGCAGAGTTTCCACTCGAATCGTTAACAAATTTTCCCACAGCCATATCAAGTTGTTTTTTTTATTGCACTGCTGTTTGAGGAAAATTTCGATTGGCAACAATTTTACTCTTGTTTTTTTTTTTTGCCTAACGCTTCGCAAAAGGAAAGGCGAAAAAATACCTTTTCGAGTGCCAGCTGCTTGTAACATTTGCGCATTGCGCATTGCGCATACGCCCTGCGAGCCAAACACAAAACAAAAAAACTTTAAATAAAATGGGGTTAATTGAGGAAACATCAACCAAGAGAGTGAGGGAGAGAGAGAGGGTGAGAGAGAGGGCGAGACGGGCGTGATGCGAGCATCGCCCAAGCTGCGGACATACGGAAAAGTCTCGATTTGATTTGAGCACAACATTAAAAGGTCAAAGGGTTACCAGCCAAATAGAAAGAGAGAGAAAGAGAGAGACGCTGTAGCGGGCGTGCACTGTACTGCAGCAGTCGACATGCTTGCCGCTTGTCAGCGGTTGCAGTGGCAACTTGAACCAGCCCGTAGGCCATCTCCTAGAGTCATCTGACAACAGCGGGAGCAGACAAGCGGCAAAGCCATTCAAGAGGTTGGGTTTTTGAGCTCCTCCCCGGTTTTTTTCGGTTTTTGTTTTCGGTCTTTTTTTGTCTTTTTTTTGTGCTTTTTGCCAATTGGAAACAATACCGTTTTCGCTTGTTTTCGCTCAGTTTCCGTTTGATTTACAATGTTGCTGATTCCCTGTCCCTGCTCTGCCACAAAAAAAAAAACAAAAAAAAAAATACAAGCACAACTTTTGTCTATTGATTGTGGTCGTCGTCGTCGCTGTTGTCGCTTGTTATTGTTGGCCACTTTTGTGTTGTGGTAGGTGGACTGGAAGCGCCAACATGGACGCCATCATCCATTGGATTTTTGGCTACAACAGCATACACTTCATTCAAGTGTGTTGGACTTACGCATACCCTGTGTTTAGCGCTGAGTTATGAGCGTATTAATATTGAAACTTATTCATTCAGCTAAAAACTTATTGAACTAATACTAAACTGTATTCGTTTTAGTAATTGGGTTTATATTTAAATTTAAATTTTCCCCCAATGTAAACTAGACTTAAAATAGACTTTTTTCTCGCTGTAGCTTTTTAGCCAGTTTCCGAATTTTACAAAATTTTTGGAATTTTTTTTAGACAGCTCCCGAATTTTATAAAAATTTTTAAATTAAAAAATCACTAAATTCACCAAAGGTTTTCGGATAAAGTCAAGTTTTCGGTTAGGAAATAGCTGAAATTTTTTTCGGTTGTAAAGGGTAAAAAGAGGACAGATCTGTTCAGAAAAGGCTGACAAGGCTAGACTGTTAATATACCCCACAATATCCTAGTGTGCGAGGTATAACTGCATATATATATAGCGTCTTAATATATATATTTAGCTACAGATATATATGTATTGTTGCTATATGTTTATATACTGCTTTGGCCAGCACGAAGTCAGCTACAGTTCGGCTCCAATGGCAGTTGCGACTTGCAACAAAAACAATTGCAACAACAACAACAACAACAACAACAACAAAGAAGAACAACAACAAAAGTGTAACACAAAATACGTGAGTCGATTTCAAGTCGTATTCGTACATAAAACCATCCAACGATCGGTCGTTTGCTTGTTCATTGGTTTCGATATACTACTTACTATATATATATATATATTTGTACATAAGTAATTTAGCCCAAAAAATGTTGGTGCTTTTCAATTTTATTTGATTTCGCCCAGAACGTGAGTTGGGCGTCGATTTACTAACTGGAAATGCAACTCAGCTCAAATCGAAAGCAAGTTGTAATTTTGGCCCAGAGCAGAGCAGATCAGACCAAGTCCTCCTGCTCTTATTACAATTGATAAGTATAGAATTCTAGCTTTTCTCCTCTGGCTTTCCCCCTCTTTTCCCCTAGATTTGGCCCCTGGTGGATTAACGGCCACCAAAAACGAGATCATTGCTCAATCAAAAAGCGTCCACAATGCGCACGATTGTGCCACTTTATTGGCCAGTGCGAATAGATTGGCCATAACGTTAACATTAAAGTTAACGTTGTATAGTCTGAGCTGGGCTGGGGATGGGTTGGCTGGCTGGCTCGCTGAAAAGGTTGGACCAGCTAAGAAGCTGGACAGCTTTTTGAGACTCAAAGACTGCATTGCTTTTGCTTTTGCTTTTGTTGTGTTTCTCGTTCAGCTTCATTCGATTAAATTTGCTGTTTTAATGAAATCATAAATTATGCCGCCATGACACAGTGGTGCTCAATTGAGATTATGCTGATAGTGCAACACATTTGCTATAAGCTTAACTCGTATTTTACTCAAATACAAAAATTAAGAAAGTAATTTGTTATATTGTGGAAAGTGTTGCGTAAAGACTAACAAATGTTTTAAAGTTGAGATAAGCTGATAATTTATTTTGTTATTAAGAAGTTTATTTGGTTTAAGAAGTTTTGATATAAGCATTTAGCTAAAGAATTGTTTAAATATTTTTATTATAATTAAGACTTATTTAATTCATCTTTAGTCCCAATAAGAAGTGTCGTGACGAATTTATTTACTTAAAAAATTTTAAATTAAATTATTAAGAATTAATGAATTTATATAAATTTTGGGGTATGGTAAAATCATAATATTGTACAGAAACGCTAAATCTTATAAGTTTTTATACTTCTAGCACACGTATTTCTTAACGTATAGTTTTGTTACTTCATAGTTCGTTTAGAGACAAACAATATAAAACGATACTGAAAATTTCACGGAGATCGGATTATAATCAAGAAAGTTATCATACATCGAAAAAAACGTAAATTTTAAGCAGAGGCGCAGCCATGTTCATAGAAGTGCTGCAGTCGCTGTTGTCACGCGCGCAGCATTAACGTAAAACATTGTGCGAGCGAGACAGGCGTACAAATTCGTGTATATGTTAAGTTCTATGCAGCGCTTACTGCTATTTGAAATGAAAGTCGGAATGGTCTTTATTGTGCAGTGTTTTAATGGGATATACTGAAAAGTTATAGCTAAATAAACCATTCTAAGCTGGCGCTTAACCAAGTAACCTCTTAGTAACTTAATCTGTTTAAACAAGAAAGAAATTGTAGCTATTACCATTTTTGAGATCCTTTCGTTCATACGGACAGACAGACGGACGTGGGTATATCGACTCTGCTGTTGATGCTGATCAAGAATGTATATACTTTATGGGGTCTGCCACGCCTCCTTCTGTCTGTTATATACTTTTCACAAACCCAATGCACCCCTCAGAGGGTATAAAAATAGAAAAAAGTTCTGTTTAAAATAAATTTTTTTCTACAATTCTTGTTAAATGCAATTGAAGTTTAAAAGTTTATAACTGAAATTCCATAAGCACTGTCTACTTGCCCCACTGTGCCGCTGTCTATGCTTTGTGTTAACTTTGGCTTGGCCAAGTCATAGGCCAGCTGATCCTTGCTGGCCAAACCTATTTGCGGTTTAATCGAATTTACTGTCAGTGCCCGTCATCATGTGGCATGAGACTCTATACTTGTTGTTGCAGTTGTTGCTGTTGTTAGCGGACATCATCTCACATGTTGGCTACATTGGTTAGCTAGTAGCTACATATTTTTTGGCCAGCTTGTAGTTATTAGGAAAATGCCAAATTCGGCATTTAGTGACGTTTGGCCATGTGTGTGCAGCATAATGCATTTCTGGCCGAAAACATTTTTGTAGTGCACATTTTTTGTTGTTTGTGGCTTTAGTTTTAAATGGTTTTCCGCCTTTTCGTCATTAAATTTTAATTGTGTTTTTTTATGCAGACACCACCCCAAAAATAGGAAATTGTTGTTTGCCACCAGAGTGGTGGTGGCATGCAACTGTGCTGCAAGCCAGCTGTTGAGGATTCCAATTTGTGGATTGATTTCAAATTGTTGTTGTACGTTTTGGAGTGCCAACTGTTTGCGCAAACAACACAAAACGCTGCGCTGTTTGCACAATCAAACATCATAGCTTTTGTTTTCCTTTGCAATTTGTGGCAGCTATGTACATATATAGGGGCGTGGCAAGGGGCAGCGTTGGAGTCTTACTTCTAATTAGAAATTCTGTACGCTTTGTTCTCGGCGAGCTCTGCAGCAGCTCTACAAGTGGAGACAGCAGGCTCCTAGCACTCCCCTCTCTTTACTCTTCCTCCCTCTCTCTCTCTTCACTCTCCCCCTCTCTCGCTCTATCTCTGTCTGCCGTCTTGCTCTCACAGCTAGCAATGATTTTTAGCATTTAAGCGTTAAAATCTGTTTGTTAAGCGGCGACTGCGTGTAAATAGAAAACAACAAGAGAAGAAAAAAACCAGAAAGAAAAGACTCAAAGGCATCGACACAAAGAAGCGTGAAAAAAGTTTTTAGTTACGTTTTGTTTAACACACACAAATACACACACAAACACGCTCATACATTGCGAGTAAATTCCATAAAACGCAACACAAATATGAGTTTTATAAGCCATGAAATTATAATTTGACTCTCAAGTGGTAAGTGGCCAACTGCATATTTGCCTAGCACATTAACTCTTTGTCCACAAGCCACAATGTCTTAGCCACAGTCCAAGTACCAAGCACCAGGTACCAAGTACCAGGTACCCAATACCAAGTTCCAACTTCCAATCCCCATACCAACACCAAACACATCGCCACAGTGTTTGAGGCGTGCGAACCACGCGGCGGCTGCTTGATACAACGTACAACAACAAAACGTAATAACAACAAGAAAAACAACAACAACTATAACACAGCAGCACTAACTTTGGCTTAAAGCAGCTTAAATACCCTGCAATTAAGCACATTGTAGTATGAATGAAATCTAAAAATAATCTAAAACTAATCTGAATTCGTTTCAGAAATCGGTTGAGTTTCTGCATTGATTCGGCTTTAAATTTCTGAACTTCTAACGTACATTAATTAAAGAAAAGTTTTTGAAATGAAAATTTATTGTTTTGAATGCAGTTTTTTCTATCATTTGTTGCATTTCGTCGATATTGCTTAGTATTTCTTATATATCAACTATAAACTATATAATAGAATTATTCACAAAAAAGTTTTTTAGTATAAATTTGTGTTAACTTTCTTTAAATTGTTGTACATAAAATAATCTATATTCGTTATCAAGTATCGATCTAGAAGTTTTTAATATTAAGAAAACATTTTTAAAAGTTTAAAAATTTTGGAAAAATTTTTGTTTTATAATCTTTTAAAGGTTAATTATAATTTTTATTTGTAAAAAACCTTTTTTATAAAATATTTTATAGAAATCTTTAATAAAAACGACCAAAAAGTAAGTAGTATTTGAATACCAAATGTTTTGTTTTTATTGAAATTAACATTATATCAAATTTATTAAATCTAACATGTCTTAAAAGTTGAATCTTATTAATTTCTTTTAATAAAAAGCCATGATTTCGATAGAAATTTTAATATTAATTATAATAAACCTTTAAGAGATTATAATATAAAAATTTTTCTAGCATTTTCAACTTATTTAAAATATTTTCTTTATATTGAAAACTTCTAGAACGATACCTGTAACGAATATAGGTTATTTTAAGATTGGTTCTAGATTACATCCATAAAAAATATGCAAGCACATTTTATGGGCACATTGCAGATTTTTTGTACGAATAAAATCTGAAACTAAACTGTATACATACTAGAAATTGGTCAAGTTAATACTACTTTATCTTGGTAGTTCAAGCTGTTTACTTATTGATAATGGGAAACATTTAAACTGTTTCCAATAGTATAAGAATATATTCTACAATTTACTGCACTTCAGACAGTTTATGCCTAAAATCACTTAAGTTTTATTGAACTCAAAATCGCAAAATTTGCTAAAGCTATTTCAAAATTCAGTCAAGTTTTCTTTGCCTACTTTTGTGTTACACAGCTCGCCACAAATTGAAATGACCCGCTGTAAAGAGTAGTGCAAACGAAGGGTTAAAACGTTTGTTGTTTCTAATTAAAATCGCCACAGAAAGTGTCAAGCCCTTGGCGCGCCTGAGATGGTCTAAACTCACACAAACACACAGACGTTTGTGGGTCGACAGAGCTGCCTTAGTGTTGACTGTGTTGACTGTTAACTGTTGGGACAGTGTCGTTGTTGTTATTGCTGTTCTGGTAGTGCTTGGGACTGAAACTGGCATTGGAATTGGAATTGGGACTCAGACTGAGACAGGGACTGGGACTGGGGTGCTCTAATCTGGCTTGTCATCGCGTGGCAGCTTTCTGTCCAGGCCAGGCCAAGCAGGCAGCAGGCAGTCAGGCAGTCAGGCAGGCAACTCTTTTGGCCTGAAAGCTTCCACGAAAATGTGCGACAGCCTCCTGACTAATGAGCCGCCAAACCGCTGGGAAAAATGACAAATTTTCTGTGACAACAACAGCAGCAGCAGCGGCAGCAGCAGCTACCACAGCTGGCAACGATTTGTAGAGCCGTTTAATATTTAAAACAAAAGACTGAGGCAACAAACGTGGCCGCAAGCATTTACAAGCAACAAACACATAACAAACAACAACAGCAACAACAACAGCAATGAAAAAAGGCACGAAAAAGGCAACATTTTGCAGCGCATGTTACTGCCATTTTTAACACTTAAATGAGCCAAGATCCAAGACATTCTGCCAGCTCCAGAGCAGCAGTGGCAGCAGCTAGAGATGTTGGCCAAAATGCAAATGAGGCGTTTTGCATTCGCAAATGCATTTGTGGCCAAAAACAAATGGGCAAAATGTTCTGCAAAACGAGCAAACAAACAAAAAACTGCAAACAACAACTTTTAGTTGCAACTAATTTAATTGATGATTCGCCATTGTCAGTCGAATTTGGCCCAAAAGGTGTCATCGTCATCGTTGTCGTTGTTGTTGTTGTTCTTGTTGTTCTTGTTGTTGTTGTCGTGTTGCACAGCGAACATGTCAACGCCGTGTTCATTAATGTCACAGCCGCAAAACGAGTCAAATAAATTGTGGCTCAAGTCGTTTAATTAGAGCCTGGCCTCAACTTCCGCATGGCCAAAAGGCCAACTCAACTCAAACCAAAAGAAAATCAAAAAAAAAAAACCTTATAATAAACATTTATGTATAAATCTTAAAGCTGGCAACGCAATTCGATTGCCTCGATAAATGTAATAAATCCCCTCGGGCCAAGATGTTCAACTTGTGCGGCGAAAGAGAGCGCCAGAGAAAAGAAGAGAGAGAGAGAGGTATGCGCAATTGGCGTAATGTTGCGTAGCTAACTAATTTATAGCTAGTTTTTGCAAGTTAATGTATGGAAGGGACTGCAAATTTGCTAAAAGTAAAGCAGGCAGAAATTTTTGCTAATTTCTTTTATGAATTTCGAGAAGTTAAATTTATTTATAGCTAGTTTTTAAAGTAGATTAATTGCAGAAAATTTGTAAATTTGTTAAGTTAGCAATTTGGAAAATTATAATTGTTTTTCAAAAAATAATTGAAATATTTTGTGGCTTTTAAAATTAAAGATCAACTTTTAAAACTGTTTTGAATTGATATTAAATAAAAATTTATATAATACATAATAACAGACTTTTGCCTTGGAACATTTTGCAATTACCTACACTTCATACAAATGTACAGATGTTGCCAGAAATTTTGTATTACCATCCACAGTGTTTAATTAACTAACTTATTTATAGCTAGTTTTTGCAACAGACTGAAAATTTGTTAAAATTGAAGCAGGCAGAAATTTTAGCTAATTTCTTTTATGGATTTGGTGTAGTGAAATATATATTTATAGCCAGATTTTGAAGTGGATTAATTGCAGAAAATTGGAAATTTTAAATGTGCAAAAGACAGCTATTTAAGAAAATTATAGTTGATTTTTGAAAAGAATTAAAATATTTTGTGGCTTTTAAAATTATTAAACATGATTTTAAGATAAACTTTTTTAATAAAACATTTAACAAACAATTAAAATAATACATAATAATAGACATTTGCTTTAGAACATTTTGCAATTATCCATATTTCATACAAATGTACAGAAGTTACCGAAAATATTGTATTATAATCAACTGTTCTTAGTGGCCAATGCGCTTGCAGTTCCAAGAACAGTGACGTCACTCCATACGCAACTTTAACTACAACAATATGTTTACGTAATTGAAATTGAGGCTTAAAAGACATTTTAAAGTATTTGCTATTAAAGGTAAATTTAAAAAAAGATTAAATAAATATAAATTTAAGAAAATATTTTAAATTCAAAACTAAAAGAAAAAGTTTAAATTATTTTTCATTCTCTTTAAGTTTTCTTAATATTTCTTAGCGTTGTTTTTAGCCTTTTGTTTGCCAATTGCTATTGTTAATTTAGCTAGTTAGGTCCACATACTTTAGGCACCACTGTGCTGAAGGCAGCCTCAGCTCCTGCTTCTACTTCAGCTCCAGCTCCCGCTCTTGATCCCTGTTGCTGCTTTGGGGCCTCCAACTGACCGGCAATCATGCGTTAATTTAGTTGCATGTGAAGATTAATTAATTTTCCAGCATTTTTACTGCAAACGCGGCTGCTTCTGCTTGTTGGCTGTTGTCGAATGTTGTATGTTGTATGTTGAATGTTGAATGTTGCTTGTTGCAACCTAACAGCGGGTGTCGTCAGGGCTGCGAAATTGCTGTTTATGGCTGCCATTGCCACATTGCCATAGCCAATTGGCCGACTGTAAAAGTAAATGCTACAAAACCAAGCGATCAGGCTCAGTCGCAGGTTCAGGTTCAATCTCAGACTCGAACTCCGAAGTCCGGCTCCGATTTGGAGTCTGGTTGAAAAGAGCGATCAGCATTAGCTGGAAATTAAAGTCTTTGGCAGTCTTTGGCCGTAACTCCAGAAACAGCCACTTTATGGCCTTACTACGAATTTATATCTGTTTGAAGCGCATAAAACACGCATTCATCTAGACGTGAGACAGACAGACAGACTGACAGTCGAACAGACATACATAACATATGCTATAAATAGGCATACACACATAAATATGTTTATATTATTATCCCTAACTAACGTTCAATAAAGTTAAACCTTAACTCAAGGAATGTAATTCAAATTGATTTTCATACCAATTTTAAAGCTTTTCAATTGATTTTGCATGCCAATAAGTTTTGTTGTTATAATTAGATATGTTTATAAGCAATTTGTTTGAGGATTTTTGTGGCAAAACCTCGCTTAACTCTTTACAATTATTTTAACGATTTCACATCAATTTGAATCGATTGTGTAATTATTTTATAACATGTCTTTATTTGCATAGCAATTGCAGCATCATTTCGAGACCTTTCAGAGCCATTTCAGATATGATGTTGCTACTTCCAACTGCTTTCCCAGACACAAATGCAATGTCCAATCTCTTTCTCTCTGTGTCTCTGAGTCTCTACAGACATTTACACGCACGACCTAAGCCGTAGAATTGTGTGGGGAAAGAAGCAGAAGTCGAAGCAGAAGCTGCTGTAGAACACTCTGAAGCCAATCGAAGCACTTCAAAAAAACAAAAACTTAAAAAAAGCCAACAAAAAATCGCATGTTTGTAACTGCAATCGAGCTAAATGGCTGAAATGTTAAACATACGTCTATCTGTGCATTGTACACTGCTAAAAACAAGTCTTTGGTTTTAGTCTATAGCAAAAATAACCTCAACTTGTAATAATAAAAAAGAGTTCTTCATTTTAAGAGCAGTTCAAGTACGTTTATAATCTAACCATAAGACGATAAAGTTTTTATTTTCGTAGCAACGAAAATCTTTAAGTAAAACCAATTGATTGCATCAGGCTTATTAAAATTTTCATTTGATAAATCAGCACAATACAATTTTAATCTGCGGTCAAAACTTTTTTTGCATAACGAATTTCTTTCAAGTTTTTTATTTTAAAATTAAAATTTGTGTTTTTTCATTAAGTTGTTAAAACAATTAACATGTGTGTTTCATATATATTTTTATAAGTGTTAAAAATGTAAAAAAAATATGACTGCATATAAAATTATATTCCGAAGTTAATTAATATTTTTTCTAAACTATTGAACAATTTTCGTTATTACATTTTAATGAAATTTATCGACTATTTAGCTGAGGAATCCAGCTCCAGTTACAAGCAAAGCTTAATGTCCTTAATTGTTTGAGAATAAAATTTCTAAGAATGTAAAATATTTGTAGGCCAAAATTCACATCATATCATTAACGGATAGATCTGTCTTCTTTATTCTTCTCTTTATCCGGAAAAAATCTTCAGCATTCCCTGTTTTAAAACAAACGCAAAATTTTTTAAATTGATTAAAATTATAGAAAATGCAGATGTTAATATTACGAGCCTAACCTTTTTTTTTTTTTTTTTTAATTTTTATAATTTTTTTAGTATTCCTTGTAGTTTTAGCTTATTTTTTAATTTTTTGTTAAGGAGCTAGCAACGCAAATTCCTAAATAAATTGCTTCAGTTTTTGGTTTTTAAAACATCTCAAATTGAGTACTTCAGTTTTTAAGATTATAGCTTTCTTAAATTTAGCAATTTTGCATAAACTAATTTAAATTGAATTCCACAAATTAAAAGATGCGTATGCATGACTCTAGAACTTGCAGGTTTTTTTGAACAGTGTATGTGTGTGTGTGAGGACGTGCTATGTGCTATTCCCTTGGCAATGGCATTGGCATTGTATTTATGGCTATTCATTTCGTGATCTACTGATTTCTTGCATGTGTTGCAAGGGAATTCCAAGCAAAACAGACAGTTGCAGATTGTGCCACAGACTCTGTGGATGAATCTCTGTCTCAGTCTCTGTCTCAGTCTCAGATTCACTGCTGCTGACTCTGACTCTCTGAACTTTGTTGCCTCTTCCAGCTAGCACTGACCACGTACTGTGAACGCTTTCGCAGTGCGAGAAATCATTGATGCGAAATGATATACATATATATATATATTTGTAGCTGTATCTGCATCTGTAGCTGTATCTGTATCTTTAGCTGTGCTACATATTGAAATCAAATAGAAATCATTAAGAGCACAGCAAAACACACACATAGTAAATCTCATCAAGAATTTGTAGCAATTTCCTGTTCGATGATTTTAATACCGTCGAAATACACAAGCACACAAAAAACTCTGGGAAAAGACACGAAACCTTTGCTAAAATGAGAAACAAAATCAAGTCTCCGGTGGAGTCTGAGTCATGTTTGCCGCCCAGTGGCCAAGTGAATTGGTAGTAAGTTGGCTTAAACGTGGGTTTTTGGGCTTTTGGTATTGGATTTTGGATTTTGGGTCGTGTGCACAGTTCATCATGGAAACATAAAAATTCACTGCGTTCATAAAAATCTTCGTTTCATGCTGATGAGTTGAGCTCCAGTTTCAGTTCAGCAGCAGCAGCAACAGCAGAAACAGCAGCAAACAAAATCGAAATCGGTAAATAAAAACACCAAAAACAAAAACGAAAAAATACATATGTGTAGTAAAAAATAAAACAAAAATAAAAAAAAATAAAGCAATGCAAACAACACGTGAGAAAATCTCACCCGAAAAAAAAAACACAAAACTGACTCAAAACTCTGTCGTCTGTTGACGCTGACTTTGACTCTGAATCAAAGTTGGGGGCACTGTGAAGATACTTTTCAGGTTGCCACGGCAAAAAAAAAACAAGAACTTGAACGATTTTAATTTCTTGTTCAGGGCGACACGATATGTGAGAGGTTCTTTTGGCCTTTTTGGTGTTGCTGTTGTTTTTTATTTATTTATATTCTCATCACAACTGATTGCGCTGCGCTCGATGCGATTAGTGTTAAAAGGTATTAAAGCGGCAAATGCACAACACACAGACGCGACAGCGACAAAGATAGAGAGAGATGGAGATGGGGAGCAGCAGCAGCGGCAGCAGCCAAACAGACGGACAAAAGGCAACAAAACGTTACAGTTGCTCACAACTGCCACTGTCCCACTGTGCCCCGCTTTTTTGTTGTTTTCTGTATTCTTTGCCTTTTTTTTTCGTTGTCGCCCATTGTCGCTCAATTTGACACTGCTACAACTGCGGCACCTCTCCCTCTCTCTCTCACACTCACTCACACTCTTCCCTCTCTTTTGCACACACGCAGCTTGTACCCCTCTCACTTAGTCTGGAGTAAATTTGTTGTCATTTGATATGCGAGTCATGAGGATTATTAGGTTCAGCGACAAAAAAATAAAACATTAAACACAGCCATGCGACTAGGCCATAAGACGAGGGTTGCCAGAGCAATAGTATAACACTATATACGCTACATAAAATATTTTAAAAATTAACAAACATCTATTTAAGTTATAAGTTAGTTTTGCTAGTTAAATTTATTGATTTCTGTAAATATTTTGCATCGTTAAACATTTTTTGAAATTTTTTAAAACCAAACGTTTGTAGAGTTCTATGAATTTTTGTTTGTTTTAAATGGCAGAGTACTTAGAAAAGTACATTTCTTAACTTATTATTATTTCATTTAAAGCATTTACCTATTTTGAATATTTCTAAGCTATTAATAAACACAGGTTTTCAGCAGAATTTAATTTAAAAACTAGTTTTTTACTGACCAAGAGAAATCAGCTATAATATCATATATCATAATTACTATTTTGGAGCAATTAATTAAAATATTTTATAGAATTTTCAAGGATATTTTAAAAATTAAAAGATTTTTGTTTAACTTACAGAAAATTATAAATAAGTTTATTACAAATAAATTAAAGCTATAATCAATAATTTAAACTACAAAAATATTATTATTGTTTTTGTTACTTTCTTTTTTGTTAAATTATAATTTTTTTTGCTGATTTAAAGGCTAAACTTTTACAGATTTTTTTATATAACTAAAAACAATATGTGTTAATTGTGTAAAAATTTATAGCTACAATTATTATTAGATATTTTATAAAAATTCTTCAACTAATTACATATATTAGTTATATGCATATTATCTTTATTTCACTTAGAGATTGTATGGTTCAAAATAGTTTTAAAGGGAATAATATTACTTAAAAATCAAGACACACATATCCCAAGCTTCAAGTAAAAGCAAATTGTCAAACTAAATTTAGCAGAACTGCTTAAGCGCCCCTCGTCACTCTTTTTGTGCCGTTCAGAAAGAAGACATTTGCCTGTGTCATCGTGAGCAATCCGCGGCCCATCTTATACTACCAAGCCATCAAGTTCCAATCCCCAATCTTCCCAATCCCCAGTCCGCAGTCCGCCGTCCGCAGACCCTACATCATCTCCAACTCCAAGCCAAATCGAGTCTCCCATCATACCAACATGATCGTCATTATGATCATCATCATCATTGTCATTGTCATTAACAACAAGAGACGATGGTCGTTGTCACCGTCAACGCGCTGTCATTATTGTCGTCTTTATGGTTTTATACTTTTTTAATTTGGAGCAAACTGTCGTTTGAGTTGAGGTTTATATTTAAGTAAGAAAAAAAAGAAAATACAAAAAAAAAATGTATTTACGTTTTTGATTTCGGGATCGTATCGATTCATTTCGTTGGGTCAGTTCTCTTATTGGGGATATTGGTATATATGGTATTTTGGCATTTCCTTTTCTATTTTGGACTTTAAATTGCTTTTAATTTGACTTAGAACGTAGGTCTTTAAGCCAGCATAAATCGGTATTGGAATTCTTTTATGCATTCATGTATTTTACCTACATATATAATTTACACACTCCATTTGGTTAAGAACCATTCTACTGCCCTCTCCCTCTCTCCCTTTCGCTCTCTGTCTCTCCCTCTTTCTTCACGCACTTCATTAAGGCTTTGTTTGCCAAAGGTGTCGATGGTTTTGGAGGCTGGGTTTTGGTTTTGGTTTAGAATGCTTAGTTTTGTTAATTTTTTTTTTTTTTTTTAGAGTGCTTCGACCATATTTGTCATCGTAAATATGTTCGGGGCAAACAAAAGACTTAAGCAACAAACTTAGCGGCAAAGTTATGCAGATGAAACTTATAAAATTTGACACCTCATTTTGTTCTGTAATTTCTCAATAAAGAATCCCATAAATGGGCAGACAAAAAGCGCACTGCTGCAACTTGTAGCGGTGGCATGCAGCAGCAACCTGTTGCCGGCCCACGCACAACTTGTGTATTGCCCACTGTGTCCAGTCATTAAGGCAGACCACCGTCGAGACCAGAACCAAGAATCAAGAACCGTGTACATGCATATGTACATATACATGCGCTGAACGTGGATAGATTAGATCAATACCAAAAAGTACAAGTGCCACCGTCCACTGCCCACCAACCAGCGGAGAATCGAAGAATCGGCGATGGCAAGATGCTCAGATAGTCAGATACTCGGATACTCAGATGGTGACGTTGACCGCTGCTGTCTCGATGTGTCGCTGCGATAGGCATTTAAATCTTCTGCCTTCACAGTGCCTCGCAGCGTAATGTTGTTTGTTGTTTGTGTGTTGATTTTGCACTCGAATGTTAAACGTAACGCAGCTCAAGTGGAGCATTTGGGCGCAACAGTGAAAGAGAGAGCGGGAGAGACAGAGAGAGAGAGAGAGAGAGAGTGTGTAAAGTGCTTAAATGTTTCGACTGCTTGTAGCGACTAGAGATGGACGCGTGTCTTCTTTACTAAACATCAAAACAGAGACACGAGTGCGTTAGATAAAGTATTTTTAGCAAGCAATGGTTTTATTCTTAACCAAAATGTTCCTATATGATTTAGTTATATGATGCTCATTGAATATTATACGATATTTTAAGAAGCACAAAAAATGTTTCATACTTAAAGCTGATTTTATTTGGTTCCTATGGTAGCTACATTATGTACAGTTGTACAATACTAACCATATTTTAACGGGCTATCAAATATAGTTGCAAAATGAACAATAATTTAGTATTTTTAAGATATCTTTCGAGCGAAAATATGCATTTTGTTCTTCATTGTGGTACAATTTTGTGTGATTTTAACCAAATTTGTTCAAGATTTAAAATTTTATACCCAGCAAAATACTTGTGTTTTTGGCTTCTGCTTTCGTCACTAGCGTGAACTACTGTCCAAGATTTCAAATTTAAAATCTGTGTTCAAGATTTAAAATTTAATACCAAGCAAAATACTTGTGCTTTCGTTACTAGCGTAAACTACTTTTTACAGTAAATAGTAAAATATTTTAAGAAACAATAAAGTTATTTGCTTCGTTTCTTAGGAAACTATTTTTCAGATTCGTACCAAATATAAGCAGCATATAATATATAATTAGTAACAAGTAAATAGTTTGTAAGATTTTTAAACAAATTTTAGGAAACAAATAAGTTATAAGCTTCGTTTCTGTAGCACTCATTACCTCGATACTAATCAAGTTTGTAGAGTGGATAAAAGACACTATCAAGTAAACAAGTCATAAGTTTTATTAAGTTCTAAAAAGAAACAAAATTTCGTTTTAATTTCATAGCCAAGACATTAATGTTTCTGCCAGCTCTGCCTTACTGCACATGAAATTAAGTTCCTGTTCGAAATGTAATTTCCTTCACACGAGCCTGAGGCCTCATCTGCTGCGCATCTCTAGTAGGCACTGTGGCTTGGCAAACAGTAGGCGCTGTCAGTTTCAATACCGTCCGTTCAGTTCAGCAGTCGAGCAACAATCCAGCTGTCCAGCAGTCAGTCAAACAACAAACTCGACCGCCGTTTTTTTTCTTTATCATTTTGATGAAATCGGGCCTGGGAATGCGTTGTTGCACTTGTAATTTAGGCTTCTACCACTACCACTGCCACAGAGTGGGACGGACTCCTACAACGCGTTTGTTGTCTGCTTTGCATGCAGTCGGCTGCCTCGAAAGCCATTTCAGTTGAGTGAAATATGTGTTCAATGTGAGTGACATGAGCTGCGGCAAAATGGCCCATAATGAAGCGTATTTGCTGTGCATTTTTAATCAGCACAACTTTAGCTTTAATTTTCAACTTAAACTTTTGGGTTACTTACTCAATTTGCAATTGAAATGGAAATTAAAATAATATATGCACATTTTAGGCCACGTTTACGTCTGTCTTAGCCGAGCCTTTAGTTTCAATTTCAATTTTAATTTCAATGGTTTTTTATTGCATGTACAAAAATGCTGCTGCTCCACTTTTTTGCGCTCGCCACACTCGACATGCATGTTAAGAAAAGCAAAACAAAAAACAAAAAAATAAAGAAAAAATAAACAGCAGCAGCAGCAGCAACTAAGCAACAAATGTTTTTGTAAAATGTAAAATGTAAAATGCTTTAAGGCGACGTACACAAAAAATAGAAACAAGTTAAACATTTGCTGTGAGCTCTGTTTTTCTTTTTATACCCTCTGAGGGGTATATTGGGTTTGTGAAAACTATGTAACAGGTAGAAGGAGGCGTGGCAGACCCCATAAAGTATATATATTCTTGATCAGCATTTATTCTTAACCAGTATCGATCACAAATTTAGTCAATCAACACAAGTTTGTTTCCTTTGTTTGATGCCACGCCCCATTCGCTCACAATAAGCAAAAAACCAGACATACCTCGGAAAAAATACATGTTTTTGGCGAATATCTTAGTTACTATGATAGCTAGTAACACCAATTTTGGCATGCAGGTTGCTAGATGCAATATAAAGACAGTGCCATCCAAATTTTTTACATGCCACGCCCCCTTTGCCCATAAAAAGCACAATTGCGTTGTAACTTTGCATGTTTCTGGATCACGTACTTCTTAACGTATAGTTTTGTAACCAAGAGTATACTTGGAGACAAATAATATCAAACGATAGTGAAAATTTCATCAAAATCGAACTATAATTTAAAAAGTTGATCATACACCGAAAATCGTTACTTTCAAGGAAAGCATAGCTACTTGCATTGCACTGAGCTCTGCACACAAGCAACGAAAACGAAAAACGTGTGAGCGAGATAGACATACAAATAAGTTCTTGCAGCAGCTACTCCAGCTTTAACTCATATAATTGTAAATAAAATTCAGAGGGTATTACACAGTCGGCATGCCCGACTGAAATAGTTTTTCCTTTTTTTCTTTATAAGCTTTATGGAAATCTTGAACTCAGTTTATAGGCGTCGCCATCGTCACACAACTTAAACTAAATTCAACTACACAACTTGCCACTTACTGGCACTGTGTGTGTGTGTGTGTGTGTGTGTGTATGTTTGTGGCATAAACTGACCAAAGAAACGGCAGCTCAAGGTGAGAAATTGGATGGTTTTCAGAATTTATGTTTGCCTTAGATTTATTTGCCAGTTTTATTCACTTATTTAGGCTGAAGGTCATTTGAGTTCAACGCTCGTTAACTTTAACTAATTAAATATAGATTAATAATTTCAACTATTTTTAAATGCTATACTAAAATTTCGTTGCTTTTGCAGTTTAACACACGTGTTGTGCATTGTTTGGCAATTATTGTTAATTGTTTGTCATTTACTTGAAATTTTTCAGCTGAAGTTTTTAAAATCATGCAAACATTTCAGTTGTCAAATTTGATTAAAAATTTCATGTGCTAAGTTTTATATTTGAAATCTAAGCATGTTAAGCAACAATCAAATAACTTTTTTTTTTTTTGAGAAAAAAAATTTGTATATTTTTTTTAAATTATAATTTTATTTTAAAAAATTATATTTTTTTTTTTTTAATTTTTTTTTTTTTTTTTTTTTTTTTTTTTTTTTTTTATATATTTTTTATATATTTTAAAATTATAGTAAACAATTTTTTGCTTAAATATTTTTATATATAATGTAATAATAATAATAATCTTAAATTTGATTAATATTTAATTAACGGTAAATAAAATATAATAAGTAGTAAAAAAAACTTTGTTTTAAATATTTTTAAATACTCTAAAATTATATATAAAAGTTCCACTTTTCAGTTTCCAGTTTATCTATTTTAAAATACATTTTGTCATCTTGTTGCTTGAGTCAGCAGCAGTCTTTAATTTTGCTGTCTTTAAGCAGCTTAAACTCTAGTAAATACTTAAGTATGTGGACATGCGTTGCATACAAAAATATACAGTATACAGATATATAGTGTTACAGCTACATTCTCATGATTTTGTATTTTTGTTATTGTTGTTGTCATTTGTCTCATTTCGCCTTCATTTACAAAATCTGTGCGTGCGCATTTTTTCACGCCACGCAAAACATAAATTTATTTTATTTAGCCTTTTATTTGAGGCACATTTTTCTTCAACTTAAGCGACATGTGGAACAGAGAAGAGAAACGTTAAGACTCACAAAAGAAAAAATAAAGTGTTTTCTTATTTGACACATTTTGCATTTTAAATGTTTACAATTGACGCAAAAGTGTTTGCTTCGTTTTCGTATTTGTTTGTTGTGTAAATACAACAAATCTTCAAGACACACAAATGAGGCTTCAAATTGAAAGAAGAGGCTGCAGTCAGAGCGGGGAAGGGGGTGTTACTGGGTGGGGAGATACTTAAACCTTTGTGGATGCTGTGTGCACGTCAATTGGCAGCGGCCGAAAAAAAAACTTGCAGCAGATTTGTCATAACTGCCACACAAAAGCTGCATGTTGACAGCCAACTGGAATGGGTCAACAACGCGCTCGAATTTATTGGCCAAATTGGCATTGCGTGTTTGGCCAAAAAACACACACACACACTCACCAAAAACTTGTTGCATTTGCTTAACAATTAATCACAATTTATGAGCCGCAATAAGTAATCGAAAGAAATTTGCAAAAATACCCAAAAAGCCAATGAACTGACGCTGCACTTGTTGCACACAAAGTTGCAAGCAAATCTTTTTGCGATTTTCGACGAGTGCACGGCAAACGCATTTGCCACAACGCGCTAATGATGCATTGTGCTGCAAGCAGACAAGAAACAGAAGAGCAGCGACGACAAGACAAGAGAAGAGACGAGAAGACAAGAGAAGAGAAGGAAAAACGAGACTTAAGCGTTTAACACGATCTTCAATTTGCGCGCTAAACACACTGCGAATATGGCAGGAGGGCTGTAGAGTTGAGGAGAGAGATGGAGGGCACAAGAGTGGAGAGTGGAGTAGCGAAAGAAGTTGCAAAAAAAAGGGCAGACTAAAAAGTCGTGCGACGATCGAGGAAGGAGGATCAGGCGGATCGGTGTTCGGGAATTGGCGATCGGGTGGAGCAGTGCCAGGCAATTCCCTTAGCCATATAGTACACTGCTAGAAAAGTAATAAGAGTTAGAGTAAAGTAATATAAGTAGTTGTAAGTACTATATACTATTTAGTATAGTATATCTGGTATGATCAAGCCTTTGGTAAAGGTTATAAAAGTACTTTAAGTGCCCATAACAAGCTTAAATTTGATCGATCCCATAAAAAATATAAATTTATAAAGTAGACAAAATAACATATCGATTAGCATAGTTTTTGGGGAAAAATAAATAAAAATTTTTCTTAAATATCAAGGGTTATTTATGAAATATAGGAAAGAAAATTAAAAAAATTGTTAGCTGAAGTTGTACAATTCTTAATGGGATAAAATGCTATTCCGCTTAATAATCGCAGCAGTTTTGACAAAGTTATGACAGTTAAAAGTAAGGAATTCTAGATTTTAAGGGGTAAATTTATTTTGTAATCTCACAAAATACTTTGTATGAATTTTTAGGCAAATCAATTAATTCTGGTTTTGTGTAAAATACAAATATTTGATTTTAAATATAAATAATTAATCTATAAATAAAACTGTAGTAAACCTTTTAATTAGATTTGCAGTCTACGAATTTGTTTTTTTTTTTTCGATGTTTGTTTTATTATATAAGAATTTTACGGATTATGTTTATTAATTATTAAGTTTAAATTAATCTCATTATTTAGAACTAAATCTTAGTTGAATGAATTTTTAATATTTTTATCCATAATTAAATGTTTATATTTAAAGTGTTCTTAAGTGCTTTTCAAGAACCTAATCTTTAAGCTGTGTTTTCTGCTATTTAGACCCCAATTTTAATGTTAAAACTTTGTGGTTTTTAGCAGTGTATAATGTGTATATATGCCAGGCATATGTGATACGACTGGCAGTTGAAATAGTCGCTGTATATGCGCCATGCTGTGTCGTAATCGCAAGTTCGTTGCTTAAGTCTTTCGTTTTGGCCTGCCACTAAATATATCATCGATGCGCCCCCGCTCACTGCTCAGCCAACCGCTCTCTCTCTCCCTCTTTCTCTCTCTGTCTCTCTCAGTCTCTCTTCGATTGCGACTTAAAAATATGTTGAGTTAAGCTAAACGACGCTGCAGCTAAAAAAAAGTGGAAGGCTCGAAAAGAATCGCATGTAGACGCCCATCAATGCTGCCACCGCAGTGGCAGGTTGAAATGTTGCACGTAGGGGAGTCTGCCGTACACTGCACTGTGCACTGGGCACGGAAAGCGAAATGCGAAGAGCGAAAAGGATTTGCCTTTTGGGCTTTCAGCTCCCATCTTTGCGAACCTTTAGCGGCATTGAAATCGGATCTCGTACTTTCTGCTGTTCTACACGCATACAACAAACAACAACAACAGCAACAACAACAGCAACAACAACAACAATAAAATGCAGGTGCTTATGCTGTTGCAAGTCCTCTGCTGCCACATTGTGTGTCTGTGTTGTTGTACAAAATTAACTACAAACAGCAGTACAAAATATTTAAATTAAAAATTCCTAATCGTGTGCGAAGCATTTTTTATCTGATTTTTGTGTTGCTGCCGCAGCAGTTGCTGCCACCACCTTCGCCACTGTCGCCACTCGGCTCGGGCTCGGGCTAAAAATGTATTAATAAGAAAATGGCAAACGGGCTTGCACGCTTGCGTGTGTGCAACAAAATGTGGCAAACGAATACGAATACGAACGCTGTCTTCCTTCTTGCTTCCTTCTTCTTTTTGGTCTGGCAAGGCTCAGACATGGCATAATAAATTGCATTTGCCTACCAGCAGCAGCAGCAGATGCAGATATGAGGCAGCCAGTCAACCGGGCGGTGGCAAGTGGCAAGTGGCAAGTGCCTGTTGCAGTAGTTGCATGCAGCCAGCACCGGAGCTTAGCTTCGAGATATTTTTGCATCTAGATACTTTTGGCAGTAATGTGCGAAAATTTCATTGGGTGTCGAAAAGTTAAGTAGTGCTCGCTGCTTGCCACATCGTGTTGCAGGCAGCCAGGCAGCCTGTTAGCTGCCTGCTTACTTGCCTCAATACATTTTCGTTTGCTTTTGCTTTTGCTGCTCTGCTGCCGTTTGCATTTAATGTGAGAACTAAACATTTGGCTTTTGAGCTTTCAATTTGTATTAAGTTGTTAGCCGTTTTGGTCGCCTCTTTGGCCCAAAAAACTTGATGTGCATTGTCAGCCAAAACAATTTGATGCTTAAATTGCTGTTTGCTGCCATTGCTGTGGCTGTTGCTGTTGCAAATTGCTGCGACGCTTATCAATTTCACTTTGGCTAATTGGTTTTAAATTTATGGACCTGTAATTGATATTTATGTTATGTTGGTCTCTGGCAATGATCCTGCTGCTGCTGCTGCAATTGCAATTGCTGCCTTGTTGGCAGATGCCAAACAGTTAGCTGCCAACTCCAACTCCAACTCTGACTCTGTGGCTAGAATTGGCTAGCAGAGATGCCTGCGTAATTGGTCGACTATTTTGCTATAAATCGTTGGCCAAAGAGTCAAGCAAAGCCATGCTCAAAGACAGTCAGACAGATTAGGGTATGCAACGCAATAAACGAGTGTACTAGACAACAAGATACCCGGTCACTAGCACTGATACGCTTAATATTTTAGCAATTGTCATTGCTTTGCTAAGGAATTTTAAATTTTTTATTAGAATACTTTTTTAGAAATACAGAAATGGTGAAATAATTCCGTATGCTGCTTGGAAATGTACACTGTAAGAAACTATAGTATAATAAAAAATGGGATAAGTTCACAAATTCTCTGCTAACATTTTATGGTTTTGAAGTTAAATCATTTGATCAATAAAATACTAATTCTAAGATTGTTTTTATTGAAATTATGTAAATTTAATTATTATTTCAATATGTATATTTTTATTGTAATAATTCTTTAAAGTTGAAATTATGTATTTTAAATTATTTTTTTTATTATATATATTTTTATTATAATAATTCTTTAAAGTGACAATTTTTTATATGTTTTGTTTTTTTATGAAAAAAAAGTGTTTATAAAAAGCAACCATAATTCACTTGAATTAGTAAAAACTTATTTTTTATTTAAGAAAATATTTTAATCAAATCGTGCCTAATACAAAACTCTTGTTGGTAATGGTATTTAAAAATAAAGATTATATTTATTAGATTATGTCTTATTGAAGTAATTTTTAAATCAATTTGTGTTCTGTATTTCTATATTCCTAATTAAAATCCTGTTTTTAGATATTCTTTTAATCGGTGTATTTATTTTTAAGCATTTAAATTACCCTATTACTTCAACACCGACGGTAAGTTCACTGAAATCTCTTAAAAGTGACATGTACAAGAAAACGAATGCTAAATGGCGCCACTGCTGCTTTCCGACCAATATAATTAATGTAAAGAAGTTTGACTGTGTTTACTTAACTATTTTTTTTAAATTTGTTTCATATTTTGCAACCATTCTACAGCATATTTTTATAAAATTTCAGTAATCAAGCAAACAAATGCAACTATTATAGGAAGTATTCTACAAAATATATTTCTACGCCTTAGCTACTAAATAATATAATGATGGGAACGCGCTTTTCTCTCACGGATTACCCAAAGCAGCTCCCACAGTTATATACAAACTAACGAAAACTAACTAGAATTAGCATGCACGCAATGAGCAGATGAAGAGAGGAGCAAAATGAGGAGAAATAATTTTGAAATCGAATCGATTTTTTGTCTTATTTATTTATTTAGTTTTTTTTTTGTTTTTTGGGCTGTTTCGCCTTTAAAATGGACTGTGAAAAACGCAACGAATAACGAAACGAAAACAAAGAAGGCGCTAATTAAAAATGTTAAAGTTTTAAGCTTCCATCGCCACAAAAATTCCAGCCTCCTTTTCAGCTGTCCATTGGGCTAAGACTTCGAATGAGACTGAGACCGGAGACTGAGACTTCGACTTCCACATTGACTTCGACTTCGATTTCGACTTGGGACTGATGCGCTGCAGTAATTTCAGTACAAGCTGGGTTAAAACTTAAGCTTGTTGCTGTCGCTTTGTGTTTTTGTTTTTGTTTTTTTTTTTTGGCCCGGTTTTTTGTTGTTGTTGTTTGTGGAAGTAGCAAACAGCGCTCGACTGTCGATTTGTGTTCTGCTTTAGCTGCTGCTGCCGCTGCTGCTGTCAGACAATGTTCGACTCGGACATGGACGATGAAACCGCGGCGGGAGTACAACAACAACAACAACAACGCCCAAAAACATCAACTCAAACTGAGAGAGTTGGACTTGCAGTCGAAGCAGCAGTCCAAAGCCATGAAACCATTCATCTTTTGCCGTTCGAAGGCCTTCGAAACTGGTCTGACAGTCATTTGTTTTGGGATCTCTCGCTCAGAGTCAGAGTTTTTGGATGAATTTTTCTTCCCCTCCCCGCTCCCGCTTCCGCTCCCTCACCATCCCATTGCTTTAGCCGAGTTAGCGTGTTTCTTATCCCATGAAAATTTCCAATGAAATGACTGAAAAATGCTGTGCCACTACAGGACTCGAACTCGAAACACATCACATGCCGAGGCTTCGTTTTTCGACTTTGGGGTTTTCTAGCTATTTTAATTAGTTTCGAAGCCCCCGACCCCCCGACCTGATCTGAAATGATCCCAAGGGACCACCAACAACACAAACAAATGAAGTTCTTCTTGGCCCATCAAATGTAAAATGAAACGATACATAATTCTTAACTCACCTCAGCACCACCGAAATCTAAAAATCTAAAAATAGTAAATAAATGTTCTACAAGTCGTTTGTTTTGTTGTTGATCTTTACATTCGATTACCAAACTAATGAAGCCGAATAAGCTCAATCAGCTAATAAATTGATGTGATTATCTGTCTGAATTGGGTCTAAAAGGATTATGATTACAATCTTAAGTAAGTCGTGGTTTTTTTTTTTCAACTCAATTTCAATTTCAATTTCCAAAGCTAAATTAAACTGTCGACTTAAGCTGCAGTTCAGCTGAACTGGGCGACATTCATCCCGACACTGACAAGTGTAGCATAGATGAACCACCACCATTATGAACAGCACCACTATGAACATCACCACTATTAACACCACAACCACCACCTCAACTACTTCAACTCAGTTAGTATTCATTGCTCTTAGTTCATCAAAAACAGATATGGAACAATGCTATAGTTTAAAAGGGTTCGACTATAAAAGTCCCTGTTATTTATTGTGTAGAAAATATTGAATCATTCTATTAAAACTATGGCAACCATATGATATAGTAGCATATAAACTAGCATACAAATTTTACACAATTTCAAGGAAACACAGATTTTTCTATAAAAATCAAGTTTGATTTAGATATATGAAATGTCCGCTTATAACAGAATTTGGTAATTATTAGAAAGACTACGCCAAAATTTGACTAAGCGGATGGACCATTTAAAGCGCAGTCACGATCAACATTTGCATGAAATAATCTTTAAACATAAAATTATATGGACCGTACTATCGATTCAAATAAAGGTTTCATGCATTTACATATATACATTTTACGTGTGTGTTTTTTTTTTAAAACTTTCCTATATCTCTTAAAAAATCACCCTTTATAAAACATAAGACTAAGCGTTTGTTGAGTTTATTTAATCTGGAAAAGGTACATGATATGGTAGTCTAAAGTTCTTCAACATTGGTTAGCATTCAATAGATAATCTATAAGTTGTAGAGTCTCATTATATAACAACAATCTTTTATAATTGCTTGTTTCTTTTAAAATTGAACGAGCATTTAAAGTACATACATAATTGTTTCAAACATCTAAAACTGCATTAAATCTTCATTTATAATTCTGCAGAAATGATATAGTAATACAATTCTATCCAATAACCCATTGTAGATACTCAGTTAGTTTGATGTAGCTACCTTTAGGTACATAAAGGTTTTTTATAGTATTTGGTAAAGCTATATGAAAAGGTAGTACGAACCTTATCAAAATATGATAGCATTCTATAGATGTTCTATAAGTTATACAAATCGCAATCTTATACAATTTGCTTATAATATTGACAGTATCGAAATAGAATCTGTAGAAATTCACTTTTTATGCGTTTTTTGTAATCAAACTTGATCTTTTTATATAGTAGAGCTCTCGCCATATAAAATATATCGAATTTTTAGATGTAACGGGCTTTCAATCAGTCGATTAGCTATTGATTCCAATTCAGCTACATATATATATGTATCCACACTATGTTTTCCAAGCTGTCTACTGTTGCTGCTTGTAATACCCCTTATGCCATTTGCAGCACAGGGTATAACAGCATAAAACTTGCTACAATTTTTTATTGTTTTGTTTAATTGCAAACAAGTGGGCGTAGGGTTGTGCTAGGGTGGTGGTGGTGGTGTTATTATTATGCTTTGTGGTGCACTTGAAAATTGTAACAGACAAAAACAAAAATTCTGAAAAAAAAAGGATATAGAAAAATGATAAATGATTAGGCAAGAACTTAACCCTTGTCAACCCCGCACAGCTGTTGAGTTTTCCATGACGCGGCTGCGTAACAAAAATCAAAGCAGAGCCCGACCGCTGCTGTGGTGGTGGCGGTGGTGATGAGGTGGTGCTGCCGCGGCTGGTGGTGGCGGTGATGGTGATGGCGGTGGTGGGGTTGGCGATCCTGCACTTCTGGCCACGAAAATGTAATAAAAATTGTGCGTCTTCATGTAAATCATGTCAAAGCGGCAGAGTGGCGCAAAATATTTTGTAGACACAACAAAATGAAGCGTAGACAACGGCAACAACAACAACAACAACTGCGGGAGTTGCAACTGCAGCAGCGGCAGCAGCAGTCGTTGCAGCAGCAGCAGCCGTTGCAGCAGCAGCAACTCACAAATGAGGCATCCTGGGCAATGTAAGCGGTTGCTGATCGCAATCAGCCGAAAGGTAGCAAGCATCCAATGTTTTGTGGGGCAAGAGGACGCCCTGTGTGTGTTGTTGCTTGTGGCTGTGACTCTGTGGCGTGAACGTGCAAACATGTTGCACATGAGAGAAGCTGCCGCTAAAGTACTTGTACTTGTCATATTGTTATGGATTTATGGCAACACGAACAGCGCCATAAAAAATGACATATGCTGCACGTGCATGCTGATTTTTTTTTTTTTTTTTGGGTGTTGCATTTCGGGAGACCTGGAGACAACAACACACACATCGTGCAACACATCGATTGCAGCAGCATCATCATCGACATGAGCACGCGCAACATCAATTTCTTCTGCCTCCCGTTTCTCTTGCGTTTACTGGGGGTGGTTTCGATTACAGGGTGACAACGCGCCGACGCAGCGCTTGCCACAATTTGTGGCAAGTCCACTTACAACCCCTCCCCGCTAATTAATCGCCTTTGTTCGTGTTATAATTCGTTGCGCATACATATATGATGTATATGTCTGTTTGCCTTTCTGATTTTATTTAGATTATAGGGGCGGTTCAATGTGGCAGACAGGGGTGTGATTAAATGAGGCATGCAACACACAAATGCGTAGATCGCACTGATGAACTTGCTGATGAACTTGCCTCTTGTCTGTCATTGATAGTACTGCAACATGTGCAGGATTCACAAGCTACACAAGTGTATCAGCGCAAGGGAAAATTCAGGTGGAATAGAATGAATGATGGCTATGTTGATTAGGGTGGCTGTATCTTTATATTATTTTTTCTATCGTCATAGGGTTTTACATTACAGGAGTGACAATTGTGGTACTAACGTATTATATAGAATGTAACAATATATTTTATTTTTGGGTGACCATATTTAACAAAAGTTAATTTTTAATTTAAACTTCTTTTCAAAAAAGGCACAAATTTTAAGACTAGATTACTAATTGAAGTAAAATGCATGATGTTCACTTTTATTAGAGTGACCGTATTTTAAAACACATTACATTGAAGGCTGCTTTACATATATAGAGTGTTGCTAGTTAAAATGTAACTTACATTTCGATGAAAGAATGGTCACCCTAATCTGAAATGATTAACCTTTAAATATACTTTATTTTACATATAGTGTTGCGAGTTCAAATGTAGCTTACATTTATATGAAAGAATGGTCACCCTAATCTGGAATGATTAACGTATAAATATGCTTTATTTTATGCTAGTGGCGACATATTCAAAAGGTTCTTAACAATCACATATACAGATGATTTACAATCATGGTCAACTTAAATAGGGTGACCATATTTTTGCTAAGTTACGCCTGCAGTGAGAGTTAATATATTTAATTAAATAATTTAATTTAGCTAATTAAAGGCAAAGATAGCCAATCTACCTAAACAATTTAATTAGGGTGACCGTTCGTTTGTTGTTTTTTCATATTAAAATTCAAGTGGTATATAAAGTGTAGTGTTAATCTAAGGCCCAGCTATTAGTTAATGCTGGTCACTTTCTTTAGAGTTCGTTTAAGCTTAAATCTAGTTATAACTTGGCTTAGCCTAAACAGTTAAACCATTTTGCAAGTCTAACTACCACATTTTGTGGTTGAAAGATTTTTTTCTCGACGTCTTTCAGTGTCGGTAAAGCACACAAAGCAAAAAAGCAGAAAAACCAAAAAGCACTTGTGCTCCAACATTGAAATATGGCACATAAATCTGTAAGACCAACAGAAGGCAATAAAAACGGTTCATAAACAACTAACCTCAGGCAATGTTTTTCCACTGCAGGCTTCACAAATATCTGACTGCCCTTCTCAATACCACAATACCTCAATGTCGGCAATACCTCAAATGCCTGACTGCCGTTCAACTTAACCACATAGTCATAACGCCCTAAACTTGCCACCGCCACCGCCACCGCAGATGCAGCGAGCTGAAGTTACCACAAAATGAGCGACTACATGTTGGTCTGTAAATTAAAAACATTTTATAATTTGCACATCTTGAGGAGTAAAATCTAAACA
Organism: Drosophila tripunctata; assembly: GCA_035047385.1. Classification (NCBI taxonomy): domain Eukaryota; kingdom Metazoa; phylum Arthropoda; class Insecta; order Diptera; family Drosophilidae; genus Drosophila; species Drosophila tripunctata. Next base: position 1,929,863 of record JAWNPS010000008.1, read on the forward strand.
CCCACTCCATGGACAGCTGCTACAGGGTATTCACAGCAAAAACACTTGAAAAATCTGTCATAAAATTTTGTGAGTGGTGTAAAAACCAAGCAACAACTGGTTGGAAAATTGGCAACATATTTGACTGTTTGCTTAATGAGCGAAAGCCGCTAAAAGGGGATGGTTGGGAGGAAGGAGGAATACAGTTGCCACCGTTTGGCAGTGGTGAGGGGGAGGTTGCACGATCTGGCTTGCAGTTCAGTGTTTACTTTTAGTGGTTGAACTGGAATTGAACTGAAGCTGAAAATTTGTTCAACAGTTTTTTTTTTTTTTTTTTGATTATTCAATATGTTTGATTTCGGGATTTATGGCGTGTGCGGCAACATGCTTTGAGTGCCACTTGTGCAGCTGTCAAGCTGCAAAGCAACACATTGCATGTGGCAGCATAAACAAAACCATAACAATAAATATACTTAAAGTTTTCTTAAATATTTTAGCTAGAAATGTAAAGCAAACAACAAAAAATGAAAGCTAATTTGAATAGAGATACGCTTTTAAAGCGTTTTCAGAGCGCCAACGCAAAGTTAACTTGCCCCCCCCCCCCCCCCCCTCCACGCCCTTTTAGCTGAATAGAGTTGTATATTGGAGTCTAACCGAACGTTTAATACGTGGTGTTAGTACAAATTTGCTGTTAATTATTGTGAAACTGCAGTGAATTGATTTATTTAGATAATCAAATGCTTAACTGGCATATATTATGTTTGTATGACTATTTGTGGGATTAAGAGGCGTGGCAACTGAAAATTACAATACATTTTCTATGCTTCAATATATAGACAGCTTATATGCCAAAGTTGTTGCTAAAAGCTGCTACCAATTCAGAGATTCAATAGTTTATATAATCGCTTAAAAGTGGAAAGTAGTCAGTGTTGACAGGTTTTTAAAATAATCTAGATTTTACAATAATATATGCTAAAAATTCTCAAAAAAAAAACAGGCAAAAAATAAAACAACACGAAAATAAATAAATTTCTAAACATGTAATTAATTCATCCAATTCGTTGTTAGTGTTAACAATGTATTTTTTATTGGAACGTATCAAAGAAATATATTTTTCTGGCAGTTCGTAATTATGACTGTAAAATTCAAATTTTGTTTGTAGTGAATTTCAGGTCATATTTCCAATTTCTCAATTTCGAACACTATCAGCATTTTTAAGAAAATTTACATACGTAGCGTAACCGAAGCTTGTCAACGAAAATATTCCATAAATTAATACTTAAATTTAATGATATACCAAAATATTTACCACAAAAATACTTTTTGTTCGATTTGCCTTGTAAAAATACCCAGAATTATGCATTGCATATAAAGAGGCTAAAATAAGCAAAGGTAAATTTAAAAAGACTAGATTTTTCCAAGCTATTTTGTTTTTAAATCAGCTAGAATTAGCCTTAAATAGGCTAAAATGGCAACACTGGAAGTGGTCTTACTGCTCTTTACATGCTTTTAACTAACTCTATATACCCTCCTTAGTGGGTATTACAATGAGCGACACCTGTAAGTGTTGTTGTTATTGTTGTTGTTGAGTGACTGTGACTCAAGTTTAGCCGTTTTTCTGTCTGTTTTTACTTGGCTATTATTAGCTGTAAAGCAAAGCCAAAAACAATGTAAAACAACAACAATAAAAACTGGGCAAAAAATAATCCCTGGAGTCTGCAGACTCAACTGGCCAAGCAACAACAACAACAGCAACAACAACAACAGCAACAACCAACAACAACAACAGCAACCTACAACGAGTGCCACCAACGCAAAAGCACAGCAATTGTTGCTGTTGTTGTTGCTGTTTGGTCGTCGCCTTTTAGCCAATTTTGATATAACTGAAAGCGTCAATTATACGTGAAATTTATGATGCCGTGTGAAGAATAACACCAACTTGCAACATATTTGGACAGCGTGTTGCTGTCGTTGTTGGTGTCGTTGTTGCAATTGTCGCTTGGGGATTTCGTAGATATGTTTGCTGATAATGGGCATTGTGGTGCAGCATATATATATATATAGATAGTTTTTTTTTTCTCACTGTCAACGCAAAGTACAGAAAGATGACAAAGGCAGCAATGCGCGCAGCGGCAGCGGCTGTCGACGTTTTAAGTTTCCAAAACGCCCACAAAACGAGCAACATGGGCAACTTGGCAACTAGCGATTGCAACTTGGCTAAGAGAAGACATTTTGGGCACACACCAAGTCAATTTGTTTTATCTATTGTCGAACAAGAGTCATGTCACAAAACGGCACAATGAGATTTAGTGTGTGTTGTTGTTGTTGTTGTTGTTGTTGTCTAGCTTGGGGCAACAACAATGGTGCGGCAGAGCAAATCAGCGACATGATTCGATATTTAGATATGCGCGCTAAGAAATATGAGCCGCTAACAACAACAGCAGCAGCAGCAGCAGCAACAACAACAGCAACAACAGCAGCAGCAACGTAGCTGGCAACAATAACAACAACAAAAGCTGCTGCCGCGTTGTTGTCTGTTGTTGTCTGTGTTGCAGTGTGTTGTCTGCTGTGCTTGGGTTGCATGTAATTGCCAAGTTTGTTGCTTAAGTCTTTTGTTTTGCCATCGACGACAACAACATCGATATGCCACAAAGAGGTTGCATTTAAATTTGATTTATACACACTTGTGTTGCATATAATTGGGCAGAGTCGCCACACAGTCTGCAATGCCAATGCGATGTGTGTGTGTGTGTATATATATATATATATATGCGGCAGACAACGGTAAGCGACAATAATTGGCTGCAACTGCTTTCAAAATGGTCAAACAAATCATATGCATAGCGGGAAGCTACTAAGCACATATATTTTATGTTTTTGTTGCATTCATAATGCAGCCAGGTGTTAATTGTGCGCCTGCAGCAATGTAACAACAACGTGCAGCGTGCTACGTGCAACATGTTGCGTCGTTCCCCAAAGGCAACGGGCGATGGACCCACGATCAACACATAAAACGCTAATGAAACGCCTGCTCAATTGGCTCAGACGCAGCATTTTAACTAGAACTAGAGCAAGCCAGCAAGAGAGTGTGAGAGAGAGAGAGAGAGCGACCGGCACACAGTGGCCGTTGCGTCAAGCGTTTATAAACATAATTAAGTTGAAATCATAAAAAAAGCGCCTCAAGAAACACACGCATGCGCAGCAAACAGCAACAACAACAACACATACGTCAACGGCAGCCGACAGCCGACAGCTCAAAACGAACGCGAAACGAACAACCGACCGACGAGCCACTTCGGCTCTAGTCTGCAACTCCATTAACAAGTCAGAGCTCAGAGCGCTATAACCGCAGGCTGCAAAAACGTCAACCAATCAGCGCCATGCTAAAGAGCAACCACACAAAGAGAGTTGCGTGCCAGGCGAAACCGGTTGACAAACGGCAAAGAGCGCGCGATCAAGAGAGACACACAGTGAGAGAGAGAGCTTAACGACGATGAGTGAATGTGCCCAGCGGCAATGCCTGGCATTGTGTCGGCAGTTGGCAATCAGTCGTAACTTGACGCCTGAAGCGTACGCAAGCAGCGAGCGGAAGCCAACAAAGATCTCGAAACGATATCGAAATTCGAACACGAACTGCAGCTATCGAGAGCTTAGCTTAGCCTAGCCGGTTGGTAAACCTATAGTACTCAGTACTGTAGTGGTGAGTTCGCTCTCTCTCTCGCGCTCTCTTTCGTTTGATTTGCTCCGCCTCCGTTTGATTTGTATGCTGCGGCTGCTGCAGGGCTAGAAACGCCGCAGGACTCGCTTTAATGCGGTGACACGAAGTGTTTAGTAGTCGTGCGTCGTGCTTCGAGCAGTGATGAGCAAACAGTACGCAACAAACGGTAAAACGCTAAAAACCAATTGGATTATGTGAATGTGAGTGTGTGTGAGAGTTTAATAAAAAGCAGCAACAATAAGCATAAGCAACAGTAATCAATGGAAAATGTTGTGAAAGTGGTAAATGTGTTACAATTAAATTGAATTGCTTGCTGATTACAACAAATGATGGCAAAGCAGAGAGCCAAAAAGAAAAGCAATCAACACAAAGCAACAACAATAGCAACTACAAATAACAACAACAACAACAACAAAAACGAGTGCTTAAATATATGTGCTTGTGTGTGATTTATATTTATTGCTTTTACTTGTCGATTTAACTCAACATAAATCAAAGCCTAACAAATCGCTTTTTTTTGGCTCAGCGTGTGAGATTTTCAAACTGTGATGCGTGCAAAAAAATAACGGAAATAACGCTCAATTACTCATACACACAGACACGCACACAGCAACACAATGCATATAAATTTGTTAATAAAAGCGCTTAAGTAAAAGTGCAAACAATGTGAATGCGAATCTTTAGTCCAAGCAACAATAGCCAACAACAACAGCAACAACAACTGCGAATACCGCAATGAAATGCTTCCATTGATAACGCAGACTCACCCACAAATACATTTGTACATATATTTATATATGAAACGAAATGGAATTGAAACAAGTGCGAGTGAAAGAAGAACGAAAGCAATAACAACAACAACAACAACAACAACACTAAATAGCACATAATAATGCCCATGATAACAACAACAATGCAATAAGCTCCATAGGCATAACGGTGATAATGGGCAAACCGGGTAAACGGGCAAACGACAGCGAGAGCGCAAAAGAGAGTGCGCGATAGAACTAGAAGGAAGCTTAGCAGATTGAGGGCGCAACAACAACAACAACAGCAAACACACAAAAGCTTTGCCAGCACACACGCACACTAAGCAAGAGAGCGCGCAGGAGAGGAAGTTGTAAAGCAAAACGAAAGAGAGAAAGATCAAAAGCTAGCAACTAATGAGCGAGCATAAGGAAGTGTAGACAGTGTTGCCAACTCGTAGGGACACCAGAAATCGAAGCTAGCCTTTGAAATTAGCTAGAAATAACCAGAAATATTTAGTTGGCGGCAAAATAAAGCACTAGAGTAGCGCATAATTGCCGCTAGCCGCTATTTTAAAATTGATTTCGCCTTTTTCGGTTGAATCCAATAGATCTGGTGTGTAAATAGCTAAATAGCTAAACAACAAATGTGTAGATATATATGTAGATATATTGCACATTTATCTGCTGGAATTATTATCAGCATAAGAAACTGTAGACAGTGTTGCCAACTCTGTGGGACACAAAAAATCTAAGCTAGCTTTTGAAAATAGCTAGAAATAATCCAAAAAAATTTAGTTGGCAGTAAAAAAAGCACTAAAGTAGCGCATTATTCCCGCTAGCCACTATTTTGCGATTTATTTCGACTTTTTCCTTAAAATATGTAGACTTTAAAGAAAAATTCGAAATAATCTAGTGTAAAAATAGCTAAATTACCAGCAATAAATGTAGCTTAAAAAGAGAGCCAAGTTAGATAAACAACAAATGTGTAGATACATATATCAGCATAAGGAACTGCAGACATTGTTGCCAACTCTTCGGAACACAAAGCCCTTGAAAATAGCTAGAAGTAACCAAAAAATTTAATAGCTAGCAAAAAAAAGCACTAGAGTAGCGAATAATTCGAACTCACCGCTATTTTATTATTTATTTCAACTTTTTCTTCGAAACCTACTTGATTTAGTACAAAAATAGCTAAATTCACAGCAGCGATTGTAGCTTAAAAAGAGAGCAAAGTTAGATAAACAACAAATGTGTAGATACATATGTATATGTAGATATATTGCACATTTATCTGCTGATATTATTATCAGCTGTTATGCTTTCAGTTTCCCTTTATTGCAAAGCTGCCCTTTAGTTTACGTTTTGCTTTTTTGCTTTTTTACATTTTGCACACTGCAACAAAACTTCAATTGCGCCAATTGTCAAGTACACAGTGGTCCACTTCCGGTTGCCACAGAAGCAAAACTATATATATATATATATATATATATGTATATGCACACAACATTCGACTCAAAGTCAACGACTTCCGTTTGTGCCAAAGGCAAATGGGAGTAGAAAGAGATGCAGAGATACTAGAGAAAGAGAAAGAGAGAAACAGAAAGAGAGGCGGCACAGAGGAAGCATAGCAAATTACTTAATTAAATGGACAATTAACACCCGATCAGCTCAGGCATCACAGGCTATAATGCCGCACTTGAAATGGGGCACCGACACGGGCCAACAACAACAACAAGGGCACTGAAAGGGGGGGGGGGCGTGGCAAAGGGGGTGCGAGGGGGGCAAGTAGAGTGAGTAATGTGGGCAAGAGTGAAAATATCTGTAAATTAATATGCGCACAAGATGCAAATTGCTTGCGGGCCAAAGACACGATCAGTAGTAGTTGCAACAGCAGCAGCAGCAACTTGCCACTTGCCACAGCAGCAAGTTGCCACTGCAACTGCAGCAACAGCAGCAGCGTTAAATTAACATAAATTGAATTGCATTTGCATTTGCTGCACGTTGTGCCGCTTTTGCGGTTTTTGCGGCACAAAAAGCAAATGTTGTTGCAACAACAGCAACAACAACAGCAACAATAACGACAACAACAAATGCGTGTCAATTAGCGTTGATGATGCGTGCTTAAAAGCAATGAGAAATGCATTTTACAGCCACTTGTTGACCACTGTGCGTTTCAATTCCATAACGTTTCGACAACAACAACAACAATAACCATTATAATAACAGCAATATCAATAACAACAGCAACAACAACAACAACAACAACAACAACAACAGCAACAGCAACAAGAAGAAGCATATCAACAAGTGAAAGTGTCAAGTAAAAAGTGCATAGAAAACAAATGAGAAAAATAAGAAATACTTGAATGAATAATAAAAAAAAAAATAAATAAAATAATAAAAATATTACAAAAAAAAATTAATTAATTGTGATAACAACTACAAAAATGTGCTGACAGCAACAGCAACAGCAACAACAACAACAGCAACAAATTGCTAGAAAACAAAATACAAAAAATTTGTTAGCAGGGCATGGGCTAATTTAAGGCCAATCTATGTGCGTTATTTGTGCCACATGAAGTGAATGCAAACAACAACAACAATAACACTAACAACAACTATAACACTAACAACTATAACAATAAGAGAAAACGCGCAACGTCTGCAACAGCAGGCGGCAACAACAACAACATTGAAAACAAAATGTATAAAATGTTTAGAAAACATTTTCGCCGAAAATCAACAAAAGGCAACACAACAACAACACAAAAAACAACAACAGCAGACAGTCTGAGAATGTGTGGAAAGAGGCAAACGAGGCAACAGCAACAGCAACAAAGGAGAACAACAGCAACATTCACAGCAACATCCGCAGCAACAGCAACAACAGCAACGCGAACGCTTCATTCGTGCTTCGACAACTGTCGATCATTAAAGTTTGCCTGCAACTTAATTGCTTTAATTTTAATACTGTTAGTTCATAAGGTAAGCAAAAAAAAAGAACAACAACAATAACAACAAGAACTCAAAAAAATATACCACATAACTTGTTAAAAAAAAACCAAAAAGAACAACAACAATAAAAATGCGGGTGTTTGCTTAAATTGTTGATATTGATTGCGTTGCGAGTTGAATCAACTTTTAGTTAACTTTTTTTTTGGTTTTTTTATGCTTCCAACTGGGAAGCGCCCAAGGCAACAAATGCCACGATTTTGCTATTCTGTGGGAATTAATAATATTATAGATGAGGGTGCTAAAAAAAAAAAAAAAAAAAAACAATGCAAACAAATTGTTAAAGTAAACAACTATTTAGCTAGTTTAATAGCTAAGCTTCAAACTCTTTATTTATGCAAATAATTTGAGTTTAAAATCAAGCAATTGAACTGCAAATAAAGTTTAAGTAGCTTAAAAGTTTAGAGAGCTGAGTGTATGAATTTGAATTATAATATAGAGCATTCAATACGTTGACTTGGTTTAAAAGAAAAAAGTTAATAAAATTGTTCTATATATAGTACAAGTTTTAGACAGTTTTAGTTCACAAGAAAATATTATAGTTTTTCAAAAATTTGATCTTCTGCCTAACAAGTTTTATAAACAAATTTGAATGTTATGACTTGAAAAAATTTCTGTTGCATTAATTTATAAAATCTTAATGATTTTTAATGTATTTTTGCATTTCTGTGTAGCTATTTAATTACAAAAAATAAAAAAAAGTTTCTATAATCGTTTTTTGTATGACAAAAACACTTTACGATTTTTATCGCAATTTTGCTGTTAAGTTGAAACGATTTGAATTATTTAATAGGAAATATTAGTAAATTTCAACTAAATAAGACAAAAGATCTGGAAAATATATTTAAAATTAATTTACTTAAACCGTTTTCGATTTTTACTATACTTTTGCTGTTTTGTAAAAACGACTTTAAATACTAATTAATAAAAACGTCTTCATATATTTACAAATAAATAAATGTATGTACTTTATTTCTAAATCCTATTTGCTTTAATGTATGAACGAATTTTAATGAAAATTTCTTCACTATTTCTAAAAATGTGCTTTAAATTTTTCAAAAACGAAAGGATCTTTCATGTTTTTGCACAAAATTGTGTTCCTTTAATGTATTAAATCTTTGCTAATTTATTTCATTGGAAACTGTTTAGGAAAACAAAATTACTAATAATTTTGAATACAAACAAGCATTATCTAGCTATTTTAAATGGAGTCAAGTAAAGCAAAAGTGGGTTAAATACTTCTGGTAAAATGCACAAAAGTTCGTAAGAACTGAAAAGATGAAACATCTTGGGAAATTGCCTAATTTTACACGTTTCCAATACCAAATTCTTACTCAAACTGTTTTAAGACTCCAACTTCCTTTTAGCACAACAACTAACTAGTTTAACAGTCTCGAGATTGTGCTTTCGGTTTCAGTTTGTCTGAAGCTTTTATTACAGTTACAAACGCCATAAAGTGCTGTCAATAAATTAGCTGAAGAAATACAGAGTTGATTTTCCTCCATATCCAAATCCAATCAGAGTCTAAAGAATTTCTGATCAAATGAAAATGCAGCTAAATTTACATTACATAAACTTTAAGTGGAAATTGATACGCGGAACTATTTAAGTAGAAGAAGTTTTTAACTAGCTACTACTACGACTACTGCTATACTAATAGCTGCTCTATCAAGGCAACGGATCTTGGTCATCAAAATGTGGTAACAACCTTGCCGCGGGTTCTGTTTTTTTTTTTTCAGATTAGTTCCCAGCGTTGTTATTTTGTGGCACATTTTCAGCTGTGGGGCGTAGACATCATAAAGTGTTGCCACAAAGTGCCTAAGCATGTATTGAGATGCAACGTTTTGGGGCAATTAAACAGGCAGGAAAAGAGTTGGCAGTAGTAAAGAATAGAAAGAGTGAGAGAGGGAGTGAAAGAGAGTTGATGCGAGTTCCATAAAATTAATCGCGTTGGCTGCGATCAGGCATAAAAACAACAAACAACAATTTGATTAATACGCAACGACGAGTAGCTGCAACATAAGAAGCTGCCCAAAAAAGATTTAACCCCAAGACAAACACACACACAAACATTTATGGCTATCAAATTGATTACACACATTTATCTAACAACAACAACAACAGCAGCAGCAGCAGCTGAGTGTGCATTGATTTTTTTTGTAGCCAAATTTAAGCGATAAAAACTCCAGAAATATTCAACTAAATGGGCATTCCAAATGGATTTTGGAATGCTGTTTGCTTTTGTATTTATATATGTACATATATATATACACTGCAACTATTTAGTTGTTAATTAAGCAAATAAGATAAAAAAAAGGGAATACAACGATTTATGAGCTGCTTCCCAGAAGTTTGTTGTTGTTGTTGCTTGCTGACTGACTGACTGCCTGACTGACTGCGTCTTAACCCAGTTTATACAACAGTTTAAGGCTAAAGCTGACAACGCACTGAACGCTAAAGCCGCTCATAAGACTTGACATTTATTGATCTTAAGCTGCGTATTAAACTGGCGGCACAAGAATCGGCTAAAGAGACAGCAACAGCAAATATTCATAATGATTTTCGAAAGGCAAATAACATCTCTGAAAACGATGAAACTGAAATAAAATGTGAGTTGGCGAAACGCAGCTCCCACGATCGTTTTGTGCACAGTATACCCTGTGCTGAAAGTTTAATGGGTTTTTTAACAGACAGCAGGCAGCTAGAATATATATGCTTGATCAGCAAAGTGACTAAAGGGATGTAGTTTTGTCTATAAGCAAGAAACTTGGAGTTCTTAAGAGCTAGATGCACCAATTTTGCTATAGGGGAACACAGCTAAGCTTAATGTTTAATATATTCTATAAGAAATAGATATTTAAACAAAGATTTTTGTGCTGAAAACTGTAGTTGAAAAATAGCGTTCTTAAAAACAGAAAATACATAAAAGTTTAAAGTAAAGAAATTTTATTTTTTTGTTTAATCATATTTGATAGTAAAGTTTCATTCTGAAGCGAATTTAAAAACTTATTCATTACAATCCGGGACATCAAAAAAATCTTATAAGACACACAAGCTTTTATTTCTTTAAGTTATCGGAAACGTAAAATTATTTTCATCAAATTGGAATGTTATGCTACTTCAAGGTAGAATATATTCACATTAAAAGACAAAGTTATTATATTTAAAACTTAGGATTTTTAAGATTTACGTGCTTAGTTGGGATTTGGACTGTAATTTATATGCAATATTACAACTCATAAGATGCATAATATTGATTTTAGTAGTTTAGTTCTTCTCTATCAGTGTACAAAAACTTTTGTTGCCACATTTCTTACTCCCACAAAATGCAAAGCAAATATTTAATAGCCCATTTAAGCAAGCGTTTTAGCACTTATGCGCTTTAAATTTGGCTGATGTCTAGAAAATACAATAAATAAACAATTCTAAAAGTTTCATAAAGATTAATTTATAAACAAAAAAGTTAGCACTTGGGTAAAATATGTGAGAGCGAGGCGGTGATACAGTGAGTGTTAGTAAGCGCAGTTCTGTCAGCAAGTCCAGGGTTACAGGGTATTTCACGGTCAGTAAGCACAAGTAGCATAACTCGCTATATATGATTGTTCCGCTTTGTTGTTATTTTTGTTGTCATTTATCGCGGTATTTAAGGCCTTAACAAAACGTTGCAGTTGCTGCTCATTAGCTCTGGCGCCTCAGATGTAAAAAATATATGTTAATGAAATTTACTTGCATTTAATTGAGTTTAATGCGAATTCACATAAATTCGGTTCGTTTAGTTAACATTTACAATACTTATAACTGGCATTTTAATATGTAATTCAATTAAACGATCGCTGAGCTAATTTTGGAATACGTGAGAGGCATTTCATGGGGCTTATCTAATCGAATTGATTGCATCGAAAGTTTGTCTTTCATATTAGCAAGAATCTCGGCTTTTTTTGTGGCAGCTGTAGCAGTTGTAGCAGCTGCAGTGGCAACTTGCCACAATCTTTCTTGCCCTCTCTCTCTCTCTCTTATGAATGAAAAACAGGGAACAGGGAACTGGGAACTGGGTACAAAAAAGAAATGTGATAAATAAATAGTAAGCAGACGCTAAAGTCTAAAAACCGGTTCGAGATTGAATTGAATCAAGAATCCAATCAACTTGCCGCCGCCGCTTGGGGCACTGACCAAATGTGCCTCAAACTGATCATAGCAAAGAACTCAAGAGTTGAGAAACTCAACAGAACACAACAGAAGACTGTGTGGCAAGTTGGCTGACCACTTGCAACAACCTGTGGCATACACAGGTGCGTTCAAGACGACCACAAAAAACAAAAACAAAAAACAGGCAACTGCCGTTAGCCGCGACTGCGTCCTGTCTGTGAGAGTCCTCGTGGCTAAATTGCAATTTATTTCTAATAAACTTATCAACGCGGCTAGCTACCACATACTTACATAGCTTGCCACAAGATGCGGCAACATCGGCGTGACAATAAATTCACTGAAATATGAAACCCATAAAAGCTGCTCGCTTACCAAACTAAAAGTTTTCATTAGCATAATTTTCAAAGCCGGACTTGTAATGAACCCTAAACTACAAAACTTGATGGCCATGAGGCTCTGAGCACAGGGAGCTTAACCAGGCCTAAAGTCAGTTACCAATTGCGACTGTTGCCTGTTGCAATCTTTGGTCTTAAGTTATGAGTTACCATTAGGCTGGAATAGTTAAACTTTATGTGCAATTTCTCAAATGCGACTTTGCAACTGGTTGTGGCAGTTAGCTTGCAAACTTGCAACTTGCAACCAGGCTTCTAATGCATTATTAATTTGATGGCAAATTCTCTTATCGATAGCCAACTCCAACATTTAACAAAAGCATTCTAAATTACACAAAACTGTTGGATATCTCATTTGATTAAGTGTAGAAGCTAAATCACAACAAAAAAAAAAAAAAAAAAAAAACTAAAGACGCCCGTTGTTATTGTACAGTTAGAGGCGCTATTGTTTGGATCAGAAAATCCAACAAAAAAAATAATACAAAAATATTTCTCATTATTTTCATGTTTCATTTGCCGCTAGATTTATCAGACTCAATCGCTTGGCTTAGTTCTCCTTTCATTTGCCTATCAAACAAAAATATATCTTTTGTATATTGTTTACCCCTGTCCCTCTATTCCTCCCTCATGTCTCTCCGCGTGTTTTTTAATTAAAACCTCTACCGTGGCCCAATCAGAGCGCCCTAGGTGGCATATTAGTTTTTACAACAAGCAACAACGATGAACTCAAAACTCAAACTCTCAAACGGTGTTGAGCATATTATTTGATATTAGACAGGGATTGTATCCAAAATAAAAAAAAAACCAAAAATAATACCAAAGAGAGGGGAATTTTCAAATATTGCTTCGTTATGGGCCATGATTGATTTGAACAATTCGAAATGATGTTTTTTTTTTGTAAGTTTCTTAGTTATTTCTCCCCTTTTCCCTTTTTGTTGTTGTTAACATGCTTAGTTCGCCCTGCTGATGTACCTTTCGATTTTTACAGATATCCGCAGCTGGTAACTTCGAGCTGGAAATATTAGAAATCTCAAATACGAATAGCCATCTACTAAACGGCTACTGCTGCGGTGTTCCCGCCGAACTGAGGGCCACCAAAACAACGGGTGAGTGTTCCACATGCCACATAAAATACTTAAAAATAATTTAATCAAATGATAAGCAGGCAAAATGTGTCTAACGAAAGTTGGAAAAGTTATAGTTATAATAAGACTAAGTATCGTTTTGTTTGGGGTACTAAATACAAGACAAAGATTTCCATTAGTATGCTATTCCCAAAGAAAATGTTTAAATATTTTTAGATAAATGTATACGTAAAGCTAATTTGTCTCATATATATTATTATTTTATTATCATTGTTATTTATATAAATTTCTACATATTTAAATCCTAATTTTTCCCATATTTCTTTCTTTTTCATTTTATTTACATTATTTTTTTGTTTTATTTAAAATTTATGTGTATTCATTTATATTTATCTCGAGATTGCGTAACATTTTGAATATGACACACATAATTTAAATGTTTCTGTCATTATCGCTTTGTTCAAGGTCATTTAAAATATAGCGCTTATCAGTTTAATTTAGTTAGCAATTTTCGAGCTTAAATTATAATCATTTTAAGAAAAAAAAAAAAGAAAAAAAAAAAAAAAGAAATTATTGGGAAAAAATAGAAAATTTTTCTTTTATTCAATACTTTTAATAATATTAATAAAATAAAAATATGAAAAACAAAACAAAAAATGTTTTGTTTGCTGTGGGAGATTTGTTTGTTGGGTTTTAAAAAAAAAAAAAAAAATTTTATAAAATTACTCTCATACTTAATCAGTAAAACTTTTCTAAATAAATATAGATAGTTATTTATTGAAATATTATGTTTGTATCCCATCACAAAATAGAAAATGAAATATTAAGATATTAACTAGTAGGGAAAAATTAAGATCTTAAAAAGTAAAGCAATATGGGGTAGTAATTAATATAGATATAATATAATTAAATAAAATTCTATAATAAAGCTGTTTTACTTTCTCACAAGGTTATTGCAAAAGTTTCCTAATAGTGTTAAAACTTAACTTTTAAATTTTGAAGCCATATAAATTTGTCTAAATATATTTTAGTTATTTATTCAGCATAACTAAATTTAAGCATATAAATTTTCTATCTATTTTACTTCCATTCCAAATCTAATTATATGAAATTCTCAACAGGTTGTTCGCCCTGCACGACGGCATTTCGTCTGTGCCTCAAGGAGTATCAGACGACGGAACAGGGTGCCAGCATATCGACGGGTTGTTCATTTGGCAACTCGACGACTAAAATACTAGGCGGTTCCAGTTTTGTGCTCAGCGATCCCGGAGTGGGTGCCATAGTGTTACCCTTTACATTTCGCTGGACGGTAAGTTGATGTAGAACTTAAAGAGACTTTAAGAGACTCTATTTTCCGAACTCTATAACTCTGCTTCTTGCTCTGCTAACCACAAACCCCAAACGCACACTTTTGGCACGAGCTGTCGCCTTGATAGTGGGGAAAACAATGAGCAGCTTGGGGAGGCACATCATGCGGGTGAGCGGTAACTTTATGTAGCTACTGTTCCGCATGGCAGCCAGAGAGCGAGAGAGAGAGAGAGAACTGGAATTTCTAGGCGATAAAACCGTGTTGTAGCTCGCGCCAAGAACAAAAAAACTGCAGCTCAACTGATAAGAGTGTCAAGTATATATACATATATATTATATACTGTATATAGAATACAACTAGTCAGACTGTAGTATATATATCTTTTGTTATGTAGCATGTCTGCTTCCGCTAAACTTGCCAGTTTACCAAATATTCAGCTGCCGCTTGTGGCAAGCAAAACAAAAACTGTTGACTCATCGTCTTGCGTCCCTTAAGAAACATGCTAACTAAGTATGAGAAATATTTATATATATTTACGATATAAATCAGGCTTAAAGCTCGCTCTACTCGCTGCGGTAGCCGCATATAAAAAGCAATTAAAAATTATGTTTTATTTTTCGTTTCTTTTGGATATTTTATTTTGTTTGGCTGTTTTTTTTTTAAGCTGCTTTTTCTTGCCGCTTCACCCTCGTCTGGATTTCGTATCGCCTCTAAATTTTTGGGGCATTAATTAAGTGCGCATAATGCGGGCTTATGACTGCTAAAACGTGGCATATTCAACTGTGTTCTGGTTTCAAACGATCGGGCCATAAAGCAACTGGCCGCAGCCACAGCCAGTTAACGTTAACGTCAATGTAAACTGTCTTTGGGCGTTGTTAACCAACTTGAATTAAACTCGGAAACTCTGTTACCCCCTCTCCCTCCCTTTTGAATGTTATTGTTCGCTGGAGAAACGGCAAATGTTTTGGTAATGTACAAACACAAAACTAAACTTGGCTAACAATTACACGCCTTCGTCGACACATTGCCAAGCTACAATAATACAACAAACTGTTGTTGGCCAACTAAGCAGTGTTATAAGCAGTGTTGCCATTTTAGACAATTTATTGTCAAAGTTAGCCAGTTTTCTTAAGTAACAGATAGTTTTAAAACCAGCTAATTTCTTACAGAAAATATACTATGTTATAGTTATAGTATCAAAATATGCTGTATAATTCAGACCACGCTTGTTACGAAAGCTTAACACAAATTTTTAAATAATTGCAACTTTAAAGTGCTTTTTACTAAAGTTTAAATGTCATTTTGAAAGTATTGTATAAAAGTTGTCTATCTAGCTGATTTCTAGTTTAAAACTACAATATTTTGTTGGATTTTTAAGCTACTTATAGCACATTTTTCTAGAGCTGCTTTATCAATTGTATTGCTAGTAATCACTTTAGTTTGATTTTACAAGTAATATATATTAATAGGAAAATATTCTAAACATTTTTAGCTGCTTCTAAGTTTTTGTTCCAATTTTTATTTTACCTCTTAAGGCTGTTGAAACACTGTAAAACATTGTTAACTACAGAGTATAATTATTTAATTAGCAATTATTTTAGCAAAAGCATTTGAAAACATTCATCTTAAAGGTACAATAAAATAAATATATTAATAATATAAAGAATATATTTAAAAACATCCTTTAAAAAAAAAAAATATTAATAATATAAAATTGTTAGAAAATTAATTTTAAAGTCAGTACAATCAATTTTAAATCAATTTTAAAGGTATTATGCATTTGAAATCTTTTGTAGAAGCTTTAGCTATTTCTAAAATATATTTTAAATATTGTATTTGCTTTTAAAATATTTTTATTTTAATCTGCAAACAATTTTAATATTTTGCAATTTTTGTTAGCATTTTAAAGTGATTTCTAGCAATTTTCTGCTGCACTTAATAAACTAGCTATTTTAGCATATGATATTTTGGCTAGACTGAATACGGGCGACTGCGCTGTTGACGTTGACTGCGACGTTGGCATGCGCATGCGCCGTCGTTTACATTAAGCGAGTTTCTTATGGCACGCTGTGAGTGTGTGTTGTTTTTGTTTTTTGTTTTTGTTGCTTTTTTTTGGAAGCCGGCGAGTTGAGCATGCGTCAGAGCAGAGTTGGAAACAGTTCTTGGCCAAGAGTCTGAGCTAAAGTCTTGGCTGGAGTTGTGGAGTCACTGTCGCAGTCGCAGTCGCAGTCGAAGTTAAAGTGTCAAGTTGTGCGCAAGTGTCGTCGTCGTCGTCGTCGTCGTCGTCGTCGTCGTCGCGGTCGTGGCCTGAAGTGCGGACAACCTGTTTCGTGGGAACATTACCTTGTCGCGCTTGTCGCTTGCCCCGATGGCGATACGTTACGCTTCGCTATGGTTTCGCTTTAATCTTGGACAGACAACCAGACAGACGGACAGAGAGACAAACAGACAGACAGACGAACAGACAGACAGACAGACGGACACACAGACTGCCTGCAGCACTCACACATGTGTGTGTACGGAAACCTGGCAAATGTTTGTACTGGCAAATTCTGCATAATATTTGCTTGGGCTGACTCAAGAAGCCTTTCACAAAATCACGAAATATCTTCAAAAATCAAGCTGCCGATATTATTGTCGAGTTGTTACTTTAGTTGTTGTTGCTGCTGCTGATGCGTCGCAATTGTCCCACTTTTTATTGGAATGACTTTTTTTTTTTTTTGGTTTTTTCTTTTGGGTTTTTCAATTTTTCTTCTTCGCAGTGCTTCATCTTCGACTGTTGACTTCGACTGTTGATTGAGTGAATGGCACGTTCAGAAACTTATAAACATGACTTATGAAATACTTCAAACACTTTGGGAGCACAACAACAACAACAAGTTGAAGCATTTGCTACATGCAACATATACAACATCATCACAAAATAACTTCAATGTAACTGTCAAATACAGAAAACTCGAACACGGCCCATCGACAACATCCAAATACTATATATGTACACACATATATCTAAAAAAAAAAACCTTTACGAATTTCACTTGACAATAATTTTGTTTTATTTTTATTTTTTTTTTTTTTGTTTTTTGCTGCTGCTTCTCAATAGTTTTTTTGTGGATTTTGATTTGATTTCGAGTACACTGTGCGCAATCATTAAATATGCTCGAGTGGAATTTGGCTGCTCTTCGAAAGACTTGCTCCACTTTGTGTTTTTTGCCCATTCACACAATGCCATATATTGTACTCCAAATACGAGTGATCCACTAGCTACTTTTGCCCTGACTTACCCAGCTCATACCCCCACACACGCAAACACTATATAAATTTGTAGTTTCACTTCACTTCAGTTCGTTCCCCCTCCCCGCTTTGAGTGCGTAAATGTTTCCAATGTCATTGATAAAAAAAATATATTATTATCTATAAAAAGTGGAGATGAATAAATGAAAGTGGGTAGAAACATTGGTCAAAACGTATATCTCTCTGGTTTGATGTTTTGGTAAATCGTTTTTGGCCAAGTTTGTACATAGGTTCTTGACTCTTTTGTTAAACATTCATTCAGTGGGCCAATTATTTGAATGCTACTCTATTTTTGGTTTGACACGGAATGTTGGAGAACAATTTAGATTGATATGTAAATAGAGGAGCAGAGAGTTAACAGGAATTCCCAATAAAGTGTATATTATTTTATTAGAATTTATAGCTAAATTACTATGTAAAATAACATTTTAAAATTAAAAAGAAATACATATTTGAATAAACTTTGTTCTTTCGGAATAAATTGATTAAATAACTTCATAATATAATAATTTACACCATTATGTGATCAATTGTTATCAACAACATATGTTAACAACTTTAACAGCACTATGTAAATGTAAGTTAACAGTGGTAGATACAGTTTTTAACAGTTTTAACTTTAACAGCACTATATAAATGTAAGTTAACAGTGGTAGAAACAGTTTTTAACGGCATGTTGAAAGCAGTGCAGTAAAATGTAGCAAACGTAATACGACTAGCGCTGTGCTGTTAGCTACTTTTAAGCTGTTCAAGCTATGTTTTACATTCATTTTTAAATAGTTATGTAAATGCAACCCACTTTCAAATTAGATTAGCTATAGTTAGCCATATAGTTTTCATTAATGGCGCGTGTTTGTTGTCAGTGAAATGCGAAACCAATTTTCAACGCCATTTTCAATTGACAAAAACTTCCGCTGGGGCGTAACAAGATTTTTTATTTTAGCTTGTGCCCGGAAGAGACAGATAGAGAGAGAGAGAGAGAGAGCGACAGATAGCAAGACAGAGATAGAGAGAGAAAGACACTATAAAATTATGACAGGCATAGCTGTCAGTTCGGGAAATTGAATGGAAATTTGAGAATGGACAGCCGAAGTCAATTTGTGGTTCAGTGGTTTAGTATTATTTGTTTTTAAGTGAATTGTGGATTTGTGACAAACTGTGTCAAGTTGCTGTCAATGTGCAGAGAAGGGGGAGGGGGATAGCAAGTGGAGGGAAAAGAGGCTCGAGTCTGACTGTAATTAGCCAATGTCTGCTTTGGACTGATTTAGTGTCGCGTCGCCAGACCAATTACACTAGGCACAACACGAACAACAACAACGGGGCACAACAACGAAGCCACCAACGCTTGCACCACCACCAGCACCACCACCACTTGCAGCACCACCACCGCTGGCGCAGCTCCTTTGCATTGGCTAAATGAGCATTTCCTGGCATCCAGCGGTGCAGACGACAACCTTCTACTCCCCATTTCTACTCCCCTTTCTACTACGCTTTTTGCTGTCTGTCGTCGTTTAATTGCTTTTTGTGTGCGCTGAGCACCACGAGAAATCTTGTGTCTTCTGTCTGTCTGTCTTCTGCTCAGTGGTTCACTTTGCAATTACAAGAGCAGCAACAACAAGCAAGTCTTCAATTTTTATGCGAAAGCGCAAAAACACAACGAAGAAAAAAATTTGTTTTTCTTCGGCCAATTGCACTGGACTGAATGGACTAAATGCAGCGAGTGGACTTGGACCAGGTCGAAATTACAATCAGAGCCAACCACACAGAGATCAGCAACACCACCAGCACCACCACCACCACCGCCACTCCCCACTTTTCACTCCACTGTGTCAATGTTTAGAAAGTTTTTTAGTTGCTTTTTTTTTTTTGCGTGAAATTAAAGTGTTTGTGTTTGTTTTGTGCTTTGTCTCGTTTTATTTGTTTGTTTGTCTGTTTGTCTGTTTGTCTATTGGTTTGTTTGCTTGTTTGCTCGCTTTGTCTCTTGTCTCTTGTCTCCGCGCCATTGTCTCACTCAGTTGTCGTCGTTGTCTTCATTTGCATCAAAGCGTCTTGAGATTAAACTGTCCATTAGCGTCAACACTGAGCCGAAACAAAAGCCAAATTCAAAGGCTTCAAGCAGCAAACTCCAAACTCGAACTCGAATTCGTACTCGTAGTCGAACTAATGTTGACTGTTTCTTTTCTTCTCCTTAAATGTTAAACTATTCTCTGCTTTGAGAGGGTATGCTAATATTGTTACATTATTTGCAACATTTAAGTGGCTTGAAAGGCAGTTTGCATGGGTATTGCACTGACCGACGTGCTCGACAGTTAGGCAGTTAGATTAGGTTAGGTTGAAATCCAGATATGCCCTCTTTAGAAAACTTTGAACTACGATAACTTTGCTAAAAATGTTGCGATTATCAAACAAAATACAATTCTACACTGCATTTTACCACACAATTGATTCTGCATTTTAAATTTATGATTTTCGAGAATTTTATTTTTTTTCAAAAAATCTAAAATTTTCCATACCTACCCCTTTAAATTTTTTTTAAAAAATTGACAAAAAAATTTTGTTTTTAAATTTTTTGCCCAAAACTATTTTAATTGATTGGTTGTGTAGGTTAACAATATATATACTTTATGGGGTCGGAAATGAGTTTTAAGCTTGTTATAGTCAGTTCGAGTCGCGTTATCGCCTCTTTAAAATTTTGAACTACGATAACTTTGCCAAAAATGAACTGATTTTCGAGCGGAATAGCATTTTAAACTGCATTTTACTTCATTAAGTATACTGTAGATTCTTTTTAAAATTTTGAAATTTTGTATTATATATTTATACTTTTAAGATTTCAGCGATTTCCCTGCAAATAATCAAATAGAAATTTTAGAGGGTATTACGTGGTTCGGCGTACTCCACTGAACTTTTTCTTAATTTTTTTAGTTTGTGTGCTTGTTTTTTTAACTTACTTACAACTCTCGTCTTCTACAAATGTTCAATTACAGAAGTCGTTTACGCTGATACTCCAGGCGTTGGACATGTACAACACATCGTATCCAGGTAAGTGCGGTGGCAAAAATTGCCAAGCTGCACGTTGTTGTTGTTGCAACAACATGTTGCAGTTGCTGTTTGTGTGTGCATGTGTTTGTGTTGTGCACACCATTTGGCTTAATTAGCACAGTAGACGGCAGCACAGTAGACGCAGCCCATAACAATAAGATGCAACAACAGCAACAGCAACATAGCCACTGCAACTGCAACAACAACTGCAACAATTGTCAGCCAATTGAGCACAAAATGTTGTCAGCCATGTCTCTAAAAGCCTTTTCCTTCATTTCCTTCTGCTTCTTCTTCGTCTTTTCCATCTGCTGTCTAACCCTATGCTAACTGGCCGAAAAACGAAAAACCAACAAAAATCCTTGACAACTTTTTGTGGAACGCCAACGTTGATGCCACCATCGTCGTTGCTGCTGCTGCTGCTGTTGTCGCCGTCTGTACAACAACAACAACAACAACAATTGTCATTGCTATGCACAATCAACAACAACAACAACAACTACGAACTACCACCGACAACAAACAATACCAAAATGCAGATGCGGAAAGGTTAATTGAAGAAACATCATACTCGGGCGTGATATTGCCATCGCCAGAGTGGAAGACATTGGACCATATTGGCCGCAATGCTAGGATCACCTATCGCGTCCGGGTCCAATGCGCCGTTACATACTACAACACGACCTGCACGACCTTTTGCCGTCCCCGCGACGATCAGTTCGGTCACTACGCCTGCGGTTCGGAGGGTCAAAAGCTCTGCCTCAATGGCTGGCAGGGCGTTAACTGTGAGGAGGCCATTTGCAAGACCGGCTGTGATCCCATACATGGCAAATGTGATCGACCCGGTGAATGCGAGTAAGTAACAAACATATATACAACTATATAATATATATACTATAACACTATACTATATATTGTAATTATCTTTAACCCCTGAGTTTACACACCTCCTTTGCTGTTTGCCTTCTTTCACACCGTTAACGATGTGATTATGACACTTTTTGCTGCAGCAACAACATCAACTTTGGGGCGCTTAATGGCCCGACTTGTTGCTTGCCCCCTTGGGGCACATTGAGCTTGCCATCAAGCACAGCTAGCGAAAGAGAGAGACAGTTATAATGGCTTTTAACTCTATTTTTTTTCCATTTCTCTATATAACCCCAGTCTCCTACAGCGAAATGGGGTTCTTTGGGTGGCTTTTTTGCCAAAGCCAAACAACAACAACAACAACAATAGTAGTAGCATAGTAGTAGTTGTTGTTGTAGTAATAATAATGATACTCCCAGCGGATGTGTAAATAGTTGTCAATCTCCATGTACCACATTCATATGTTACTTACCAGAGGGTACAGTTGTAAGCAGTTGGGAAAGTTTTCTTCACTCGATATTTTGCAATCCTCTAAAGCATTGGAAAAACGCCACTTAAATAACCATTTAAGCTCCTTCAGACTTTTACGACAACGACTTTTAATACGATTTCCGGGTGTGTGTTCAACAACGTAAAAGTTTATGCAAATCTTTTGCTTCAAATAATGAGCAAAACAAAAATATTACATTTGGCAATAACGATATTTATTTGTAGACTGCTCGTTATAAAGAAATGCAATTTAACGAAACTTTAACAGTGAAAGAACATTTTTTAAGAGCTGTTTTTTTAATGAAAATTGTGTAAAAATTTGGTGTTCCATAATTAGAAACAGTTTCAAGTAAGTAAGTATTACTTAAAAAGAATTTCTAAAATTAAATTGTTGAGTGCAAAGAAACGTCCACAACAAATAAAATTTTTAAAAATATTTAAAATGCATAAAAAGTAATTAGAAATTGAACATTAATAAGTTAAGATTTTAATATGAAATTGAGTTTGAAGCTCTTGATTTAGGTATATATTTTTTTTTTAAATATATATAGATTTTCGAAAAAATTATACACAATACAACATTTTCTTGACATATCAATATTTTGACAAATTTCATACTAGGATTAACTATATAAAAACTTTTTTCCAAATTTACCATCCTATCATTTCTTTATCACCTAAAGACAAGAAATTTAAGCAACTTTTTTCAATGTACTTTTAAATGTAATCTGAGAAATTTATGAGAAAGTTTTACTAAATTTTTTAAAATCCCTTAACAGTAAACTTAATAAAAAGTTAAGCAAAAGGGAGTAAGATATATTTAAAAACAATTTTTTCAATTGAAACCCCAAATAAAATTTCGAAAAAATGTTAAAAATTTACAAAATTGATTCACATTATCTTACAAAAAGTGGTTCTAAGTGCATATGTTGCTGTGAATTAAACTGCCCCGATAGTTATAGAGGTTAGGAGAGAATGGGGCAGTGCAGTAGGGAATACACCTTATAAGGTATGCGAACCATAATAAGATCGTTCATTCTAACGCTATGAAGTTGTAAGCAACTATAATCAGCAATCAACAGCCATCGATGTTGCACTTTCGGGCGCAATTCGCCAGTCTGATTTTGGCCAAAACTCTTGGCTCTTGCTAATCAAACACCCGCATGAGTAGAAGAAAGAGAGAGAGTGAGAGAGAAAGAGAGAGAGTGAGAGAGAAAGAGAGATAAAAAGAAACAGCAAATGTGCCAAGTGAATGGTCATGCCTGTTTGGCAGAACACAACATGAATGTTGAACGTTTAACGTTGAACGTTGAACGTTCAGCGGGTAGCAAGTCTGCCAAGTTGCAAGTTGCATCTGCAGGCGTCAACAGCACGAAAAAACGTTTGTGGTTTTCTTGAATTGTTGTTGTTGTAGTTGGCGTTGTTAATGTTTGAGCGTAACACAGAATACGTGAGCCAACGGCCATGATTGCATTTCTCAGCCACAAGTTGCTACCTTCCCCATTCCCCTTCCCCTCTCTTCCCGCTTTTGGTCTTCCTCTCTCTATCTGCCACAAAGTGATCGCCTTGGCATTGCATCCTGACTGAGCTGATTCTAAATAGCAATAATTAGCGTGGCCTAGAAACCATCAAAAAAAATAATATATATATGAGCATATGTATATATCTGCTAAGAGTACCGACGACTGGCCGACAACAACAATTATAAGCCAACTTAAGCTTGTACACTGCACAAAAATTGATGTGTTTTTAACGAAACGTAGTGGGAAATTTGAGAACATTAATTTGAAGTCTGTTAAACAAAACTATTTGTTAATCTTAATATAAAAACTTTATTCTAAATTGCTAAATTCAATTTTTAAATAAAAAAAATATTTTATATATTTTTTAAAAATATAATCAAAACTTTTAAATATAATATTATTTTTAAAATCTATTGATCTTAATATAAAAACCTTATTCTTGATTCGTTTATTCAATTATTTATTTATAAAGGTTATTTTAAAGTTATTTTTTTTAAAAAGCATAATTAAATCTTTTATTTATAATATTTTTTTAAAAATTTGTATTCTACATATTAATAACTCTTTTTTATTTGCAATATTTTTAGCAACTTTAACAAAAAAGAAAGTAACAAAAATATAATAATATTTTTGTAGTGTTTAGCAGCATTTTTAACATAATTGTAATTTTATTTTAAAATTTTTTGTCTTATAGACCTAACAACTATTTTGTCTTTTTATAAGAATGTAAGTTCTCCTCTCCACTTTAAAGTATTTTATGTTTTCTATTCCAAATATTGCAGTTTAAAGTATAAATTTTAATAGACCCCTATTTCTAACAGTGTAGATGAAAAATTACTTTTAGCTGTTTGCACGTTGCTAACCCATTTGCGATTCTGTTGCGCTGCAATAGATTCGTTTACAGATAACAACAGGCTGCCGTTTTAATGAAATCATAAATTATAGACATCGTCTTGGTCTCAACTCTCAAGTCTCAAGTCTCGGTCTTGCTTTTGCTTTTGCTTTTGCAGTCGCAGCCTTCATCTTCATCTGCAGACTTCATAGACTACAGTCTGCTATCTATCGCAACGTCATGCTCCAAACTTGTAGAGTTAGCACCTTCATTGGCAGTTTGCTAGTTGAGTTTCCCGATAACCAGCCGATGGCCAGCCAATTTTTAACTTTGATCCCTGCACTTTGGCGTGTTGCGGCGATAAAATCCACAACCTAAAAAAATGCTCTTTTTTTTAACCAACTATAGTGGCCTTTTTGCACAGCATTTGCCGTGTCTCGGCCAGCCAAGGCTAAAGTTCAAAGTGACCCAATTTGATGATTAGCAGCGACATGCGTTCGTTGCAAGTAATTGTGTTTTAGAAGCCGTTGACATGACAGCTATATTAACAGCAAAAGGGACTAGACATAACTAACTTTTATTTAGCACAAGTTTAAGAAATTGGGTTGATCAATTAACCTGCAGTACAGTAGGGAAATAAGCTAGCCATACCCAAATAGCATTTGGGAGATCATTTTGTAAGAACTAAATTTGGCGAGTCGTTTATAACTCCCCGGGAAGATTAAAAAATGAATAATCTTAAGAGCGATTCAAGAAAGCGTCCAAAATGAGTCGCCTTTATGATCTAAATGCGATTAGTTTAAGGCATAGCAACAAAATGTACAGCAATCGCCAATTGATCGTTCTAAGGATTGCAATGCGATTGTTTTCATTAGAAGACTTAGAAACGAGTCGCGTATGTTTAAAAATATGACTCGAAAGTGAGTCGAAACTGATTAGAAAAGGGGGTCATAGGCGACTCCTTCAGAAGAGTCGCGATTAGGGTATTATTTTCTCCCGACGAAGGAGTCATTTATGATCAGAAAATGAGCTCATTTATGACTATTTTAATCAGCTAGGGGACTCTAAAGCGACTCGAGTTTGATCACAAATGTTTGGTGGGTATCATTCCCATATGATGTTGTTCTCACAGTTCACTTGATTGGCAAGCTACAAAAATGGATGCTTAATAAATTAGCAATTTACTCAATTTAAGCAGCTTTATTAAATTGAAAGAAAAAAAATACTGCACTTTCGCTAGCAAGAAGATGACTGCTATGAAGCTAATTTATGCAGCTGAATTGTCGAGTAATTTGTAGTAGTAGAGAGACAGAGTAGAGTGGAGCAGCATAAAACTATTTGCAATTTGCATATGCAATTGTTACAGATTGAAAACTAATCACATGCTTGTCTTGTCTTGTCTTGTGTTGTCTGGTGTTGTATTTTTTCCCATCACCATCACCTTGATCTCATCTCAACTCAACTTTAAACACTTTTCTTTCTTGTACACACAGATGCCGACCTGGCTGGCGTGGACCGTTGTGCAACGAGTGTATGGTGTATCCGGGTTGCAAGCACGGTTCCTGCAATGGCAGCGCCTGGAAATGCGTATGCGATACGAATTGGGGTGGCATATTGTGTGACCAAGGTAAGTTTTGTGCAGCTGGTTGTGGCATCCACTTGCTGGCTATCAATAGCTATATATCGATGTGAGATCGGTTTGGGTTTTCTTTTTTTTTTTCTTTTTCTTGCTTAATTTTCATGCACTTTTTGCAACAGATTTAAATTACTGTGGCACCCATGAACCCTGCAAACATGGCGGCACCTGCGAGAACACCGCACCGGATCAATATCGCTGCACATGCGCCGAAGGATTGTCGGGGGAACAGTGTGAAATTGTGGAGCATCCATGTGCCACACAGCCATGCCGCAACGGCGGCACTTGCACACTCAAGGTAAGCTACAAAAATTTATAGATATATATATATACATATATACTAGCAGTGCCATAAACTAATTTCGCTATGCATTCGCATTCGACTCTTCTTCTACTTCTTTTTTTGCAGCTAACGAATGCAACACGACCTGCCACATATCGCGTCATGCGTGGCATGAGCTCCAACATGGGCAAACCGATAAGTCGACGCAACTCAATACGCAGTCTCTCGGGTTTGTTGCAGGATGCTCGACAGAATGCCACAGGCATCAACAGCAGCAGCAGCAGCAACTCTCAGCAGCAGCAGCTGCCATCACTTGCCGCAGAGTTCACTTGCGGCTGTGCGGCCGGCTGGACGGGACCAACATGTGAAATAAGTGAGTTTTGATTTAATTTTTCGCATTTGCTGTAGCACGCGATTAGCCACAGTCACAACAGCAACAACAACAACAGCAGCAGCAGCAACAGCAACTTCAACAACATCAGCAACAGTTGTTGTTGTTGCCACTCGATCATGCAATTGAGTACACACGCATTTGACTGTAGCGAAATGAAATGAAATGAAATGAAACGTAGCACGCACACTGTACTTGTTGTTGTTGTTGTTGCTGCTGTTGTTGTTGCTGTTGTTGTTGGCACGGTGGTCTGGCAAATTTGATTTTGCATTCCCCAATTGGAGCACGACCGAAACACACATTCACCAATTTCGAACATTTCGTTCGTTTTGAGCGCTGCAAACAACAAACCAAACCAGCCATAAGCTAATTAAGTTGCCAGCGTCGTACAAAACAAAAGACTTAGGCAACAAACTTGCGGGCCAATAACAAAAAATTGTAGTTATACAAAGCAAATTATTTGCAAGCAAACACAGTGCTTTAAAATTTTGGATTGCTTAAAATAAGATGAAGAAGAAGAAGAATTTTAAAGCTAAATATATTTGTAAAAAATTGAAATTATTAAACATTTTAAAAACAAAAAGTAAAAGATGATAAATGTGCTAAAGTGAAGAAATATAAATTTTAAAATAATCTTTTGGAAATTTTATAGCAAAGAACGAAATTTTAAAAATATTTACTTGTTATCAAGTAAATATTTGTGTATGATATTTTTTGAATCAACATTTTAAGTTTTTGCAAAATGTACATATCTAAGCATATACATTTTTCAAAAACTTAAAATTATTGGCTTTAAAGAAGAGCTTTAATATATAGCTAAATCTATTTGTAAAAGTAGAATTTATTAAACATTTTTAAAACCAAAAAGTCAAAGAAGTTAAATATGCTAAAGTAATTAATTATAAAGTTTTAAATAATCTTCTGGAAATTTTATAGAAAAGAAACAAAAACTTAAAATATTTGCTTGTAATGAAGTAAATATTTGTGTATATTATTTTTAGAGCCAATAATTTTTAAGTTTGCTCAAAATATATATAAAAAAAAGTTGATTGGACAGAATCGCACAACTATAGCAGTTAGCTGGCATAGAATTATCATCAGTAGAACTTTAGTAAAAACTAATTTTTCCTTTTGTTTTTATCAAGTTATTAAAATCAGTTCAGATTTATTTTTATCAGCGTGGGTAGAAAATGTTCTCATTCAGTGAGCGTTTTAGTCAGAGTCGAGTTATATGTCAAGGGTCAAGTTAAAAATTTCAAGAGTTTGCCTATCAACATTTGGCCGATCAATAAAACAAGCAAATGAGTTGCGTGCTGAGGTAGAAGGAAAGTGGAAATAGGACGTTTGCGATTTCAGGCAACTGATAAGCACAAAGAGGCAGAGACAGCAGCTACCAGTAGTACCACATACATACATATATACAATCTATACATACATTATGTGGCAAGTTCAATGACTGCCAGGAGGCACCTGCTCAGACCCTTGGGGAAACTTGAGCATAGAGAGCAAAAAAAGAAGTGAACAACAAAATCAACACATTTGAACACTTGAGCACTTGGGCTTAGCACTTGACCAGAACTTGAGCATTAACTTATGCTACCTTGCTCACTCTAACTCACTCTTTCTCTCTTCTTCTCTCTCTGTGTCTCTCTTTTCATCTCTTTGTAGATATCGATGAATGCGCTGGAGGTCCCTGCGAGCATGGTGGCACTTGTGTCGATCTAATCGGCGGCTTTCGCTGCGAATGTCCGCCCGAATGGCGTGGCGATGTCTGCCAAATGGACGTGAACGAATGTGAGGCATCCTATGTGCCGGCGGCCACAACGCTGCTCACCACAACAGCGAGCGCCATTATTGGCAGCAATCTGAGCAGTTCGGCAGCTCTTTTGGCTGCCTTAACCAGCGCCGTGGCTGCCTCGAATTCTGCTGCTGCCAATGGACCGTGTATTAATGCACGGGAATGCCTCAATTTGCCGGGTTCATTCTCCTGTTTGTGCCTCGCCGGTTGGGGTGGCGCCACCTGTGCCGAGAATCTGGATGATTGTGTGGGACAATGCAAAAATGGCGCCAGTTGCATTGATCTAGTTAATGACTACCGGTGCGCCTGCGCTGCCGGCTATACGGGACGCGACTGTGAGACGGACATTGATGAGTGCGCCACTTCGCCGTGCCGCAATGGCGGCGAATGTGTCGACATGGTCGGTAAATTTAATTGCATCTGTCCGCTCGGCTATTCGGGCACACTGTGCGAAGAGGCCAAGGATCACTGCACACCATCGCCGTGTCTACAGGGACGTTGCCTCAACACTCCCGGCAGCTACTACTGCCACTGTCCGTCGGATCGTGCGGGCAAACACTGCGAGCAACTGCGTCCACTCTGCTCCCAGCCACCTTGCAATGGTGAGTTGTACGCTTAAGCTATAAAAATAGCTAGTTTAGCTATTAATTAGCGCATAACACAAGGCGCTTTCTTTGAATTTTGTTCCATAATCGTAAATAGTAATCAAAATTTATGAGCTTTATATTAAAATTGCTGTCAATATGTATTTATAATTATAATAAACCACAATATGTTATGCTTTTTAGACCCTGAGCTCTTTGAAAAAGAACAAAATGAATTTGTGCGAAAAGTTGTCTGTCTGTCCGTCTGTCCGTCTATATGAACGCCTGTTTCTCAGCAAGTATAATAGCAAGAGATTCCATTCTTTTTATTTTGAAAAGAAATTTTGAGTTAAAAATACAAATCAGTCGAAAAATAAACAAAACAGTTCAATTAAATTTAGTTAATATTAGTTAAGTTCATTTTCTATGGCAAATAATTTGATTGGCCAAAATTCCAAAGAAAATTATTTGACGATGATTTATTTTGAATTCTACTAAAGTATCTTTTTAAGTCTCCACTCCCACAAGAGTGTGGTGACGTAGGGAGTAAAGTGAAGAGCAGGGTTTCGGGTTCGATCCTCGGTAGCGGAAACTTTTTCTCAACTAAAGAAAATTTACTTTTCTTTTTAATTCCTGACTTTTTAGAAAAAAAAAAACAATTTCTTAAATGCCACGCACCTTCGCCCACAAGTAAAAACAATATTGCTATAAATATTTTATTTTTACAACTATAGCATTTTGTTATTTTAATGTTTTGATCTTATCTACCTCATAGATAAGATGTTGAGTTGTATTAAAATTCATTTATTCATGTATCTTCAATTTAATTTTCTTTTAATCAAATTATTATTTTTAAATTACTGGCTCAGGGTCTTCTACAGTCGCGCAAGCTCGATCTTCCTTACTTGTTTTTTTATGAGCATTATATAATAATTACTATTAAAATAAATTTACAATTATAATTAACCCCAATATCTTCAACTTTTTCTATAATAGTATTATGCCTAATTGAAAATAGCTATTAAAAAACAAACTAGCTATAAATTAGCGCAAACGGCAGCACTGTTTGAGTTTAATAAAATTGGTCAGCAAGCATTCATTAAAACTTAATCCTGTCACTTTTTTCAGAGGGCTGCTTTGCCAATGTTACAGCAACAACAACAACAGCGACAGCAACAACAACAGGAACAACAACGATGACGACACCCAATGGACAACCGTGCAGTGGACATGGCAGCTGTGAGATGAGCGACGTGGGCACCTTCTGCAAATGTCATGTGGGCCACACCGGCACCTTTTGCGAACACAGTAAGTAAACCAACATACAACAATAAGAACAACAAAAACAACAAAAACAACAACAGCAACAACAGCTAAAGCAACAAAGCAAAATGAAACAAATACAAACTCATTAACTTTTGCACAGATCTCAACGAATGCTCGCCGAATCCTTGTCGAAACGCTGGAATTTGCCTTGACGGTGACGGTGACTTTACATGCGAATGCATGTCCGGCTGGACAGGTGAGTCGTGGCGGCCGCCGCTGCTACTATTGCCGTCAAAAACAACAAAAAAAAAAAAAACTAAAGAAAAGAAAAGAAAAGATATATGAAAGAAAGAAGATCGCAACAAGTGCAATAAAGTAAAATTGTAGTCAGTTTTCATATATAGAAACTTGTATGCTCTGTGGAACAGTTTATTTATTTATTTATTTATTTAATGTCAGACTCTATCAGTCGACACATTTAAAATTAAAGTTATAATATAAAAATAATTTAAAAGTTTAAAATTGGATTTTAAAAATTGAAATTTAAATTTAAACTGGGGATATGAAAATTAAAATTTAAGGCCCAACATTTGTTGAAACCCAATCAGATCGATAGATTAGTTATTTTCAGGGACCGTAAATAATGATATATTTTTTTATTTTTTAATAAAAAAAATCATTCACTTGCAACGGACCTAGAAATATATCTAGTATACCAAAATTATTATTATTGCATTGATTTTTAAATTAAAGTTTTTCATAAATTACTCAAAAATAATGATTTATTTTGATAAAAAAATAAATTTAATCTTTATTTTATGATTTTTAAAATATAACTCATAATGATTACGGTCCCTGGTTATTTTGTTAGTTTGTTAAGTTAGTGTTAAGTGTGTTTAAAAATGGAAGATTTCATACAATCTAAAGAGCAGTTGAAACTAATCACTCTGTACAGATTGTTATAAAATCTGCACACAGAATGCTAAATGGTTCATGAAGAGAACAATTAGGTCTCTTTCTCTCTCTTTACAAATGTGTAAAGTAGAGAAAATTTATATAAAATTAGTTAAGTGCTACTTTAGTTAATAGAAAGTGAATTTTATGAGTGCAAACTGTTTGACAAAGTCTTTAAACACTATTGTTAGTGTATTAAAACCAGCTCTAAGCCTGACTGCCTGACTGCCTGACTGTCTGTCTGTCTGATGGGAGGCATTATCAACGCTTTGGTAGCTTTAAATGAGCGCGAGACTGAAAGCTGAGCACGTTAAGTGAGTTAAACGAACACACTCACTCACGAGTCGGTCGGATTTATTTGAACATTGAAAGTCGTCAGTCATTACAGCTTCAATTTGTGGCGAATGCGGCAAAAAAAAACAAAAGCTGTGAGCGGCAATAATTGTCGCATTGGTCTCACTCTTGCCACATGTGGCAGCAGCCCAAAAAATAGAGGGGGTGCAGCAACATATAGGGGCATTAAAGGGTTAACAGTTGTGTTTGTTTTCAATATATGTGATTTGCATATTTCACGCATTCTGCGGCTATTTGTCACAGCTTGAGATACAGTTACATTAGCTGCAGCTACAGTTACAGCTAATATAGCTATAGCTATAGTCTAACAGTTACAGTTACATTAGTTAGGTCTAAACACATCGATCTTTGTCAGCGCACTTTTACTTTTCAATTTTTATGAGTTGCAAATTCGTTAAAGCCCTGAATTTGCCATGTATTTGTGTTGTTTTTGCAAGTTCGTTGCTTAAGTCTTTTGTTTTTTTGTTCCCCTCTCTCTTTATTTGCAGGCAAACGCTGCTCGGAACGCGCCACAGTCTGTTATGCCGGCCAATGCCAAAACGGCGGCACCTGCATGCCCGGCGCACCGGATAAGGCGTTGCAGCCACACTGCCGCTGCGCCCCCGGTTGGACGGGTTTGTTCTGCGCGGAGGCCATCGACCAGTGCCGCGGTCAGCCGTGCCACAATGGCGGCACCTGTGAGTCGGGCGCCGGCTGGTTTCGCTGCTTGTGCGCTCAGGGCTTCTCGGGACCCGATTGTCGCATCAATGTGAACGAATGCTCGCCGCAGCCGTGTCAGGGTGGCGCCACCTGCATCGATGGCATTGGCGGCTATACGTGCATCTGTCCCGCAGGACGTCATGGCTTGCGTTGTGAAATATGTAAGTAATACACACAGAGGGAGAGAGGGAGAGGGAGAGGGAGAGAGTGTGAGAGAGGGATAGAGAGTTTTTAAAAAGCTAAAATGCCGTTAGGTTATCTGCAAAATCTAAAGTAGTTTCTCATTTTAAAGCCGTTTAATGCTTAACTGGTTTTAATGGTACGAGATTGATTTTTAACTTGTTTAGACTGAGTTAATCAGCTTTATTAAAATTTTAAAATTATATCAATATTTTGATTTAAATATAATTACATTTGGCCCTCTCATAACATGGGGGTGACGTTCCTAGAAATCGTGTTAAGCGAAATGGTTTTCGTTTTCATATTCAAAATTGGCGACAAATAAAAATATTTTACTGTTCAAATTTGGTATGTTTTTATTAAAGTTATTATGTATATGCCTTTATTTAATTATAGAAACTTAAAATTGTTAAAATGTAAGGAAATCAGATGTTTCTATTCAACTCAAATTTAAAACGCATTTGGTAGCAATTATAGTTTAAGCCAGTTTGCTTCAACATGTTTTCTATTTTGGTGGCTCCTTATCAAAAAAACCGTCATTTTCGATTGTTTGGTGATTTTTAATCGTGTAATGTTTTTAGCGTGTTAAAAGGGGAATGCAAGCAAATTTGTAATCGTGTAAGACCGAGTTTGTGCTAAAAGAGTTCGTGTTAATCGAGGGCCAAGTGTTTCTTATATAAATTTACTATTTTATTACCCAGATATAAAGATATTTTCGTTTATAATTATTTGCACAGCTTTTAATCTGTTCAAAATTGTTTCAATTTTGTTGTTATCCCACAAATTATTTAAAAATAAATTTTAAAAAATTATTCTTCGATATATATCCGATAAAACAGCTTATATTTCATATAATGACAGTTATAAAAGCAACTGAAAAAAATTAATAATATTATTTTCGTATTTGGCATTATAAGAATAAAGAGTTTCTTGCTTCATTAAGGAAAGTTCAGTGCTTAAACCAAATCGAAAATAGTTTTATCCCAATTAACAATATAAGATGACTAAAACCTAAAACTTTCAAAATTATTTTCGTATTTTATTATATTTTAATTATAAAATTAAGAGTTTTTAGTTTCATTAACGAAAGTTCAGAGCTTAAAACAAATCGAAAATAGTTTTATCCCAAATGCGTTACTAACTTTATCGTATATATACATATATGGTATATATATGATGTAGAGTCTATAAATAATAATATTTGATGTTCAAAACCTAAAGTTAACTAAATTATTTTCGTATTAATATATATTTTAACTATAAAAATGTAACAGTTTTTAGTTTTATTAGGGAAAAGTTCAGTGCTTAAACCAAACTGTAAATAGTTTTTCCAAATTTACGTTACTAACTTTAACGAATTTCTTCCCCCGCTTCTCCGCCAATTTAGTGCTCTCCGATCCAAAGTCCGCTTGTGTGAATGTGACAAACACAATTTCGCCATATGCGGCGCTAAATCAAACCCAAAACTGGCTGGACAGTGCGCTGAGTGGACGCGGAAGTGAGGATGATGATGCACACTGCAATGCATGTGTGTGCGAGAATGGCACATCCCGTTGCACGAATCTATGGTGTGGCCTGACCAACTGCTTCAAACTGGATCCCCTGTCGAATCTATCGACAACGAATCTATCGGGTGTCTGCAAACTGCACGAGGTGTGTGTTCCGGCTCTGAGTGAAACCTGTTTATCGCCACCTTGTGGTGTGCGCGGGGATTGTCGCGCGCTGGAACCATCGAGACGTGTGGCACCACCACGACTGCCGGCCAAGGCCACATGTTGGCCAAATCAGGCGCTGGTCAATGAGAATTGCGCTCGGTTAACTATACTCTTGGATGTGGAACGTGTGGGCAAGGGTTCGTCTGTGGAGGGTTTGTGCTCCTTGGTGCGTGTGTTGCTTGCGGCACGTTTGATCAAGCAAACGGCGGTGACGTCACACACGACGCATCTCGGTGAGGATCAGGGCATGCTGATGGTGCTCTGTGATCTAAAGACGGGCACCAACGACACCATCGAACTGACTGTGGTAAGTGGATCATGGAAGAGTCTTCCAACTGCATTTTATTCATTATGCAAATACCTTTTTTCCTCCTTTTAGTCCTCCAGCAAACTGAATGATCCACAGCTGCCAGCGGCTGTCATTCTATTGGGTGAACTGCTCAGTTCCCGTCAGCTCAATGGCATTCAGCGTCGCAATGAGCTGCAGCATGCCAAGCTGGCGGCACTTACCTCCATACTGGAGGTGAAACTGGAGACGGCACGTGTGGCAGATGGCAATAGTCATAGTCTGCTGATCGGTGTACTCTGTGGCATCTTTATAGTGCTCGTCGGATTCTCCATCTTCATTAGTCTCTACTGGAAACAGCGCATTGCCTATCGCAGCAGTTCGGGCATGAATCTAACACCGCCCCTAGATGCACTGCGTCACGAGGAGGAAAAATCCAATAATTTGCAGAATGAGGAGAATCTTAGACGCTATACGAATCCACTAAAGGGCAGCACGAGTTCGCTGCGTGCCGGTGCCGGCATGGAGCTCAGCTTGAATCCTGCGCCCGAATTGGCTGCAACGGCAGCCAGCAGCTCGGCGCTGCATCGCTCGCAGCCCTTGTTTCCCCCCTGTGACTTTGAGCGTGAACTGGATGCGAGCACAGGGTCTGAAGCAGGCGGCGCACAAACGCAGCTCTCAAATACTGCTGCACAAAACACAAAACTCCGATATGAAGAAGAACACGGTGGGATCGCTGGAGAGTCCGCGTAAGGATTTTGGCAAGCGTTCGATTAACTGCAAATCGATGCCACCGCCGGCCACGGATGATAGAGATGATATGCTGACCACTGTGGTGGTGTAACTATCTCACGATCCACATGCAGTCCACACGCAGTCCACACACACACAGTCCACACACACGACTCGTATTCCACGCTTCAAAAGTTCCTCGCATTTTAGACAGACAGACAGCACGGGGCGAGATTTCCAAGTGCATTAGTAGCCTAAGTTCTAAGCTAAGTTAGTTACTAAGCTAATTTAGTTAGTTAGTTAGTTACCAAGTTAGTTAGTTAGTTAGTTACCAAGTTAGTTAGTTAGTTAGTTAGTTAGTTTTGTGGCTGCGTAGTTAGCACTCTTAATGTTGCATTCTTTGTTAGCATAATATCTCTACATTTCACTCACTCTATCTCTATCTCTACCTCTCCCTCTCACTCCCTCTCTCTCTCTCTCTCTCTCTCTCTCTCTGTATTTCTCTTCCTTTTCTCCTTTTGTTTCTTAACTTTATCGCTAAGCAACATCCTATACAGTGTGATATTTAGTGTTATCCCCAGAAATGCGTATATATCTCTTTGGCCAGCATATAGCCTGTATATAAATCTATATATAAATACATCATATACTATATATACATATATACTCTACTATAAGTTGTAAATAATTGTAAAGTTCTATATAGTTACCGTTATTGTATTTTTTTTAATTTACCTAAAAAAACTTTGTATTAAGTCAATTTAAAATATATGAAAAATAATAAAACTGTTTATATTGTTCGCAATAAATAATTAAATAGCTGTGTATAACTAAGATATTAATTAACTAATTAATGCAAAAAGCACTTTAAATGTATGTAACATATTATATATAAATTTAGTAATATTTATTTATTATCTTAACAAACTGTAAGCAAGTTAACTTTGATCTAGCAGCAATAAAGCAATATCATTAATGATATAGTAACAAAA
This sequence comes from Drosophila tripunctata, assembly GCA_035047385.1. Taxonomy (NCBI): domain Eukaryota; kingdom Metazoa; phylum Arthropoda; class Insecta; order Diptera; family Drosophilidae; genus Drosophila; species Drosophila tripunctata. The sequence continues at coordinate 1,966,167 of JAWNPS010000008.1, forward strand.
TAAAAACAAGTTTGAGTTTTTAAATAATTTGCATTATGCTTGACGGTTTTTCGGTAAGTATGTGAATGGAAGTGTAGAGTTTTCTTAGACGTTGGGAAAATTGTGGCTTAAAGTTTTGTTGATATGGAATAAAATCAATAGATAAGTCAAATTATGTATAGTAAATCAAATTTTTGAAATAAACTCAAAACGAAACATAGAAATCTGGCCATTTTTTAGATATAAAATGATGGGAAATAAAACTAATATATATAAAGATTGTTAAGAGAATTTTTTCCTTTTTTTAGCTGCACTAAAAGTATTTAAAAAAATTTACATTTTATTTGACAACTTATCAATTTTATGTAGCTATTTTCACTTGCTTACTAACTACCCACATAGCATTTTATGAAATTTCTGATCAGGTTCGAGTCTTTTTCAAGTGTTTGAAATCGAAAGAAATTCAAATATGATCATAAATATCATAAAATGCTGTGTGGGTAGGTACTTTTGCCCATATTTAATAAATATAAATAAATAAATAAATATTAATAATATAAATATTATTTATGCTACAAAATGATAAATAGAAATTTATTTTATTCTAGTTAAGCGCATAAATATAAGTAAAATATATTGATAATTTGATAAACAATTTCTAGAAATTTTGTCAAAATATCTGTTACTGTAGAGTAAAGACAGGATTTCATTTCATTTTAAAACCTATACATTTACAAAATTTTTATTTAAAATTTTAATAATGAATAAAAATTTTTAGAAATTGGGAAACTAATCTTATGCCTATAAAAATACATAAAATGCATTGATCTTAATATTTTTACGCAATGTATAAAACTGTTTTGCTTTCATAATTTCTTTATTATATGAATATTTTCTAACTTGTTTAGAAAATTCTAATAAATTTCGTTGCTTGGAATTTAACTACTTTTCACTACAATACTCCGTAAACTGTTGCTCATTCATAGTTGAATTAATTTTTAAATATACTTTTTATAATTTAGATCGATATGACTAATATAACTTTTTAAAATTTCTTCTAAAATTGAATGTCTATGAAAATACCTAAAACCCAGTTGATTTAATGTTAGTTAGTTATAAAAGCTTGGTTTCATTTCAGGCTAAAACTCAGTCATTGTTTATATGATTATTTATTGATTTTGTATTGTTTGTTAGTTATATGCTAACGCTGCCCATTTCCTGTGTGTTGTGTTTGTGTGTTGCAAGTGTGTTTTTTTTGAGTGTATGTTTTGTGTTTTGCCTTCGCATTACTGAAATGTTTCACAGACGCGTTTGTTGTGGCCGCATTCAAAATATGCGCTAATTGAATGTGAAAAACGAAACACACAGTTGAGAAGTTGGCAACAAGCAGCACAAACAGTAGAGGACGAGGATCAAAAAAAATGGTAACTGGCAAATGGCCAACTGGCTAAAGAAAGAAAGCGAAATGGCCAAAACAGCAATGCATTTTACGTTGTTTCGGTTTCTAATTAAAATACCAAAACAGCCCGAAAAACAAAACAAAACAACAACAAAAACTAAGCTCCAATTGCTGATCGGGCCCAAAAGCGAAAACCTCTCTTCTCTTGCCACTTTTCGCGTTGTTGTTAAGCAAAGGGCGGGGGGGAGAGAGAACAAAACGAAATGGCCGCGTTGTGCGTTGTTAATGAAGCTGAAAATGCTTGGAATTTTCGCTTGATTGTGAATGTCTACCAACTTCTACAGCACTCCTTAACCCCCCCTTAACCCCTTCTACTACCCTCAGTGCTCTTCCACCTGCTCCTCCTTCTCCTCCTACCTCCCTGCTACTTGTGAGCTCAGTGTTTTATTTAGTTATTGAACAGCTTAGCCAGGCGCTGGCTTTCGACCCAATCGACAACTTAGCCGCCCTTTTTCACACAACAACAACACCAAGTACACTGCAACAAAATAGACAGACTTAAAATCTAGCAGTTTCTATACTTAACTGTTTACCAGTTGTATAAAAAATATAAAATTTTTATTAACAAGAACTGCTTTTTATATAACTCGTCTTCTTTTTCTAGAGCACACAATTTATTTCAAATTATTTCTAAATTTTAGTTAAAAAACCCCAAATTTCTTTTGCGTGTAGAACAACAAATATTATAGCCACATTTTTGGCGCTTTTGTTGCTTTTGTTGTTGGTTTTTTAATTAACGCGCGCTACGTTTTCAGCGTTTTTTAGCTTTTTTTTTTTGTATACACATATTTTTTGTAGCCTTTTGAAGGGCTTGCGAGTGCACATGATGGGCATATAACTCAAAGGAATTATGGAAGAAGCAACATGGCAAAAGGAAAAAATAAAGGAAACTTCAATACACACACACTCCGTGTGGCAGTGGCAGTGGAGTGTGTGTGTGTGTGTGTGTGTGTGTGTGGGGGGGAGGGGGCAGACAACAAGGGGCAGTAAACTCGCTTGGCCAGAACAGAATGTACATAAACTTTATCCGTCTATAATCTAAATATGTATCTCTCAGTCTCTGTTTCATTTTCTCTCACTCTGCTCTTTGCTCTCTGCTCTCTGGTTGTTGTTGTTGTGCTTGCAACAATTTGCTGCAAATTGAAAGCCAATTACGTTGTTTGCAGCATGCCACGGGCAAGGCAAACTGGCTAAAATTGCTGCCGTTGCTGCTGCTGCCAAGCGACTTGTGGCCTGTTCGCCTGTTTCGATAGAGGAAACCTCTGTGGCTCTCTCTCTTTCAGACGACATAAATATCAAATACAGGTCCATAAATTTGAAACCAATTAGCCAACTTAAATTGATAATAGTTGCAACAAGCGGTTACTGCTGCTGCTGCTGCTGCTGCTCCTTTGGATTTGCCTACAAATTTAGCTGCTAAGGAAGCCAATAGGCAATTGCTGGTCCGATTGGCCGCTAATGGCACTGCCATTTGTTGACATACGTCGCTCGTGTTGACTTGGCCAATTGTCGTTGCTGTCTTTTGGGCCAATTGTTGTTGTCCATATTCGCAAAAGCTGCAACTGCAACACAGCAACAACAATGTCATATGTCTTTTTTAGCGTTGTGCCCTGCGCTCATGTCGTGCCCGTCCTGTCGTCTCGTGTCGTGTCGTGCCTTGTCGTGTCGTTCTAATCACAATTGTTGTTGCCTTCTGCAGTTGGCCAATGCGTTCCTTTCGTCTCGTCTCACTTTTTATGGTGCTTTTATGCAAAACAACTTAATTTCGAGCCAACAATGCTAGCGCGTAAAATATGCACTGGCAGCCGAAACCGCTAGCAAAGCAAAAAAAAAACGAAAGACTTAGGCAACGAACTTGGCCAATCGACAATTGTACAAAATGCGCGCTACACTGCGACAATAAAATGTTTAAAAAATTTATTATTACGCGTAGAGACACAACCTCTTAGCAAGTTTAAGAAATTTTTGGAAAAATATTAGAAATTATTACATTTTTCACACTTTTATAAATAATAAAAAGGATGATATTTAAAAGAGAAATTATTCTTAATATATTGTTGTAAAATGTAATATGTTTATCCTATTTTGTAGACACAAAGTTTCAAATATTTTAGATTATTTTGAAACGAATTTTTTAGTAAAAATAAATTGAGTTATAAAGTAAACTAAATTTAAATGTCTTTAATTTTAATAAAAGTTCAGTTTTCTGTCAGTGCATTTGTGTCGTTCGTATAGCTGTTAGCAAGTTTAAGTACTTTTTAAAACAACATAAAAAATTATTACATTTTTCACACTTTAATAAATAATAAAAAAGATGATATTTTAATAGAAAATTATTCTTAATATATTATTGTAAAATATAATATGTTTATCCTATTTTAAAGACACAAAAGTTTAATTATTCCAGATTTATTTTGAAACAAATTTCTTAGTAAAAATTGAGTTTTAGAGTAAATTAAATTTAAATTTTGTTAATTTTAGAAAAAGTTCAGTTTTCTCTCAGTGCATTTGTGTTGTCCGTGTAGCTGTTATAGAAAATTATCTTAAACTGATTTGATATATATTCAAATAGGCGCTGTGCGACACATGTTGATGTTGTTGCATGCAACAATTGCACTCTGCCTAGCGCCAGACACGCAGCCCGGTAGCTGCTGCTGCTACATTCGATTCGATTCGACTTGACTCGCCTTGTTTGCTGCCCGTCCGTGTTTTTTTTTGTATGAAATGCAAACGGATAACATCGCTTACAGTTAAACGTTTAGTTGTATTTTAATTAAAATATTTTTCCATTTCCATTTCCCTCAATGCAAGCAGACAGAGCGATAGATACTTGCAACAAACTCTACGAATTGCATTTGTATGAGGATTGAGATCGAATCATGCCCGTGTGTTGTATTTGTTATTGTCGGACAGGTGGCATTTATGTACTATATATATATATACACTACAACAGCATTATAAGCTAATTTGGGGTGGGAATTGATTGGCATAGATTTGTGTCAAACTAAGAGAAGAGACAGATAGAGAGAGGAGGAGACAAGCTAAAACTGTTAGCTCAATTGGCTATAGATCAAATCTAATTTATGTACAACTAATAGAAAACTTTGCTTAATACGAAAACTGCTAAGAAAGTAGCTAGAATAATAAAAAAGCCGCTAGAAGCTGAACTGAAAATAAATTTCAATATTTTTAAAACATTTTTAAGTAAGCTATAAAGCGGATAATTTCAACAAAGACTTAAAAATTTAAGTTGTCAAATAAAAATAATATGTTTTTATAACAAATTTGCTAAAAAAAATAATCTTTCAGATTGGAATACAGTATACTATTAACTCAATCTACAATGCTGTACTCCAATCTGAAAGTTTATTTTTGTCAAATTTGCTATAAAAACATTTCCTTTCATCGAGAAAAAAATAAAATAATAGACTTGAAAAATGTTGAACAATTTTAAAATTTTTCACACTTTAATAAATAATAAAAAAATTATATTTTAATTAAAAATTATTCTTAATATATTATTGTAAAATATAATATGTTTATCCTATTTTGGAGACACAAAGTTTCAAATATTTTAGATTATTTTGAAACGAATTTCTTAGTAAAAATAAATTGAGCTATAATGTAAACTAAACTTAAATGGTTTTAATTTTAGAAAAAGAGAAATGCAAACTCTAAAAGCACTCCAAAAATTTAATTAAGCTAATTATAGCTAAATAATTTATAACAAACTGAATCAAATAGATTCCCACGACTGTTTTTGTTTTTTTTGCCAAATCAGTTGGGCTATAACTTGATTTTGATTTTGATTTCAATAAAAAATGAGCATATACAACCAAGCTTATTGCAAAATTTCCCCCACTGCCATCAATTCAATAAGTCAAATGACATTTTCTGCCCCACCACCAGCAGCCCCCTCCCCCCTTGGCCCACTGCCTGCGAACCAGAAATGATTAAAGTTATTGGCCATCGCGCTTATTGGTTAAAAGGCAAATCACTTTATAAATGTCAAGAGGCGACATTAATGTAGCACATTTATCTAATTAGACAAGCGTTTTAAGCATGCTCAACTGCGTCTCACGCCAAATAAATTAATCAGCTAATTGATGAGCATAAATTAAGAGTATGCAAATTAGGCAATGGGCCAAAGAAGCTCGAACTCGTGTTGAGCTAAAAACGCCAAAAGCCAAACGCTAACTCTTTATTGATGGCCAAACTAAATTAAATTGGGCAAATGAGCGACTGAACGATCGAACGATTGAACGAGCGACCCGGTCAATAATGTCAAATGTCGACCACCCGCAGTGCCAAACTGAGAACGGCATAAAAAACTATATAAAAAAAACACAAAATTAGGTCTCGTTTGAACTAAGAAAAAAAAACAATTGAACAACTCAATTAATAACAATTTCTCAAGAACAATATGAATGCAACACGGCGCACAATACACCAAAAATTTAGATTATCTCATGGCGGATGCAGTTCCCCAGTTCTACAGTTCCTGGGAGACGCTATCGCTTTATGCCATCGTCGTTGTCGTCGTCGTCGTTGCGTCGCTACAGTGTTGCCGAATTAGTTTGCTTCAAACTGAACTTTGGGCGCGCGAGGTCGTGGCAGCTGCAGCAAAACTTGGCTACAACTTGCCACAGTTGCTTTAATTGAAAACCGTACGAAATGGAAAATGGACTTTCGAGCAGACAGGTCGAAAGACACTTTACTAGTGATGAGAAGACGTTTTATTAAGCTAAATTTACTAGAAATTAGAGAGCGTGATGCATTTTTTTGTAAATAATATTAATAACTAGTAAAGCACAAATATTAAAGAATCGGTTAGTAGTGTTGCTAAAACTTTATGTATAATTAAGGCGAAAAAGTTTCCTGTCTAGCTTCAAATTTTGACATATTGAGTTCGAGCATTATCAACAGCTCTAATACTATGAACTGCGAAAACTTTGCCAAAACTTCAAGGATTTTCAAGGCACAAAAAATAAATTGTTTAATAAATTAAATCATTTATAATTCAAAAAATGCATTTAAATTATTATATTTTGAAAACTTCTCTTTTCCTATATTTTTTATACCCTTTGAGGAGTATATTGGGTTTGTGAAAAGTATGTAACAGGCTGAAGGAGGCGTGGCAGACCCCATAGAGTATATATATTCTTGATCAGCATCAACAGACGAGTCGATATAGCCATGTCCGCCTGTCCGTCTGTCCGAATGAACGAAAGAATCTCAGAGATGGTAATAGCTACAAGTTCAAACTTGGTCAGTATCGACCACATATTTAGTCAGTCAATACAAGTTTGTTTCTCTTTTTTTGATGTCATGCCCCATACGTCCACAATAAGCGTAAAACCAGACTTACCGCATAAAAAAATACATCTTTTTAGCAAATATCTCAGTAATTACGGCACCTAAGAACACCAATTTTGGCATGCAGGTGGCTAGATGCAATATAAAGATAATGCCATCAAAACTTTTTCAGATGGCACGCCCCCTTCGCCCAAATAAAGTGCAACTTCATTGAAAGTTTTCATGTTTCTAGATCACGTACTTCTTAACGTATAGTTTTGTAACTTATCGTATGCTTAAAGACAAATAATATCAAACAATCCTAAAAATTGCATCGAAATTGGACTATAATCAAGAAAAATAACATACATAAAAGCTATGCGATGCACATCCAAGTGCATAGCACTGAGCACTGCTACAGCGCAACGTCACGCCAGCAGCGAAAAAGCATTTTAAGTTTTTTATTTTTTTCTAAAGAAAATTTTTATTCATTACCTTTAAAGAGAAAAGAAAACAAACTAGATGTTTAAATATATAAATATTAAAATCTGTTAAAAGCTGATCTATTTAAAAGCAGTCCCTAGAACACAAGAAACGATACTACACGACACCACACGACACTACAGCTGAGCATCTCTAGCTTCTATCGACTGCGCGGTAAAAGGGAACTGAGCATTGCAGCTCAGTAAATTAGCCAAGCGACTTATTTCTAATTTTGCGGCTGAGAGCGCGTCGTCGAGTGCATTTTGAGGGCCAAGAGAAGACGCTGCTGCTGCTTCTGGCTGGCATTTGGCAAATTTATGGCAGGCCGCAGCGGTGTCGAAAATAGCGCCAGCAACAAGGATGACGACGACGATAGCAAACGAAACCAAGTTAAAGCCAGAGGCAGAGCATGAAGCTCAAGAGCTGATAGCTTTTTGCCCAGTTACTTTCTAATAACAACTACGATGTGGATGATGTGAATGTTGATGTGGCGGTGGCTGTAGCTGAGGATGTGGCTGAGGATGTAGTTGGGGATGTGGATGCATTGCACACGAAAGTCATAAGCGCAACGAAGGCAATTAAGTTCGAGCGACAAGTTGCGCCGCTGGAAGCCAACAGACAAATCAAGCAGACAGACTGAGCGAGAGAGAGAGTGAGAGAGATAGAGAGAGGGTGTATGGCCAGTGGCGGGGTGGAGAGAAAGAGTGTAAGGGGTAGATGGATGCAGCTGCAACATGTTTATGGCTCGAAACGGATTGCACGTAATGGGATTTAGCGAGCTGAGCGACAGCGATAGCCTGCAACTGATTCAGCAACAGCAACAACTAAGAGTAGTGCAATGCATAACTGCTCGACTGCCAAATGCCCAGTAGCCAAAAGCTTACAAAATCTTACAGAAGAAGTATTTTCGGCCACAGCACAGAATGATGTTATGAAGATGTAGATGTACAGATCACAATCCGAATTGTAGATACCCAGTTGAAAACGACCTATAAAAGCAGAAACTGCTATTATTAAAACTTCCCTACGTTGCTAACCAATAAAACCCAATCTTGGTGAAAATATTCTTGTAAAATTTACTGTATAACATTCCCGTGACTATGTGTAGAATGTTAATATCCTCTATACACCAAATGAATCAACAAATTTACGTTGAAACAATATACCCACTGGTTCTTAAGCGGTGTAACTCTATGTTCAGTCAACATTTACTAAACCATTCGAAAATCCTATGTTCAAAAGATTTCCATTTTTATACCCTCTGTAGGGGTATATTGGGTTTGTGAACTGCTATGTAGACAGTAGCAGAAGCAGTCAGTGGCAGACCCACATTAAGTATACTTAATATTCTTGATCAGCATCACCAGGGACCGCAGTCGATATATGAGCTATATCCGTCCCTCTGATTCGTATAAATAAACAGATCTCAAAGATGATAAGAGCTTTAACAATATCCGTTTTAGTCAGTATCTACCACATATTTGAGTCAATTTATACAAAAACTTTTTTTTTTCAATGCCACGCCTCCTTCGCCCAACAAAAGCACAATTACTTTGTATACTTGACATATTGCTAGGCTCACTTATTTCTTAACGTGAATGAGTTTTGTAACTTAGCATATACTTAAAGACAAATAATCATTAATTACGATTGTGAAAATAACTCATCAATCGGTCGGATTGGATATTTTTCAACGTTTGTCCCACAACGAAAATCGTTACTTTTAAACAAGTGTATGGACCTTAAATTTATAATATTGTATTATCTTGTTCGCCAGTTTAAATATGTGTACATGTTAAGTTCTTACAGCTATTTACTCTTAAGTTGAATTTATATTATACCTTTTAATTTAAACCTGTCGACTTATCATAGTCTGACATTAAAATAATAAATACCTATAAAAAATTCAGTCAGTACTGAGCACACTAGCATTAGCCCTTGTTATGTGCTGACAAACTGGGCTAACAACAACTGCAACTCGACATTAACATCGAGTTTAGTTGCAGCGCCTGCGCCTGCGCCTCAATAAAGCCGATCGCATTACCAATTAGGCGTGCACACTTGGCTTAAACAGCCGCCACCATTGGCCATTATAGTAGACACCAGAGTCACAGCCATAGTCATAGTCATAGCCATAGTTATAGCCACCTCAACATGTTGGCAAGTGGAAATTGAATTAGTTGTAGCTGCATTTGCGTGACTCGATTGAGACCGAAAACCGAAGCGTAGACTCTTTAGACTGCGACACAAACTGTGGCAGGGTGTTGCACAAAGTATTGGTGTGTGTGTAAACATTTTTTACACTTTGCCACATTCCTGTATTGCGCACATAAATCAAGCTCGACTCGACTCGACTCGGCTGTCAATCGGCCACCGCAGGCATTGATAGCGTCGTCGTTATGGCCAAAACACACACACAAACTGGCCAAAACACATTATAATAGCGTATGTGCTAGTTTCGCCCAAGTGCGAATTATGGTGCAATGGCTTTGAAATCCTGTTTCTGCATGGGAAGATGCTGCTGCTGCAGACACTCTGCGCACTCAAAGCAGGCAAATTTATAGCAAATGATCTACAGATAAAGACTGACCCAAAAACTGACAGACGATTAGCCCAAAAGAAGAAGTTATACACAATATATGCATTTTAAAACCATCAACATAAATAAAAATGTTAAATGAAGCACAATTATTCTTACCCGATGGAAGTTTGTTGAAAATTGTTGTTTAAAATGAGTTGAGCTTCATGAAATGCAATAAAGCAGTTTAAATTTGGCGCCAAAACAAAATGTTTTTTGCTATACAAATCTAGCACGCGAAAGCGAGCAACTGCCAGTGTACGCGCATATCACTCAAAAGCTGGCTGCTGTACGACACAAGCGCCGCTTGTTGCGCCGTCGACGCATTGTTTTTGTTTCGACTCGAATTACGCAAAGGCACGCTGTCCTACCGCAAGCCACACACATGCGCACCCACGAGCTTAATAATATTAAATTGAAAAATTTATTAACTGCATTTACAAATTTAGCGCAATTTGCTACAACAGCACGCGCGCGCGCCAAGAAAACAGCTGTTACTGCCAAACAAAAGCTGACTGCGTTAAAAGGCTGTCGTTGTTTTGCAACACTATGAGTTAGTATACAAAACAAAAAAAGTTTTGTGGACACACTGCAAAACAGCTGATTTGCAGGTTTTTGGCAGAAATCGCGAAAGCAAAACAATAATCTTTTAATAGATTAACATTTAATGCTTAATAAAATACGCTAAAAATACACTTTCGGTATTTATTTACCAACTGTAAAACTGCACACAGTGAAGCAGCAATGCAAACGTAACTCTAAAAGCCGAAAACTCCGTGCTCCGAATTTTCTACAGCTGATTTTTGTGTGCTGGCAACGAAATCGAAGCAAAAGTGCAATTAAATATTTAGAAAATTTAAAAAAAAATGTGGAATTTCAAACAGACCGCTGAACATTTGTACCGTCAATATGAGCTGGTGACTTGTATTAACATGTTTGAGCCATGGGAGAAGAAACTAATTAGTGAGTAACTAAATCAAATATTAATACAAAAAAAGATGATTAAAGCAAAATTTTGTTTGCAGATGGATTTGTGCTGCTCATGTTTGTGCTGCTGATCTTCTCGAGCTATGTCTATCTGCCCAGCTATATGGAGACGCTGCTGGAAGTTATCAAGCCCGCGGAGTCAAATCCTGGCACTGAGCAGACTCCATATGTGCCACAAAAGATGAGCAGTTTCTGAAATTTGCCAAACAGTTGAATCGGCTTTGTATATATACTATATATATATATATACTTGCTCAAAATTGGAAGACAATTAGAATTTAATAATAATAATATTTTTGTGATTTACTTTAAAGCTTAACTGTATAGCAGAGTCTGTAAATATTTGCATGTGCCACGATATAAACGATTTGTCCAACTGAAAATTTGCTTTCTATATTCCAAAAGTTGGAAAATATATTCAACCAGACGCAGCGCTGATGTATTGAAGAAAAGTCCAACCAGACCGCCTACAGCAACTGAAATTCCATGTTAGATATATGCTTAACTACAAGTTATAATCTTTTAACTTACTTAATAAATCCAGATTGGTTTTGGCCACGCGACGCACGTAACGCTGAGTGGGTAACTCTATGAGAGATACATGAATATCGGAAACATCTCTTTCGGCTTCTTGTTTGCTGTAAAACAAAAAGTTGCTTATAAATTCTTATAGAATTTATATACCTAAACGTTCACTTACTCATCCGGCGTATTGAAGATAATGTTGTATTCCGGTTCATCGCAGGAACTAATGCAATCGCAGGATTTTCGTTCAGTTAAAATCCTTTCATTGATATGCGTTAAACAGATCAGACCACGATAATCACAGACGGGCATGGAGTGCTTGCCAGGCACAACCATAAAATGACTAGTGCAATTGCAATACTGTAGATGCAGTGCCACTGTGCACTCCACTAGACAACTGGAATAACTGTAGAACTCATAGATACCCAGATGATCTGGCATATGTTCGTGGCTATAACGACAGCGTCGCTGTTCACTGCTCAACTCCTCGACAGACTCGTGATTAAACACTTCGATAACATTTAGTATGATTTCCTTGAAATTACCCAAGAGCACTGTTTCCCGTATCATGCCCTCGGCATAGTGGAAGGGCACATCGATGGGAGCGTGAACGTGCACCTGCAATGGGTATTTCGTAAAATATTTCATATATTAAATCGAATAATCAATGTATCGATTAAATATTATAGCTAAAACGTTGAAAATGCATTGATATGATGTATACCCCATCTGAGGGGTATTTTGGGTTTGTCAGAAGTATGTAACAGGCAGAAGGAGGCGTGACAGACCCCATAAAGTATATATATTTTTGATCAGCATCACAAGCCAAGTCGATATAGCCATGTCCGTCTGTCCATATAAACAAACAGAACTCAGAGCTGGTAAGAGATACAATATCCGTTTTAGTCAGTATCGATCACATATTTAGTCAGTCAATAAAAAAATCTTTTTCTTTTTTTTGATGCCACGCCCCATTCGCCCACAATAAGCGAAAAATCAGACATACCTCGGAAAAAATACATGTTTTTGGCGAATATCTCAGAAACTATAACACCTATGGACACCAATTTTGGCATGCAATTTGCTATTTACAATATAAAGACAATGTCATCAAAAGTTTTTGGATGCCACGTCCCCTTCGCCTACCAAAAGCAGAATTACGTTGTAACTTTGCATGCCGCTGGCTCACTTATTTCTTAACACATAGTTTTGTAACTTAACGTATACTTGGAGATAAATATTATTAAACGATAGTGAACATTTTATCAAAATCGGACTATAATTAGAAAAGTTGCTCATACAATGAAAATTGTTGCTTTCAAACAAGGCACTGAGCTCTGCACACAAGCAACGAAAACGGAAAACGTGCGAGCGAGATAGACATACAAATATGTTTGCATGCTAAGTTCTTGCAGCAGCTACTCCAATTTAAACTCATATAATTGGAAACGAAGCTCAGAGGGTATTACACGGTCGGCATGCCCGACTGACAATTTCTATCTTGTTCTACATGTAATTTTATTCATAAGCTAACCTGTACATCCGCTGCGGCATGAAACGTCAGATGACCAGCTCCAGTCATGCGGTTGTTCTTGTACAGCACCTGGGAATCCTTACTGGCCTGATGCGAGTTGAAGGAGAAACAAAGACCGTACTCTGTGGGAAGCGGTAGAAACTGATCGCAGCAGTCGAAGACTGTATTAAGATAGCGACACTCCATAATCAGCTCATCGCATTTGCTACGAAACTATTAAAATGTGATTGAATTACAAATATGTAACCATTAAGAAGCGTATTACTTACCACTTCCAGCAGCAGCGTAAAGTTATCCGGACAACGCAGTTGTTCACAGCTCTCGCAGCTAATGCAGACACCTCTAAAGAATGCTATCTCGCTGACAAAATCATCGATGTGCAGATCATGCTCTGGCCCAAAATGATCATCACTCATGTCCCAGATCTTCTCGGAGTTGTAGAGTTCACAAACGGTTACAGCCGGAAACGAAGTGTTCCAATTGAGACTGAAATATGAAGACAAATTTTTAAAAAATTAAAATAATTGTTTTAAGCAAAAGCTTTTATTAGAAAACTGTAATATAAATGTTCACAAAATTTACCACTTCCCAAGGAAAACAATCTAAATTTTTTTGGACATTATTACTTACTAGATGGTGTCCAAGTTAAACGATACGGATGTCAAAAAGAAGTTTTCCAGCAAAGTCCGCGCGACCGTAACAAAAAACGGCAGTGAGAAGTTGAAAGTTATCAAATAGATTAACCTATATTTTAGAAACCAAATTTAACTAATTTTTAAAATTATTAAAACAATGTTTTTGTTTACCCGCGTAGTGTCCATTGAAAAATACGTTGCCAGTTCATAGTACGTGTTACCAATACGCCGGTTAGAAAAACTTGTGTGTTGCAATTGTTGAGGCTTTCGAAGCTTTTTGGTGGATTTCCATAAAAGCTCCAGACAATACAATAGACTAAAGATACCATCTATGCATTGTTACAAGTTCAAGTCAATTTAGGCGTACAGCAAACATTTTGTAGGACATTATTAGTGCGTAGGGCATGATAGAATACAGTCACCCTTTAATCCAATAAAATACTGACTTCTAATATATTTTTACTGAGCTTTAAACAACTTGATGATTAATTAAAAATATACCCATAAACTAAGAATGAAAAAAAGTAAATTAAATACTTAGGGTAATTCCTAGTCGTACACTAAATAGTTTTAGCTGAACTGGATTAATGGGTCAAAGGTATAACTAAGCGGTAGTAGTATTACAACATTTATAACTATGTTTATATAGTATATGCATACAAAATAGTTTTAGATCTGCGATTAGATGAGATTAATTACGAAATCGTAGTCAGTCTGGGATTGGGGATTACCTACACCATAACTACTAAGTATTTATGACATTTGACGAGACATAGCTATATGTACTTTTGTCCGTCTGGGGGTTTTGTATCGCAGTTTATTAAAGCGACGTGGTGCTATTAACATGACGGCGCGTTCACACGATAAATTCATAATAATAATAATACTAACAGTTAAAGTAAACCATAGTTGCCTGAGTAAGCGTTTCAGAATTTAATCAGCATCAGAATCAGAGATTTCATAAGTCTTACCGCGGTAGGGAGAAGGTGGTTTCAATTTAATCATATTCAATCGATATGAATCATAAGATTTAATCTACATAGGGCTGGAGAAGATATGTTAGACTTGTTGCTATCGAAAATGAAATCCAATATAAATAAATTAATCGCTCAGTTATGAATGTGAATCAAAATCATTGGCAACTCGTTATATTACCAACAGTATTTCACAACCTGTGTTCTTTTGCGATTTTCACATATCTTATGAAATGTATGACTCATTACGTTTTCAACGAAATGGTTTAAGCAATTTAGGAATTGTTTAAACAATTGTTATAATCATCATAAAAAATCATATTATTCTAATTATTACTGATTAACTTGTATTAAATCCACATGATTTTTAAAGCAAGTGGAATTTATTAATATAGAAACTTGCTCGAAATTAAGAAGAATTTGTCTTGTGACTCACTCAACCGGTTGATTTTAAAGAACAATCAAAAATTTGATTCTAAGCAAAATAAGGATTGAAATGCCAACAAGTTCTTAAAAATCAATCTTATTATTAGTTTTTAAAACATCTTTTAGGGGTTAACTATAACACCTAGGAACATCAATTTTGGCATGCAGGTTGCTAGATTTAATATAAAAATAATGGCATCAACATTTTTTGAATGCCACGCCTCCTTCGCCCACCAAAAGCACAATTGCGTTATAACTTTGCATGCCGCTGGCTCACTTATTTCTTAACGTTTAGATTTGTTACTTAGCATATACTTGGAGACAAATAATATCAAACGATAGGGAAAATTTCAACAAAATCGAACTATAATTAAAAAAGTTAGTCAACAGCAAAAATCGTTACTTTTAAGCACGGCATAGCCACGTAATGCATTGCACTGTGCGAGCGAGATAGACATACAAATATGGGTCCTGTTCTTCGTTACTCCAAATAAAATTTGCAAACCATTTTAAATTTCGAAATTTTGCCACATTATTTTCTTTAAATTTACTTTTTTGTAAACGATTAATATACTAAATAAATAATCTCTATAAATTTCAAGTTTTTTAAACTTATTTTATTGAACTTAACATAGATAAATACCTCTATTTTTTTTGTATTTTCATTTATAGCATATAATAAAATAAAATATATATTTTTTTTTAAATTTAAAACTTATGTACGACTAATGACAATAACAGACTGCGTAATGGCTTTGATGACTTAGCGAGAGAATAAATAATGTAGGTCAGTTCCTCGAGTTTGGATTAATATAGATTCTGTGTGATCCAGGGCAACATGTCCAGCACGGAGGCAAATACGCCGGGTTGATTCTTGTTGGTGCCACAGCGAGTGCCGCCGTAAGAGACTACGCCGTATTGTACATAGCGTACGGTCTGCTTGAATTGGTTGCGGAAGAAGAGCGGTCCGCCGGAGTCGCCGCGACAGGTGTGATAGAGTCCATCGCCAACGGCACAGATGTGATTCTCACTAACCGGCGCATCGGAGTAATAATTACGGCAAACACTAAGATCCTGGCGCTTAACTACGGCCTTGAGTAGCACGGGAGAGGGCACATCCTTCTCGGTTCTGCCCCATCCCGAGATATAAAAGCTCTGATCGTAGGCAATGTCCTGCGAGTTGCTTTCGATGGGCAAACAAATGGGTTTGATGTGGGTCTTGAACTTAACGGGACGATCCAGTTTGATCAGAGCTATGTCAAATCGAATAGATCCATCTTTATAGTTCTGATGCGGTCGAATGTCCTCAATGCCAAACTCCTCATAGGGTGGAAGACAATCCCTGCGACGTCCGCCCAGAAACTGACAATCCTCCTCAGTGTCCAGATTATGTTCACCCATGCGTACGCCAATCCTAAATGTGAAAAATTAACAATTAGCAAGCAAAAAATTAAAGAGAAAACTGTTAACTTACATTTTAACATCGCTTGCGGTGCAGTGAGCAGCCGTTAGGACAAAACGATCGCTTATCAAACTGCCGCCGCAGAGAAAGGGTCTGCCCGAGGTCTGATATTTCAGTAGCACCAACCAAGGGAATTCGCCAATTTTGGTAACTTCTCCGTTGCTCAACTTTATGTTGCTCTTTTTGCCACATTCTGTCACAGAGTTAAGCAGTTCCATGCCACGAGGATCGATGCGCTTCAGATCGTCTGTGGTGTGTCTAACACTAACTGTTGACTTGCCCCCAGATTTGCCCTTTTTGGCATCACTCTGGGCCTGTATCACCGATGCATTGGGACAACACAGCTTGTAGCCCTGTAATCAAGAAGAGTATAGAGATTTTAGTGAATTTTTTTGATAGTATGAGTTCTTAAGAAAAATAATGTGTATAACAAATCTTATAAAGTAAGACCTAAATGTTATGAAAAGATCCAAAAGATCTCATATTTTAAATACCTTAAATATTTAAATAAGAACTATTTCTTTCAAAAATATTTAAATAAAATAATTTTTGAGATATTTACATACGAAATAGTAAAAATATATGCGAGATTAAACTTTTTTTTAAAAAAATTATAGTTTCTAATTGTTGGAATATATTTCCACGAACAATTTCTTTTAAAAATAATTCGATAAAATTATTCTTAAGGTATATACAAGACAAATAGTAAAAAATATATGTGAGATTCAACTCTTTTAGACAAAATTATAATTCCCAATTGTTGGAATATATTTTCAGAAAGAAAACATGAAAACTTCCCACTATAGCTATATATTTTCAAAGCGTTTGATAAAACTTTTTCCAGATTCAAGATTTATGATAATTTCGCAATGTGTTGAAAGTGAAAATTAAAATTTCTAACATTAAAAATTACAGCTTTTTAAGAATAAAGTTATTAAACTTATTATTTTGATCGAAAAATGTTTCGTAATTATGACCTAAAATACGAAAAATGTGTGTTTAAAGTTTCTTACCGTTCCCCGTCCGCTTTGGCAGCTTAATTCTCTGATCTGGTTCTGTATCAAGCGTGGCACATTGCGTCCGTATGTGGCCAAAATATCCCGTATAAACTGGCATTGATTGGCCGGAATGCATTGGCCTTGCTCCCCAATGGGCGTGTAGCAGCTACTGCCCGACTCTAAAACACAAATTAAAAAATCATTGATAAGTGAATAAATGCCCATAACTCGTTTAACTGGTTAAAAAAAATTAAGCAAACAAAAGCGTCGATAATTGCTTTGACTTTTGCATATTGCTAAACTAAAAATCTTTATATCTAGAATCTTCTTCTTATCTTCTTTCACTTACGACTGATAACCACACTGGGTATGATGGTTAGTAATAGTAGAACCAAGGCGCTCATAGTTTGTTGCATCCTGTCCTAACTCAATTGTTTTTATGTTTTTTTGTTTTTCACAATTCTCGGCAAGATGTCACGCAATTATAACTCGTCTCGAATCGGTTGTTGATCTTTTCTCCACTGACCGCTGATTGAGAATGAGAAAGACGACGACGTGTGCCGCGCTTTTGTATCTCAATCGTGTTCGCGTGCTCCACTCCGAGCACTGAGCATCTGAGTGTGTGGCTCTATGTTAGCTCTGAGTGTGGGGAAGGTGCTTATTAAAATGCATAAATTGTTATTTACCCAAGTTCGAGTTCATGTTTTTTTCTAAAACACTCGGTGCCTGTGGGGTATAATGAGTTGGCTAAAGTTGGCTGAATCCGTAAGATCGTTTAGAGCTAGGAGCTGCAAATTTGGTATGTGGAGTTCTTATACATAAATACAACAAAAATATAAATTTTATTTATATATATATATATATATATATATATATATGATATATATTTCTTTAACAAAGTGTATAACAAATATTTGACAGATAATTTCAGTATTTATTTAATAAATGCTGTTTGTTCATACGGACAGGCGGACGGACGGACAGATAGATATGGCTATACCGACTGGCTGTTAATGATGATCAAGAATATGTATACTTTATGTGGTCTGCCACGCCTCCTTCTGCCTGTTACATACTTTTCACAAACCCAATATACCCCTTAGAGGGTATAAAAAATAAGCATTTGACAAAAAGTGTAGCAGAATCAAAAAGAAATATCATTTGGTAAGTAAACTGCTTATACGAAATACATAGCTGTGCTTTAATTCCAAGATTCTAAGCTCCTTTCGCTTACAAAGATGGAAAAAAAAATAATAATTACAGGCCATTTTAAGCAAATAGTTTTGCACATATGATCTTCAAATCTAGGTTGTCTCTAGAAAATTATATTGCTAAAGGATCCTGAAAGTTTCATAACGATCGGATCAAAAAAACAGACAAGTTAACAACATTAGATAGGGTGAGCTTTACCAGCTAACCAGTTAGGCAGCAGCAATTAAGAGTAATACACAATACCCACACTGGGTATACAACGGTCGGGTGAGCTCACATACATTGCTTGCTTGTTTTTTATTTATTTATTATTATTGATTTGCTGTTTCTCTACAAAAAGCAACTGGTTTTACGCTCGCGTCACTGTAGCACGTGCGGTTTGAAATCTCAGACTCGTTTACACATTCACTCACTCACTCAGTCACTATGTGTAATTGTAATAATAATATCAAATGCTTGAGAGGATTACCACTTTATGGGGTGTATTACACACAAACACACATACTTGATGGTAGCGTGGGAAATGTAAGAAATTCCTGGGAACTCCACACCGTGCGCCCACTTAAAATACCCCTATATAATATATCTCACTCTGTCTCTTTTCTTACATTATTTGCACTGATTGATATGCTTTTTTTGTTTTATTAAATTGCACTCGTAAGTTTCCCCGAAATTTATTTGTTTGAATGTCACTTAAGGAAATACCATAACTGGGAAGCCCAACACGCAACAAGGGGAAGAGCAATTCTTTATTAATGAAATTTTTGGCATTTGTGTGTTTTGTACTTTTTGGGTGTACAACTCTAATTGGCGTCGTCTTGTCAACTCTTTGGATTCCCCGAATTTAGCTTAATTTATGCACATACGTGTGTGTGTGTATTTTGGATAAGGTCGTAAGGTCTACACGGCCCGTTTATCAGAATTTGAATCAAGCGACACAATTCTAACAGCAAACTTTAAGTCTTCTTATGTCATAAACAATGGGGGACTTTAGATCTTTCAGGCATAAGTATTACTCATAGCTCAAAGCAGTTGCACGATGGCTCAATTATAAAATATTCACAATAAACGCTGCTAGCAGCGCTACAAATTATTAGTTAATATTTTAAGATGCGCGATAAACTTAATAAATATTCATGAAGTACCTGAAAAAAATTATTTAAAGATAAAATATAAAGCATTCTTTAAAAATCTTCTACTATATAAAATTTTAACAGTAATTTTATAAGCTTAATTTGAGTTCATTGCATATTTGAAAAACCCGTTAAAACCCAAAGCTTAAAATTACAGCACAGACACAAGCCTTAGCTAAAACTTTTAGCAGTGACACAAACCCAAGCAGCTGTTTGCTTTCATGCGACTGCAGTGGAGTGGGTAGGAAATGGGTTAAACACTGACGCAAAGCGGAAACTTATGCTGTGGCTTATTTGGAATGTTGAGTTAATAAGCCCCATATTAATAATGAATTAAGATAAGCTCTACATATCGATTAAAGTCACTTTCACCACATTTTATAATCGATTAGATGTTGTGTATGGCTTAAGTAAGCTTAGCTCAGCTTAGATGTTGTGTGGAAGCCAGCGCGAAATTAGCATACTAAAAATAACTGTGGGTTCAGCCAAAAGAATTTCAAGCAACACCCATTAAAAACTGATACGCATTCAGTTTTAGCCAAGAACTGAGCCGGCTGATCGAAAAGATCGACCGACAGGCAGCGACTGCCAAGCTGATAAACCGGTAATCTTACACAGCGCAACAAAACACTTGGGTTTAGTGCAAATCGTTTGGTGGAACATAAGTTGTTTTGCTATTTACATGACGAGAGTGAGAAGGAGAGGGAGAGCGCTGCATATCTTGGCTGCTTAGAGTTGCAAGACCAACTGCAGTCCACAAGAGAGCAGCAGAGTGCGTGAGAGTAAAGCAAGTCTAGTGCAAATTGTTATTGCACAAAGGAGAGCAGAGTACAGCATGTCTTGACTGCTGAGAGCTGTTAAACTTACTTCAGTACACAAGAGAGCGTCAGTAAGTGAGAGAGTAAAGCATACCTAGTGCAAGTTGTTGTTGTTCTTTACGTGCCGTCATGTGTCTTAACTACTGAGCGCTGTAAAACTTAGTGCGATCCACAAGAGCGGCGTAGCGCAAGAGAGCAAAGCATGTCTTGGCTGTCACACTTATCGCGATCCACAAGAGAGCGACTGTCTTAGCAGTTGTAATCCACAGACTTGCGCTCAGTGGCTGGCTACCTGCTGAGCACCTTCCAGCTGGTGGGCAGCAACAGGTACTTGTCTTGGCGCTCTCTTTGTGCTACGCTCTCGCACCGTCTCACCGTCTCTCTCTCTGTACCTGAGTGTATGCAGCTGAGCGTCTTACAGAAAATACCACGTAGGCGCCGCTGCTCACGTCATTGGAATTCATTCCACAGTGAGACGCCGTCGCGATCGCAAGTCTCGTGCGGATCGAATTATAAAAGATATATACACAACAACAAAATATATATATAACGAGCAGTGGCAGCTGCTTAAATAGCCAAGCCCCAAAAAAAAGAAATACAAACGACTTTTTAAAGAGCAATAAAATTTGAAATTCAGCTGCAGCACAAAGCACAACAACTACACACGGGATGTGCGAAAAGGGAACTCGCAGAACTCTCAGAATCCCATGACGCCATATTTGTTTTCCAACTTGTTTGTGTAGGAAAAAAAACAAGTGAGTGTTTTTGTGAGTGTTAACAACAAATACAAGTGCGGAAATAAAACAAAATTCAGTTAAAAAGTTTAAATAAAAAAAAAAAAAACAACAGCGAAAGGAAAAGGAAAATTCTAAAAACGTTGTGGATTGTATGTTGGTTTTTGTGTGTGTGGAGCGCGTGTTTCGTTTCGTTTTTTTTTGCGCTTTTGATTATGACTGAGCAGTGTGAGCAGTAGCGGTGTGTGTGTAATGTGGATGTTGATGTGAATGTGGTGAATGCGAATGGCAGTGTGAAAAAAAAAATATCCGCTTACCTAAGCGAACAAATTCCTCTCTCGCGACTTGCTTAAGAACCACAATTGAATACAGTAGAAGAAGAAGAAGAAGAAGTTGTGCTCGAACGTGGCTAACATACATATATATATATATATATAAAACCAGAAAATCCACATTGTTCGGTTCACGCGTTTCGCGTTTCGCGCCTACGTTGTCTGTGCGCTACGTAACAACACAGAACAGAACCAAACTACGTAACGTAACGTAACGTAACGCAAGGCATTTATTTGTTATTGTTATTATCTGAAATGGGCGACTCCACGCCTATTTGCCGCTGCCGTGTGCTTTATTTGGGCAGCGCAGTGCCGCGCCAGAGCAAAGACGGATTACAGGGTATACAGGAGCCGCTGCGCAGCTTGTATCCGTCAGAGGGCGCTGTTGGCGCCAAGGGCATCGATAGCTGGCTGAGTGTCTGGTCCAATGGCATATTGCTGGAGAATGTGGATGAGAATCTGAAGCAGATCACACGCTTCTTTCCCATCGAATCGCTGCACTATTGTGCTGCAGTGCGTCAGGTCTTGATACCGGAACGGGGCAATGCACATCCGGAGCCAAAGTTTTTGCCCTTGGACTCGCCATTTGCACGCATGCCGCGTGCCCAGCACCCGCCCATCTTTGCCGCCATCCTGCGTCGCACCACTGGTATTAAGGTGCTCGAGTGCCACGTCTTCATTTGCAAACGGGAGGCGGCTGCGAATGCTCTAGTCAGATGCTGCTTTCATGCCTATGCGGACAATTCGTACGCGCGCCAACTGGAGACGGGGGGCAGCACCGGTGGCGGTGGCAGCAGTGTCTATGGTACTCTGAAAAGTGCCGCGGGCAGCAAATCCAACGGAGATCTGACCAGTGTGGGCTTGACCAATGGCAATGGACTGCATCATCACCATCATCATTTGGGCGGACAGAATAGCTGGCGATCGCGTGCGGGCAGCACGACAACCCTGAACAGCTTGGGACGCCAGTCGAATGGACATGTGCTCAATGGGTCGGCTCATGGTTTGGGCATGAATGGCGGCAGCACTGGCAGCGCCGCCGAGGGTTATACATCAGTCAAGAATTGTAAGTTCGTTGCCTAAGTCTTTCGTTTCTATACAAGTTGTGAGGAACTGCAGATGAATTTCATAACAGATTTGATGTATATAAATTTGAATTGATTTGAGGTATAATTATATGTTGTTGTTTGTAGTTTTTGGTTTTTTTTTTTTTTTTTTTTTTCTATGTGAAATATGAAACACATTTCAAAATTTTCTACATTTTTGTGCTTCTATTTTAACATTTTCGAAGAAATATGTACAAGTAACTAATATATACATCGATAAATATATACATGTTTATCGATAGCTCTGCAAAATCGTTGATTAGTTCTATTTAGGATTTCAATATTGATTATCGATGTTTTCATATATTTGAGTTATTTTGTTGAGTAGAACAAACTTCAATCGAATCGATGTATCAACAAAACCGATAATGCACCGATAAATCGATTATATACTTTTTATGTATATATAAAATATGAAACTCTTTTCGAAATTTTCTACATTTATGTGGCTCTATTTTAACATTTTTGAAGCAATAAGTACAAGTTAGGCATATTTACATCGATTAATATATACATGTTTATCGATAGTTCTGCAAAATGAATGTTTTTTCTGCTTTCTCATTACACTCGTTAGAAGTACAGTCAGATGACAACTGTTTCGTGCCAACTAATTAGCTGCATGTGACAGTGCACTTTGCACACGTAAACAGTTAGAAACGTTAAAGCGTTTGAACGTTAACTGCTTTTGTTTCAGCCATCTTAGAGATGAGCTCAGCTCAGTCTGACTTTCATGCATACACACAATAACTTGATTGAATGCAATGGAGAAGATTTCAGCAATGAAATTTAAGGTTTTCTCAACGTCTGTTTATCACTCAAGTGGATAGCCTCACCTTGAAACACAGACAGAAACACACACTTATACTTACAGACAATACACTCACTCTCTCTCTCTCTCTCTCTCACTCACTCACACACAGAGACTCACACTCAGTTTGACTACCTAATAATATGTGCAAAGGTGAAATAAAACGAAAAAAAAAAAACACCTGAGCACGCCTCAGACACAATGTTGAAAAATAGAAAATGTTGTCACTGCGTTGAAAGTATTTTGGGTGCAGTGCAGGTATTTCAAAATGCACATACATATATTGACGAATTGGCCAACTGATGGATGGAATGGATCGTTGGACAGCTGAAGGGCCTGCACTAAGCCAAAAAGCGAATGGAACGCAAGCGAGAAAACACTTTTGGCCTAGAGATGGGCGCGTGACAGTTGACAGCTATTTTTTTTTTGTTTTCTTTTTTAATTTTTGGCAACCATCAGCACGCAGCGCTAATTGAATGCAAATATTTATTTCAAGTGTCTCGGCTATGATGTATTTGTAGAGTGGCCTTAAAAATTTTTGGCTTTCCAACGAGTTGAGTGTACATAAATTCGTATGAAGTGTGTGTTTTGTCAGTCGTTTTGAGTTGTATTTCTTTGAGTTATGTGTAGCCCTGTAGGGCTATGTGTAGAGTAGTGAGTGAGTCCAGTAATTTGTTGCTTTTTATATACTCAACTTGTATTATAAAGTTCTTCATCGAGTAGACAGGCTCAGACATGCAGAGAGCCGTGTTTTAATATTTAGCTGAGTAACTTCTTGCAGCTAAAATCTTAATCTTTTGCAAAATCTTCACAAAAACTTGATACTCTATCTAAAGATTTGTCTAGATTAGTTTTATTGTGTTTTAAGTCCTGTCATCAGTTATGTTATTCCAGTTTGAGTCTTGTAAGACGAGTTTAAGAACACTGCTTTGCTCTAAATCAACTTAACTGACAGCTGAGTTTGATTTGAACAAGTTATCGGGTATTAAATTTGGCTTAAATTTGGCTCAACTGAAGTGTATCGCGTATTTGAGTCAACTTTAGATTGTGTCGAGATTTGTATAAGTCGTGTGCTCAGACAAACTGGCATCAGAACCACATTGAACCATTTGTTATCTGCATTTTAAGCGCTTGTTAAATTCTAGCTTTTCTGTTTTTACCAAAAATTTAGAAACTATCTCGCTTCCTCTGCCTCTCGTGTCACGACACTAACTCCAACTTCAACTTTTCAGTTATCAGCTATCGTTGTCTTACAGCTTTGATTTTGTTGATTTTTTTTTCCGTAAACACTTTCCACTTATTTAAATTTTTGTCGACAAGCGACAAAAGGCACAAAAATTGCCACTTTATGACTATGGCAGTTGTTGTTGTTATTGTTGCTGTTGTTGGCCTGGTCAACGTTTAACTTCAGAGTTTAAAATGCTGCTGTTATAGCAGCCAAGTTATGATAATTAGCATGTAAATTGCTGAGCAGCTGAGGAAAGCAACAGCAGCAATGTTAAATGTCTTTCAAACAGTTTCGAACACGAAGCGACGCGATCTGACGCGAGTTGCCATGCAAATTAGTTTTGCATTTCGCTTTCCGACCTGAACTCCTCCCCAATTAAATGTCTTTCCGTTTGTGTAGAAATTGCCTTGCATGGCATCTACTTTAATTTCAAACTACTTGTCTCTACTTTCTAGGCATTTTTAGTCCAACTCTATGCCAAGACAATTGTCATATTTAAAATTTTGGTACTGTTTTTAACTACATTTATTACATTAATTTTTTTTTGGCTTATCATCTTCAAACGGACTATGCAAATCAAATGACTTGCCAGAGTTAGCCGTTAATTAATGATGTCTTTCCGCCTTTCCTTCTTTCCTCCGTGCCTCCCATGCCTCCCCTCCTGCTGCTGTCATTCCCTGCTACTATCTCTGAAATGATAGAGCATGTAATTTATTATGTTGCCATTCGTTTAGCTGCGGTTCTCACAGCCTCTTGAGGCACTCTGCAGACACTACAGGCAACACACATCCACAGCCTGGACAGCAAGTGTCATTCTCCCAACTGCAGTTATGTACAATACACTGATATTTTTATATGCACAAAAAGTTTCATTTGAGTTATAAACAATTTTTAAACTAAATGAAATTTCTTTATGTTTCATTAATTTGTTTACCAAAAAACACCGAATGAATTTCCTTCAAGTTGCAATTTTTTTCAGTGTAAGAATTGCTATAGTTTAAGAATTTCTATATAAGATATAGCAGTTCTTAAGCTAAACTATTTTTTTTTATGTTTCAAAATTTTTGTTTACTAAAAAACACCGAAAGAATTTCATATAAATTTGCAATTTTTTCCAGTGTAAGAGTTGCTATAGTTTAAGAATTGCTAAATAAGATTTAAGATAGAGCAATTCTTAAACTAAATCAAATTTCTTAATGTTTCAAAAATTTATTTACCAAAAAATTCCCAAAGAATTTCTTTCAAGTTGCAATTTTGTTCAGTGTAAGAGTTGCTATAGTTTAAGATATCTATATCTTATATAGCAATTCTTCAACTAAATTAATTTTTTTAATGTTTCAAAAATTTGTTTACTAAAAAATCCCGAAAGAATTCCTTTAATTTTGCAATTTTTTTCAGTGTAACAATTTGCTCAACACTGAAAACCAATTAAAAATTCTATTGCTCTAAAATATAGAAAATTTGTAAGAATTAGTTCACAGCATCAAGTTTATATATAATTGTAGCAGTTTGCTTTTAAAAACTATATTTTTAAAATTTTTATGGCTGCCAATTTTTAGCAGTGTACAACACTGATTGAGAGTGTTGCAGGTTGAATAACTTGATGAACGTGTAACTTCTTGCGGGGAACTTCTTTTGGTCGCGTGCAGATTATTGTAGACTTTGGAGACGCCAAACGCCCCCCTGACCCCCCCCCCCCCCCCTGCATTGAGTTGGAATGTGGGTGAGGGGGGGATTGCAGGGGGGTGTGGCACATGTGTGCGCCCAGTGAGTACGTAAATTGAGATGAACGCGTGAGAAAATTTTGGGCTCTTAAAGTTTGTATTTTGTTATGACGGTCTTGGTCTGGGTCTTGGGTCTTGGCTTTGTCTTCGGCTTCAGCTTCAATTTCAGCTTCAGCTTCGGTTTTTGGACTTTAGCTTTAGGTTTTTGTCTTCGGCTTGGTTATTGCCCTGTTCACCGCCACTTTCTTGTTTCAGTCGCTTGTTTTCAAGTGGTGGGAAGTTGTAGCTACAAACCTCAGCATGGCTGCTTGCTGGGAAGTGTGAAATCGGGTTGGAAATAGACTCAGACCCGTGACTAAGTGGAGATATAGCCAAAGCAAAAACAAGTGGAGCGGGGAGAGGAGATGGCATAGTAGTAAAGGGAAGTAGTCGAGAGAGAGAGGGCAACTCAATTCTCGTGTGAGCAAGTGAAACTTTATTTAGATATGATAAAATCTGTTCGAATCATCCAAACGTGTGTGTCTCTATATTTAGCTATGTGTTTATCTCTCTCTCTCTCTCTTATTTTGCTACTTCCCTCTCTCTATCTATCTCTTTCTCTATCTCTCTTTCGGTGTGTTTTCTATTAATTAACATTGTTAATTTGACTGTAGACGGCTTTGAGATTAAGATTGCCACAGTTCATTGTTTGCTTTGACTGCGACAAATTGAATTGAGGTTAAGTTGCTATGTGGATGAGAAGTGCGCAGAGGAGTAGGAAACTAAGAAAAGTCGATAGGAAGTAAGCATGACTGCAGTAGATTTCTGGAAGAAAAAAAACTGGCTGAGTTTGAAGTGGCAAAAAGGCGAAAGAAGGCAGAAAAGGAAGTATAAAATTGAAAAGGAAGCCTTGAATGGATCAATAATGGGAGTAGATATCTGAAATAATGGGAAGTAAAGTGGACATGAATAGGGAGCTAAAAGCCTAATCAGAACCGGAAGCATTCGATTAGGCAAATGGAAGAAATGAAAGCGTTTAATAGAAGCGACGAGGAGGGTAAAAAACAGAATTTCCATTAGCTAGTTAAGAAGCATTTGGACAAGGAGCCCAGTGGAAAATGGTTGGCAGGGTAAAGATATAGATATAGATACAGATATAGATATAGATATAGATATAGATATAGATATAGATATAGATATAGATATAGATATAGATATAAATATAGGTATAAATATAGATATAGATATAAATATAGGTATAAATATAGATATAGATATAGATAAAGATATAGATATAGATATAGATATAGATATAGATATAGTTATAGATATAGATATAGATATAGTTATAGATATATATATATATATAGATATAGATATAGATATAGATATAGATATAGATATAGATATAAAGCAGAGAAATGCTAGTGAAATAGGAAAATAAATCGGTGCTGGAATAAAAATATCTTTCTTAAGCTATGAGGGATTAAACAAAGCAGAAGAAGATGTTACAAATGGAGTAGAAAGTAGTTAAGAATGTGATTTTAAAGTATTTCCCATTTATACTACGTTACATAAAAGTAGTCGGAAGAAATTTAATGTTAAAAACAGTTTGGAATGCTAAATCTGGAATAGAAATTTCCAATTCTTCTGCAAGTGATGCGACATGTAGTGCTATAAATTACAATTAATTAAACTAATTTAAATTATTAGAACTGTGGAACTTGTCAAGTGACACGAAAGTGTGTTAGCAAAGCAATAACAATTTTAGCTTAGAGTTTGTGTCTTAAGTCTTTCGTTTAACTCGCATTGGAAAAGTGGAAAACGGTCTCAATGGCATTGGCATAAACAACATTTTTCCATAATTTGGAACCGCCTCAAATCTGAAGCAGACTTGATACATATCCGCTGGCCGCACCTCGCAGCAACATGATCGTTCATGATCCAAAAACAATTTGCAGGTGGTTTTTCGGTTTTTGTTATGCATTTAGAGAAACGAAAAACAAGTTGCATACTTTGTGTTGAAGATCAGGTTCCAGTTGGGTGACACAGTTATTCAAAATTTGACCCAGTTTCAATGAAAATCGCGTTTATGTAATGATGAAAATGGCTGAAAATTCTAAGTATTAAACAACAAATGATCGATGCACATTTGGGAAATGCATTTGCAATCTGCATTGCTTGCTGCACTCACTCCAAGTCATTAGGAGGAAATTTTCAGTTGGTGGAAAAACTTGTCGATAATAACAACAACAACAAAAACAACAGGCTGACCACTTGACCATGACTGAAATATCGAACAGAGGTGCTGCTGCTGGTGAGGGGGAAGCTGAGGAAAGATGCAGCAGTGGCAACAGTGGCAGCTTCAACAAACCCGGCATCAACTTCCGTTGCAAGCGGCACAGCAAAACTGCAGTTTGTGTTGTTGTTGTTGCTGTTGCAGCGTTGTTGCATTATTATTATTATGCAAAGAAGCTGGCAAGAGACTGAGCGTGAAATAGCTAGAGAGTAAGAAAGAGACAGGGAGAGAGAGAGAGACAGGCAGAGGGAGTGGAATAGATGGCGGCAAAAGCACATTAACCGAAATCCAGTTGCAGTTGAATGACTTAGGCTCTTGCATGTTGCATGTTGCATGTTGCAGTCACTCGGCAACAATTTCTTGTTGTGTTGACTTGCAACATTTTTTCTAGGCGCTTTTTGTGGTTTGATTGTCGCTGTTGATGTTGTTGCTGTTTTTGTTGGTGTATTGCATTTTATCATCACTCGATTACAGAAATTTGATTTTGATTATTTTCAATAATTGTGGCACGAATCGCACAAAAGCAGCAACAAAAAAATCTCAAAAGCTACAATCAAAGCATAGCGAATGCCAACATTTGACCTAGTTGCAAATCCCCACTCTTGCGCTAGTCCACCCCACCTTTCTTCCTCTCTCTTTCTCCCTGCCCTTTCTACACATTATTCTAGCTGCTAGCTTCTTTAGTTTTTAGCTATTTAGTATTTTAATGCATAAAATTAGCTGCTGTTTGTTGTTTTCACTTCATCATTTAATTGTGAATAATGTTCACATCATTTCTACATTCATTCTACATTATTCCATTTTCTCATTAATTAGCTAGTCAAGTGGGAAACTTTTAATTCTTGCTAATTATAATTCATTTCCTGTTTTAGTTTTCTATTTAATAGTTTGATCTATTCATGTCTCAGTGTCAAAGTATTTACTTGTATTATCTGTGAAAATCATTGAGATTATTCAAAGCTCAATTGTTCTACTTATCAGACTGCTTACGTATCGGAATGAATGATGCATGCACTAAAAGAAAAATTTAAGCACTTTGTACGGAATGGGCACTTTTAAAATGTCAATTACCCAAATTAGTTATTCAGTTGGGTAATTGAAATTTTTTTAATAATAATTATTCAACTGAATAACTAAGATCTTAATACAAAAATATTTCCTTAGTTTTTAATTGTTTCATGTTTTTATTCCTAAGTTTTTATTCCCACTGCTGTTTTCTCTCTGTGCAGCCTTAGAATTGGAATATTAGTTGTTACCTTTCTACATCAAACAAACTTAAATTTGAGCATATGCATTTTTATACACCGCGAGAAAATCTTAAAATTTAACACTTTTCTCCACATTATTCAAACTTGATCTCTCACTTACAATATAGTTTTTAATTCAAGTATGATTTCTTCATAGTTTTATCGATTAACGTTTATTTTTTAATGCTTTTTTTTCTGTGTAGTTTTTTGAACCAGTTTTCTTAACCAAACTTGCACTTTTTTCGCTCTGTGTAGTCTTTGGCATCAGTGTTGTCAGTGTACTACTCATTGCTTTGCCAAGAATCTGAGTATAGTTAGCAAGACAGTAGGTATTTACTACTTATTTCTCTATGTGTAGTAGTAGTCTTTGGCATGAGAGTCTGTTGGTGTTACTCATTCTTCTGGCATTCGATGTTGGCGTCGTCCCAGTTCACTTGAAGCTCTACCTTTTGGGTCTGCCGCTGTCTCTGTCTCTGCAGCTGTGGCACGTCAATAGTTGGCTGAATTGAAGTATTGGCGCAACCATCCGGTGGCAAGAGCGTGCCAGCGGAAAACGAAATGGCAAACACAACAACAATGAAAATAAAAATAAAAACTAAATACAGCAAATTCCAAAATATTGGCTCATAAGAGCAAAAGAGAGAGACAAAGAGAGAGAGAGAGGGAGAGACAAAGACTGAAAGATATAGTTGAATATAGAAATAGAAACGTTGCTTCTCGGCACTCCCCTGTTTACCGCTCGGAATTTCGCCTGGGAATGGCTGAATAGATGTATGGCACAAAAAGCGTTTAAATGCCAAACGGTTTTTGCTTTGGCTTTACCTTTTTGGCCAACTTCAAGCAACAGCAGCAGCATATGCAATAGAGCACTCTCAATGCATAGATTTGCATTGCATTTGGCCAGCTGAATGTCTTACCTACTTATGCCTGACTTTAGCTGCAACGTGGAAATACAATTTTCACGCACGCATGCCTTGCAGTTTTTTCCATTTTTCAACACTCGCCACTTTAAGTGAGAGTATTAATTTTACTTTTTTTTTTATATACACAAACTGCGCTGCTTATGTCATAAGTGTAATGGAGAAAGAGAGAGGCAACTAAGAGAGGGAAAGAAGTTCATTTAAGGAGAGCAGGAAGACAAAGTAATTAACATTGAACAAATTTTTACAAACAAAAGCGAAACAATTACAATTTAAAGCGAAATTAACTTAAATCATCAGCAACTGGAAGTGCAAAACTGATTGTTATCCATTATTAATATTATTATTACTAATAGTATTATACTTATTAGATTTTGCATTTATTCCAGCAAAGCCAACACTGGCAATTGGCCAATTCAATCATCATGGCATTTGATTGACTTCCGCTAACGTTTAAGCAGATTATGCTACTACAATCGAGGTAAAAGCAAAACAAAATCGTTGCTGTTGGCTTAAACGATCAAATCAAAGTGAAATCGCGACATGAGTTTCTCCACACTTACTACCAGTCTTTTCCGCCTTGGATAACTGGCTAACATACATATATCTGTATCAATATTTATGCTTATCTACATACAAAAATTAAAACTTGTTTTGTTCCACCGACTGATCGTTGTGAACAACAAATAGCAAGAGCTACGAGGCTGAAATTTTTATAGCAGTGCTCTATGATCATTGATTTAAAGCTACATATGTATACAATATTATTAAATATTTAAGAAATTTTAATAGCTTTAAAAAAAAACTGATCGTTGTGGGGTTCAAATGGTAAAAACTAAAAAGTTGAGATTTTTACACATTGTATAACTTCTATTGCCTTACAAAACAGGCTATATCCATCAATATTTATAATGGGAAACATGTTGATTTCTACCTATTGATCATTGTGGAAACCAAATAGCAAGAGCTACAATTCTAAAATTTTTACACAAGATGGTAGAGCTTTATGACCATAGAAACAGACTATATCTATTTCAAATGGTGACTAGCACAAGTCTAAATTAATTATTTTTTTTACCAACTGATCTCTGTGGAGTCTAAATAGCAAGAACTACGAACTTGTTATTTCTACACATCATAAAAGTAATTATTAACTAGAATAGCCGACTATATCTTTACCAAATATTGTTAAATACAAAAAAACATTTCGAATTTTGCCAACAACTGATAGGCGTAGGGTTCAAATAGGAAAACCTTCAAAGCTAAAAATAAGTTTTTGTTGTTATTTCCTATATTTATTGATATTTTGTGTATGTAAATTGTTTTTCTGCTTAGCTGTTAAATTGGACAACAAAAATAGTAGCTTTTATAAACATACTTTGAACTCCACTTCCTTATAAACTTTGGGTAATACCCCAAAAAACAACAACACTTGACTTAAATGCAATATTTTTTCAATATCCACTATTTGTCTGTAGAACACTTTCAATGCCAAAAAGATTTAAATGAAACAAATGCGAACGTGCGACCCGCAGAACCAATAATAATACCGCCATTCCATTGCTTCTGACCAGGTCAAAAACCATTAAAATTCACTTTCGAATATCGTCACTTTGGAGGTTGAGGCCAAAAATGAAAGTTTTTGCCAAAAAAAAAAAAAAAACTACAAAAAAATACCCCAAAAACACAGATACAAATCTTAATATAAATAATATTATGTGGGAAATGCGCAGATCAACCAACGTCAAGTAAATATATAATATAACAATTTTTTTTTTTTTTGGGAAATGCTTTGGATTGAGCCGCTAATTAAGCCAGAAAATTGTGAGCGTTACAATTTGGAGTGCAGAAAGCTGACTGAAAAGAAAGGGCAGCAGAGTGGGGAAGTGCGTTTTTTGGGAGTGGTCTCGGTTCGCTCTCATTTTCAACGTCAGTCAGTTGGTCTCTACAGTTTTTTTTTTTGGGGACGGGTCAATAGACCCCAAAGCAGGCCGCGCATTTCTCATGCCACACAAAAGCTGCTACAACAAAAGTGGCAAAAAAACAAAAACAAGCAAACCAAATTATGGCATGGCTAAGAAGCGAAAGAGAGAGAGAAGAGGGAGTGAGAGAAGAGAGAGAGAGAGAAGAGAGAGAGTAGGAGAGAGAGGGAAGCAGAGAGACTAACAAAAAAACAAAGCAGCAGCAGTAGAAGAAGAAGTGGTAGAAAAACTTCGACTAGCCGTTTTGTTGTCGTCTGCCGGACTGCGACTTGGACTTTTAGCTGGTTTTTTATGCCAGAGAGTGCGAGAGAGAGGTGTGTAGCGTTAGCTGCAGGTGTAGCCACGTTCAAGTTATTAAATTACCGTTATTTATTACAAAACCGTTTTTTGCCGTTGTTGCTGCCATGGCCCAAATGGGACGCAGAACCAAACGCCAACCTTCATCGGCTGCGACAACGGCAGCTACATTTGTATCTGTAGCTTGTAGCTTTATAGCTTGTAGCTGTCTTTTTGTATTGCCTAACTGACCAAGTCACATGCACGTCTGTCTGTCTGTCTGTCTGACCGTCTGTCTGTCTGTCTAGTACGTGCAATGGCAACAGTTAACAGACATCAAAGTCAAACTTAAACTCAAACACAAATCGAAGGCATTCAATTGCTGTCGCTTCATTTGAATGCACGGTCTTGGCCCATTTTTTATCTCTCTTCTTCTTCTACTGCTGCCTCATCTTCTTCTTCGTGTCTTACTACCTTTTTTTTGGAGCGCTTTGGCTTAGACGCGCTTTGGCTAATTTGCAGTTGGTTAATGTAAATGCCATTGCCTTGTCCAAATACTGCTTTTGCGCATGAATCAGCATTTTAAGCGGTTAGTACGCAAAGTGCCTTAAAATGAGACGCGTACAAGTGCGGCCCTGGTATTGTTTCCACCCTCCCGCCCTGACAGCTGCCCCTCCCAAAAGTTTCCCTTCATTGTATGTTTCTACAGCATCCATTGGCCGCGAAGGTCAACTGGCTATCGAGCGAAATACAACACTCACATTCGCGTCCACTCGATTGTATCGGTTATCTGATAGCTGAAGCAACCAGTTCTTTCATTTGATACACAGCACATGTACTAGAGATAGTTTATATGTATATTTGTACCCTCTGAGGGGGGTATATTGGGTTTGTCAGCAGTATGTAACAGGCAGAAGGAGGCGCGGCAGACCCCATAAAGTATATATATTCTTGATCAGCATCAACAGACGAGTCGATATACCCATGTCCGTCTGTCCGTATGAACAAACAGATCTTAGAGATGGTTAGAGCTACAAATTCAATGTTGGTCAGTATCGATCACATATTTAGTAAGTCAATACAAGAATTTTTTTTCTTCGATGCCACGCCCCATATTCGCCCACAATAAACGAAAAACCAGACACACCTCGTAAAAAATACAGGCTTTTTTCGAATATCTCGGTAACTATGGCACCTAGGGACACCAATTTTAGCATGCAGGTTACTAGATGCAATATAAATATAATGCCATCAACATTTTTTGGATGCCACGCCTCCTGCGCCCACCAAAAGCACAATTGCGTTGTAACTTTGCATACTGCTGACTCAGTTATTTCTTTACGTATAGTATTGTAACTTAGCGTATATTTGCAGACAAATAATATCAAACGATTGTGAAAATTGCATCAAAATCGAACTATAAATAAAAAAGTTTATCATGCAACGAAAATCGTGACTTTCAAGCCAGGCATAACCACGTGCATTGCACTGAGCTCTGCACACAAGCAACGAAAACGAAAAACGTGTGAGTGAGATAGACATACAAATATGTGTGCATGCTAAGTTCTTGCTGCAGCTACTCCAATTTGAACTCATCTAATTGGAAACGAAGCTCAGAGGGTATTACACGGTCGGCATGCCCGACTAACATTTTATTTCTTGTTTTCTATAGCTTTAAAATCATAACTTCAACTAACTTCTCTCTCTTTTCTCTTACTCTCTTTCAGTTTATGGCAGCAGCGCCGATCTGAATGTCACAGTGGATGATGGCGAGGCGTCTGTGTACAATGGGGATGAGAATCACAAGGTGTGGAGTGGCTCACAGGATCAGCTGGACAGCATTGGTGCCGTGGAGAGTCCCTATGAGTTGTTCTCGGGCAACAGCTCGACACTTGGCCGTCCGTTGAGAGCACGACAGATAAGTGCACCAATTGAGGTGCCACCGCCGCCGCTGGTGAAGGAGGAGCGCAAAACGAAGCGGGACGGAAAGAAGTCATCCAAGTCGAGTGGCAGTCAGAGCTTGTCGGGCACACTGATCAGACCAAAGCCCATGCATCCAGCGGCAATGCAACGTTCACAAATGCAACAGCAGGCAGCTGGTCACGGTCCACCCGGTCCTGGTAGTGTCATCTATGGACCAGTGTCATCGGGACCACATGCTGCCCGACAATATCACACAATTAGTCATCGTGGTTTTGCGGGTCCACCGCCGCCACCACATCACTCGCATCCACATGCCCACCACCATCACTTGCAGCAGCAGCAGCATCAACATCACATGATGCAGCTGCATCATGCACAGCAAATGGGTGGCATGCCACCGCTGCAGATACCCATGATGTTGCCACAACAGTATGCCACATTGCAACCGTCACGCTCCACCAGCTCCACCAAAAAGAAGAGCAAGAAGGACAAAAAGAATGGCGGCGTCGGTGTACCCGTGGGCATGCCCATTGTGCCGCCCATCTATGCCTACCAGCAGCAGCAACAGCAGCAGCTAATGGGCGTGCCACCTCCGCCCATGGCACAGTCTCTCATTGGCGAACCCCGACCGCTCAGCATGTCCAGTCGCAAAATGGCCGCCTCCATGGGCAATGGGCTAGATGATTCGGGCAATTCGGGTGCCGAATCTCCATCGCCCGGTGGCACGGGCATCTATCGCCGCAAGGGACATCTGAATGAGCGTGCTTTTAGCTACTCCATACGCCAGGAGCATCGCAGTCGCAGTCATGGCTCCTTGGCCAGCCTGCAATTCAATCCGCCGGACATGAAAAAGGAGCGTGAAATTGCACAAATGGTTGCCGGACTCGAGTTGAATGATGGTGAACGCCGGCAGATGAATGGACCCGGTCCGGCAACGCTGCAGCGCAAACAGGCGGGCGGCGGCATGGTGAATGGTGGGGGCGTGGGTCCTGCACCGCATCATGCACAGCATCCACATCCACATGCGATATACGGTCCGTTGGGAGCCGCCAGCAGCTTTGGCAAACCGCGTAGATAAATTTGATAATGCAGATTTGATGATTAAATTTAATAAACAATTTAAAAGCGATGCTGGTCAATTTGGAGAAGCAGCGAAATGCAAATGAATCTTAACTAAATTGAAATCAATAACGAACAAAAAAAAATATGAACAAATTTTCAAAACAATGAATAATGTGTGCCTTATTAGGTTTATACTCTAAGTATATATTTTAATCGAGAGAAAACAAATCCGAATCACAGAGAGAAATGAGCAAGAATACATAATACATAATGTAGCATAATATAATATCAAGTTTAGATACCCCTCTTGGGGGTGAATAGACTTTAAGAAATTTAAAATCAATTAAATTTCGAGCACAAATTGTATAATAATTTCTATAATTTTGATTGAGTTGAGTGAAAATGTCAAATGCTCCATACCAAACACTCTATATACTAGATGCGAGCACTTTGCTAGTAAAACATACTTAACAAATACATATACTATGTTACTACAATAAATATAAATTTACTTACATACTTACTTCATTCTGTCCATATTAGTATGTTAATGAAGCCGATGCAAATAGATATTGCGAATGTGTTTACGTTTATATAATCATAATTACGTATATACATAATTATACTTATGTACAATAAATATACATATATATAATAAAAATTTAACAACATTTTTTTAATGCATTTTGAGCGAAACAGCGAACTGCAGAAGAATTGGTTAGTATGTTTGCTATTTATTTTAGAAATGTTGTTTTAAAAGTCATAATAATTTTTGATAAATTTAAATATTACAAGAAATGATTCAACAAGAAACAGCAGCTAGAATAAATTGAAATATTTTCAGATGTAAAATTTAATGAAAAGATTGAAAGACTAAAATTTAAGCCCAGAATCCCAATGCATCTTAACCAATAGACCAACACTTTTGGTATGAAAATTTTCATTTTGGAAATATGAAAAGTGAAATGATATA
Source organism: Drosophila tripunctata (assembly GCA_035047385.1). NCBI lineage: Eukaryota > Metazoa > Arthropoda > Insecta > Diptera > Drosophilidae > Drosophila > Drosophila tripunctata. The sequence continues at coordinate 2,003,258 of JAWNPS010000008.1, forward strand.
AGAGAAAAATATTTAAGAACACTTAGACAAAATGAACTCACGTTTAATGCAAAGTAATGCACACTTATAGATATCTTCCTCAACGTAAAAAACTACTCTATTATGTTGAAGTATATAAACCAGTTCAGAAAAATTCCCTCCAAATTTTTAACGTGTGAATTTTAGCAGCAAAAAGTTCTTAAATTAAAGCAAAAATCTTTTTAAAACAGATTTCAATTAACTCCATTTAGGAGATTTGAATGGTATTATGATAAAAGACAAATATATTTAAAGAACACTTAGAGGAAAGCTACTCACGTTTAAAGCAAAGTAATGCACGATTGTAGACATCTTCTTTAACGTAATAAACTACTCTATTATGTTAAAGCTTATAAAACAGTTCAAAAGAATTCTCTACAAATTTTTAAAGTGTGAATTTTAAAAGCAAAAAGTTCCTAAATTAAAGCAAAAATGTTTTTTAAACAGTTTCCAATTAACTGCTATTTATAAGTTCCTTTCATAAGCGGAAATTAAACATTTTCGCTCTCGACTGTAGAGTTTGTTAACCTTCCGTCTGGAGATCGTGGGTCATATTAATAGAATAAAATTTACCTGCAACGCCTACTAAACGCTTAATTCTAATCTGATACAAGTTACATGTTCGATTCTCAAACAAAAATGCTCAGATATTCTATGTATATGTTTTGCTGTTTTGTTACAACATACATTGTGGATTTGCATGCGGGGGCTCAGCACACCTTCCAAGTCAATTAGCATGCAGGGCGAGCACAAGGCGAATATATGTATATATATATGTATATATATAGTATCTATATTTATGTAGATATATTCCGAGTACGTCAAAGAGACTGATTGACACAGCAGTAGAGGTGGAAGGGGGAGAAGTTGTTGTTGTTGTTGTCGAAGGTAGGTAGAAGTTTTTCAAAGACTAGACTCTAAACTTAAGTCTCGAGTCGCCAGAGTCGCAGTCTCTGCAAAATTGTCTGTAAATGAATTTACATGAAAATTCCAGGCATATTTCAGTATGTATGCAGATGAAAATGGAAACGTAGATTTGCATACGAGGGCGAGTGTTTTTTTGTTGTTTATGGAATTTGCAAACAGAAATACTTCAAATAGTTGTTAACAACTAAGTAACTAATACAAGCGAAAGTTGAGCATACATGGATTTCGACCTGATGAAATCAGCCAGAGATTTACACAAAGAAAGAGGCAAGAGAGTGAATGAGAGAGATGTAGAGAGTCGAGAATTTCGGAAGACGTTTTCAATGTTGAAAGCTGTCGGCAAACAAGAGACGATTTCACTACCAGTTTTAACTCATAATATTATAGCATTTTTAATATAGATGCCGAAAGCAAAAGATCAGCGTAAGCATGAACTTGCTGTACTTAAACACACTAGGTATACCTTATATATTAAAAGATACAAATGCCCAGCTGTAGATACAGCTACATTACATTACAGCTGCAATTCGTTGCAGGTGAGCAGGTTAATTTAAAGCCCCCCAAAGTCATACAAAAGAGTTGCATCAGTGTGTCGCTTTTATTTTATTTTGCTTTTTTCTGTTTTTTTTTTTGGTCAACAATAATTACAGGTGGGCTTATTACCTGACCATTTACCTTTTAGCCATTTACCTTTATGCGCGTATTACCTAATTGCCGGCAGGCGCGAAATGTATCTGATGTTTTTTTCTTTATATTTTTCAACTCAACATATAAATCAAAATTGGCAGTTTCAGTTCCAGTTGCCCAGGAGTTATATACCAGCCACACACTCTTCGGGGACTTTTAAGCCATTGCGTAAGCGATTTTCAATTAAAAAACATATATATACAGATACATATATATATTGGCTGATGTGTCTGGTCTGAGGACTGCTCTCGCGTCGTCTCTGTGTGTCAGCGGCACATCGATTTCTGCTTTATGGAAATTCCACATTTATGCAACAAGAAAATGCGGCAAGAAAAACGATTTTTCCATTTCCAGTTTTACTGGATACTGGAATACCAAACACTTTACCGACTTTGCCGACTTGGTCAGAGCTGGTCAAGCAGCAGGCAAATTGCTGAACATACTTGTACCTCCATAACTTGGCTAAAAAGACATGTTAGCCACTCTACAAGCTGACTACAACGCTGGCCAGTTGGCCAGTTGGCCTGGTCAAGTGTGGTTGAACCCTAGGGCCAAAATGCATATTTTATTCATTCTTACATTTAATCACCTGCTTAATACACACTTTTAGATTTAATCAATGTAGAGCTCAACAAAAAAAAAAGGTTGCTCTAGATTTCTGAAGCCAAAATAAAACTAGCTATTTAACCATTATCTAGCGGATGAATAACCCAAACTTATCTCACGTTCTCTACTAGAGCAAAAACAACTACTAGTAGATGCAATTGGTAGTACTACCTGCTACAGACAGAAGTCTGGCAGATTGTACTAATATGTACTACAAAGTTATAAAACCTTTGATGGTATATAGTAGACCGCGCTAGTGACTATATACCAGAAACTCTTTAATAAATACATATCTATTAGAGGTGGCAAACTATCGTTAGTCGACTCCATCGATAGTCGGTGATAGTTTTTTTAAAACCATCGATAGCGGACTATAGTGCCGCGTTAGTGACTCGATTGTGTCCAAGACGAAACAACTGCATTTAAGTATTTCAAAACTTGGTTTACTCAATGCTTAAACAAAACAGCTCTTCAAATTTGCCAAAAGTTAACTGAAATTCAAACAAAACAAATATAAACGAAACAAGAAAGAAATGTCAGTCGGGCATGCCGACCGTGTAATACCCTCTGAGCTTCGTTTCCAATTATATGAGTTCCAATTGGAGTAGCTGCTGCAACATGCACACATATTTGTATGTCTATCTCGCTCACACGTTATTCGTTTTCGTTGTGTGCACGTGGCTATGCCTTGCTTGAATGTAACGATTTTCGTTGTTTAAGAAACTTTTTTATTTATAGTCCGATTTTAATAAAATTTTCACAATCGTTTTATATTATTTGTCTGCAAATAAATGCTAAGTTACAAAACTATACGTTAAGAAATAAGTGAGCCCGCCGCTTGCAAAGTTACAACGCAATTTTGCTTGGGGTGGGCGAAGGAGGCGTGGCATCCAAAAAACTTTGATGGCATTGTCTTTATATTGCATCTAGCAACCTGCAAACCAAAATTGGTGTCCCTAGGTGCCATAGTTACCGAGATATTCGCAAAAAACCTTTATTTTTTCCGAGGTATGTCTGGTTTTACGCTTATTGTGGGCGAATGGGGCGTGGCATCGAAAAAAAAAAAGATTCTTGTATTGACTGACTAAATATGTGGTCGATACTGACTAAAACGGATATTGTAGCTCTTACCATCTCTGAGTTCTGTTTGTTCATACGGACAGACAGACGGACAGACGGACAGACGGACGGACAGACGGACATGGCTCAGTCGACTCGGCTTGTGATGCTGATCAAGAATATATATACTTTATGGGGTCTGCCACGCCTCCTTCTACCTGTTACATACTTCTGACAAACCCAATATACCCCTCAGAGGGTATAAAAAATTTAAAAACTAATCTACAGATTTTGATTTTGGAATAACAATCTGTTGACTTTTTCTCCTTCCACCGTGTACTGCGGTCTGACACAATTTATTCAACCTTTTATGTAATACAAATTTCAGTAAAACTTTTTGAAAATAGTTTAAAAGTACGTTATGTTAATTATTTTTTGGCAAAAAGCAATCTATAATTTTGTTTGATCATATGATCAACGATGTTCACGGCGCTTAAAGATATTTTCATAACATAAACGTCGCCAAAAATGAATATAATTTAGTTTTATGTAAGCAAAACTATCGGCGACACTATCGAAAACTATCGGTATCGAAGAACCATCGATAGAATCGATTGCTTACCACCTCTAATATGTATGATTGATGTATTACTAGAAGTTATTTCTAAGACTGATAGAGCCAAGTTATAAGCCGATTACTTGCTATGATAAATTGCTAACTTAAACTTAACTAACTTAAAATTTAAAAAAAAAATGTTCAAAGAATTAAGAAAGTCTATAGCGTCATGCTATGGTATACTAAAGGGTAGTTATGGCTTCTGCTCATCTTCATACATATCTATATGTTATTCAATTAAAATAAACTCAATAAAATAATATTTGTATAATTCAATTATAAATATTTTTTACCCATTTTACTCGCATAAACTAATATTAAACCTTTATAAGTTCAAATAAAATGGAATGTTGTTGGAATTTAATTGAGTACTTGATTCCAATTCGATAGGGTTTAAATTTGAATATCTAGTAGGTATTACCTACCATATTTTCCTAAAAGAGCTTAGGGTATAAAACCAATCGTAAAGTTGATCAAAACAATTTGAAGGCAATCAAGCTAGCCATGTTATCTGGCAAGTTACATAATAAGAATCAACTGACTAAAGGAATGCAGTGGACCACGCTAGTGACGGATGCTAAGCATGGGGCAGCATAAAGTTCGAACTTAAGAACCGCTTTGTTTGATTGCGTGATCAGCTATCGAGACCTCGAAACACCTGCAAAGTAAGTCGTAAATCGACAAACAGCAACAACAACAATAACAGCACCAGCACAACCACTAGCATGACCAAGTCACCCTACTACCAAACCCCACCAACAGCAGCAGCATCAGCAGCAGCAGCAGAATGAGCAGCAGCAGCAGCAGACTGATAGTGTCCAAAATGTCTGCTCTGACGGCTCTCTTACTATCTCTCTCTCTGTGTGTGCTTAGAAACGTGCCGGCTACGACCCACAAACGAACGTTGTGGATGGTGTCTTTGGTGTGTGGATTGTGTCTTGTTTCTAATGCTTAACATAGGCTGTGGCTTTTTGCACACAGTTTGCGACGACTCTCTTGGCTTTTTATACCCTCTGAGGGGTATATTGGGTTTGTCAGAAGTATGTAACAGGCAGAAGGAGGCGTTTCCGACCCCATAAAGTATATATATTCTTGATCAGCGTCAACAGCCGAGTCGATATAGCCATGTCCGTCTGTCCGTCTGTCCGTCTGTCCGTCTGTCCGTCTGTCCGTCTGTCCGTCTGTGCGTCTGTCCGTATGAACAAACAGATCTCAGAGATGGTAAGAGCTACAATATCCGTTTTGGTCAGTATCGACCACATATTTAGTCAGTCAATACAAGAATCTTTTTTTTTTTCGATGCCACGCCCCGTTCGCCCACAATAAGCGAAAAACCACACATACCTCGGAAAAAATACATGTTTTTGGCAAATATCTCGGTAACTATAACACCTAGGGTCACCAATTTTGGCATGCAGGTTGCTAGATGCAATATAAAGACAATGCCAACAAAATTTTTTGGATGCCACGCCCCCTTCGCCCACCAAAAGCACAGTTGCGTTGTAACTTTGCATGCCGTGACATGACACTTATTTCTTAACATAACGTTTTGTAACTTAGAATATATTTGAAGACAAATAATATCAAACTATTGTGAAAATTTCATCAAAATCGGACTATAAACAAAAAAGTTTCTCAAACAACGAAAATCGTTACATTTAAGCAAGGCATAACCACGTGCATTGCACTGAGCTCTGCACACAAGCAACGAAAACGAAAAACGTGTGAGCGAGATAGACATACAAATATGTGTGCATGTTAAGTTCTTGCAGCAGCTACTCCAATTTGAACTCATATAATTGGAAACGAAGCTCAGAGGGTATTACACGGTCGGCATGCCCGACTGACATTTTCTTTCTTGTTAGAGTTGTGACTTGTTGTGTGGACTGTTGACAACTTGAGAGAGTTGGTAAGAGTCTGCCAGAGTGTGTGTCTATGTAACTTGCTGCATTGAGCTGCGACTGCGACGACTTTGGATTGCGGTTTGTTTATTGATAAACTCGTAGATACTTTTCTCTATATAGCTGTTAATTTGGTCTTTTATGTACCTCTGCTTCTCAGTGTGTGTCTCTTATTTGTATCTGTGTGTCTACTATTCGATTGAATCTTTGGAATGCGGACAATCCGGTCAGCAAAATGGAATTCTTTTACACAGCCAAATAGACACACACAGACATGAAACTGCCTCAATGCGTTCAATTGGAGGGAGTCAGGCACTTGATATGCAACACACTTGCAACACTTGCAACACTCACCTACTACAGCCTCTCTCTGCTCCTGTCTCTCTCTTCAGTCACCTGTCTTCTACATCCTACATCTGCTGTCTGGCTTTAAATGCAACTTGGCCTAAAGTGGTTCAACAGGCAAACACTTAATTAAAAGTGCCATCAATGAGTTTACAACAAAAGCAAAGGCAATCATCACGCATAATTGAACTGTTGAGCATTTCAGGGTCAATCGGAAAGTTAAATAAATAAATAAATTGTATGTAAAGCTTTGACTGCAACAATAGTGGCTGAAAGATAGTTAATAAAAGTAGTTAAAGTAAAATTAGTTTAAAAGGTATTGTAAATAATTTTTTGTGGAATTTAATAGTAGGGTGAAGAGTAAATTGTTTGTAGTTAAGTAGAGTAATATGTTACTACTTGGAGAAGTAGTTAAATGAACGATTATTTCGTAGTTAGCATATAAGAAATTTTGAGTAAAAGAAGTAACAGTGCAAAAACAACAAAATTGTGTATTTAAAAGGGTTACTAGGTAAAATTTGCAATATTCGTATTATTATTTGTATTATTAGTAATAACATGCTTAAAAGTATAAAAAGTAGTACCAGTATTATTATTAGTATATTTGCATAGTCCTAAAAGTAGTAGTAGTATTGTTAGTAGTAATATTAGTAGTAAAATTATTAAAAGCATTAGTATAAGTAGTAATTTTTTTTTTTTTTTTAGTAATATTAGCGTTAGGAGCAGCTTCAGAAGTATGGTTATTTGTAAAAATTGTACTAAAGTAGTATTCAATTGATTCCTCTTTTATCCTTTTCCAAAGTCCCTCATCTAGCATGGGTTCTAAAAGATGAATAACAGCATAAATTTAATTATAGCTTTAACAGATATAAAAACTATATCCAGTATTATTTTTATCAATTTTGCAAAGTCCCATAAGTAGTTTTAGTATTGTGAGTAGTAATATTATCAAAAGTATTAGTTTAAGTAGCAGCTTTCGATCTTATATTATTAGTAGTTATATTTTTTCATTAATATTACTATTAGTAGCAGTTTCAGAAGTATTGTTATTAGTAGCAAGAGTAAAAGTAATATTCAATAGATTCATCTTCTTCCTATTACAAAGTCCTTCATGCAGCTTGGGTTAAAAAACATGAACAATAACATAAATTAAATTATAGCTTGAACAGAATATGAATCCTTAGCTAACTAAGTCACGTCAATCAGCTGTCAAATGACATACCGCGTCAGGGGAATTACCCATTTGACAGTTTTCCAGCGAAGGACTAAAAGGCATAGCAATAATTTTGTTAGCTACAGGATAACAAGAATTTCAGCTATAAAACCTGAGGCAATTTTCATAGTCCTATCATAAGCTCAAAGGTTAAACAACTGTAAAGATGTTGAGGAACAGGAATTCCAGATGTTATTCGGGCCTCTTGTCGCTGTTGGTGTTGACAGTTTACCTGTTGCTCTCTGCGGCTGTTCCTGCTCAGGCTGGCAACGTGGAGGCCAGCAAGGAGGAACTGCAGCTACGAGAACTGGTGCCCAAGCTGGAGGTGGACTCTGACCTACTAAATGAACATGGAGCAGGACCGTTTGATGGCAATCGACGTACACAGAGATCCATTGGCTTTGAACCGCAGGCTTTTCAGATACCACGCTCCAATCAGCCCATGGAATTGGGCATACTGGTGGACAGCGCTGATGATATGCGTCCGAAACGGTATTATGAATATGGACACATGAGATTCGGCAAACGGGGTAGCGAAGAACCATATAACTATTATGGTCATATGCGCTTTGGACGTTAAAAACTTCTGATTATATGAGACATTTATGGGACCTGGAATGATTTGATTTTGAAAAAAAATACCTAGATAAATTTATGTAATATTCGCAATTATAATAAAATGATTTGGCATTCAAAAAATGTGTTACATGCAGTTTAACTAAATTTTGAAGGAAATCGCAATCAAGTTGTATAGTATGTGCAAAAAAGTAAAGCATAACATTAGGCTGAACTTAAATTAAACTACTCCACACTTAACAGCATGGCTCCACGCGCTGCACTCGGCTGAAACACTTGTAACAGCTCTTAGTTAGGTAAAAGTATGCTACGAAGCGTATAACAGACTAACAGACCATTCTGCAGTTAACAGCAACTAGTGAATCACTGCTAAAAGCTGACTGCTATGCTTGGAATGTTAACAATGTGATCAGCATCGATTTAGATGCTGAAATCAAACGATTTGCGTAATAATTAATTACAAAATATATTTAGTAAGTTATTATGTTAAGCTGAAATGCAATATTTTATGTTAAAATTTTGTTTATTAGAAAAAAAATATTTTATGACAGGTAAACTGTCAAAACCTTTGACTCAAAGGCATTTAAGAATTTATCTACTAAAGTACTTTATGCAGCACTATGCACTGCTGAAAGCTGACTGCTATGCTAGTTATTGAATACTTAAGTGTTCTGCAACATTCATCAATAAGTTGGCGCAAAGTTCAAAACACTTTTATAACAATAAATTAAATGTTATTATATTTTAAATTAAATAATTATTATAATCAAAAAAGCAATTTTAATTATTTAATTAATTTTCAATTACATTTACAGTAAAGAGTAGTAATGAGTAGTCTTATTTTTTTAGACGTTTGACACCAAAATTGTAGCCAGAAATAAGTTAGCCACAAAAAATTAAGTCAAACAGCATTTAACACGTTAGAAACACGCTTGTATTGGCCCAATTACGAGCACCTCATTTTGGCATCCAGTTGCTTGACAAAGAATATTTGGTCTGACAACTAATCCTCCAGATAAACTTGGTAAGCCATTGCTATTCTCATTGCCATTGTCATCGAGTGGCACAATTCTGTTTGGCAGTAGAATGAAACGGGAGACTGGGAGACTGGGAGACTGCACCAAAGACCGTCACTATATTGTGGACTGACAACAGCATTCTGAAAAGATTGACCCAATTTAAGCGAATGCGCGTAGCGAACCTGTTTTGCCCATTCAGGTGGTTCTGGCCAACTATCGACAATGTTGTTGGTCCGGGCCAGGCATAAATTAATATAGTATGAGTAGGCCATGCTGCAGGCGGCATGTGGTATGAGGCGCGTTGCAAGCTGCATGCTGCAAGCAGCACACGCGCCTGTCTAACGGTTAACAAAAATATTGGTCAAAAAAGTAATCAGAATGAGCACACACACCAAAGACACACACACATACATAATTTGGGGCACTTCCCACGCAGGTTTTTCCACAACAGGAATTGAAATTGGAGATCATCGGTCAAGGTGAACCAAACTGACCTACTTCACTACTTTTGATGTGGCTATATTACGGTATTTTCGCCAATCCTTCTATTTTACTTTTATTTCAATTTTGCTTTTATTTCTTTGTAAACTTTATACGTATAACGTAGAGTTGGTTTTATGATCTTAACAAACCCCCGAATTCTAAAATATAAATTTTAGGATTTCCTAGGATAACAAAGAAGTCTTAAAAAGTTTTATAAATGGCTGTAAACGTGGTAATTATGTTAAAAATATAAAATATATTATTTTCAAAATTGACATTAGTAATTTTAAATTTTAAAGTTGAGTTTTTATCCCTAGTTTGTGTAATTTTTTATACTTAAACTGGTTACACAGAATATTGAATTTTCTTTCAATTATTTGAATCTTTTCAGCTTAAAATTTAAAATTAAATTTTTATAGAAAAATTGTAATTGAATTTTATTTAAATTAAATTTTTAATCAAATCTTTATAAAAAAAAATTGTATTAAAATTTCTTTAAATTCGTGTCTAATTTGTGTAATTTTATACCTAAACTTGTGACACAGAATATTAATTTTTTTGTTAGTTATTTAAATCCTTT